>JAVYIG010000044.1:0-600000 GCA_035222895.1 Strongylocentrotus droebachiensis | reverse complement strand
ATGCGAGCGAGCGAGTTTGGGGAAGAAATCGAGAAAAATTGCTCTCGGTTGCTCGGGAGATTATGATAAATCTATCGTTTCAGGGAAGTTGATGGTGATAAAATCATGTTGTCAAAGTTATGGTTATCATGTCTCTTTTTAACACGAATGACTTTTGGTAAATATTGTAATTGCAATTACTACACGAAGCTTTTTCGATTTTTTGAAACTAGATGTACACTATTGGAAATATAGGTAAAGGAGGGCACTTAGCAGAGGGCAATTTCTAGTATGAGAAAGAAAAGTGGGCTCTTATAAGAAGTAAAATGGACACTTATTAGAATTGAAAAGGGCACCTGTAAGAAAAGGAGGGAGGTTTTATTTGAAAAGAAAAGGAGCACTTGTCAAAGTAAAAGGGGCATCTATGAGATTTGAATAGAGGCACTTATCCGAAGTGAAAAGGGGCACTTATGAGATGGGGGAAAGGAAATGGCTCTTCTTAGACAGAAAGAGGGGTTCCTAATCTGAAGTGAAGGCGGCACATCTCCTAAGTAAAAGGGGCACTTACTTGATAGGGTTTGGGGGCACTGTGCCCCTGCTCCCCTTGAGGCGCCGCCTCTTGGTTGAGGGTTCGAATCCCAGCCCGGCACTAAGTCCTTTGACAAGACATCAATCTACATTGCCACTCTCCACCCAGTTGTAAATGGGTACCAGGCTATTGCTGGGTTAATAATTGCAGTGCCCTCTTGAAGAATTGCATTTATGCGATGAGGCTTCCCTAGGTAAACTAGTATTACGATGACAACGGTTTCCTTTGGTTCCACAGCAAACTTAATTTCTCCTTATAAAAAGGGCCTAGCATACTTCTTGACTGTGATATTCTTTGGTATATAGCAATACAATTTAAACAGTGGGAACAGAGATATTTTGTTTTATTGTAAGTGAAGGAAAAAGAGGCGTGTTAAATGAAATTAGGCTATACCACACATTTTCCTTTTCCGTGCAATCTGCAACAGGTCACTTATTATCACCATGAATATGCTGATAAATGTAGATGTAAGGATTTTATAATTTACAATTACGTTTTAGTAGTCATGCATACCTCATAAATGTCACTGTTACCGGATCTTGAAGCATCTTACTGTTTCCAGACATCACGATTTTAGTAAAATCCTGTTCAACAAGTCAAAAATCAACTAACGTAACATTTGAAATCATATGTTTGAATCTTTAAACGAAAATCCAACCTTATTAGACTCTACAAGAAAGCAGGAAGGTCTGCGGATCAAAGTTATTTGGTTAACTTTTTCCATACCGGGGCAGCTCGACCGGATGCAACTGCTATTGCAATATTTATATATGCTCGCTATTGATTTTATCTCAATTCTTGTTTGTTATATAGTTGTATTTACGTGACTTGATTTGCCAATAAAATAAAAATAATAAAAGCAGAAAAAGCAGAAAAAGCAGAAAAGCAGCCCGTTAAAAGTTTGAATGAAATCGGGCAAAAATAAGAAAGTTATTAATTTTTGAAATTTGTTATCACTATACGCATAATACGTATATGGGCACTTCAAATCGGCTGAATCGGTAATGAATTGTGACGTAGTGCTGGACATTTTTTTCAATGCACAAAATGACTAAAATGTCAATTAAAAAAAACGTATGAGTCAGGAGAGTCTTCTTTTTAGAGGACCTATAACTATAAGCAATGCATCGTATATTTTGAGTAGGAAGAAGGCGCCAGCGAGAAAAAAAAGAAATTAATTATATTTTTTTACACTGCAAAAATGTAATTAATTAGAGGTTAGTCCACCATCTGTAACAGCTCTTAACGAGGTTGTAATTACAGGGAAATTCCAGTTGGTATTTAGTTGGGTTCAAAATAGACAGAGAAATAGGTAAAGCAGATAAGTGAAACTTTGCGCGAATCCGATGAAACATAAGAAAAATATTATGTAAATCAATGAAACACAAAATGACAACTAGGTGACGTATCCTCCCGTTCGGTCATTCTGAAAATTTGATATTCTTTTCATTTTATTGATGAAGGAATATAATTGTTTCTTCTATATTTGAATGGAATAAGCTGGGAATGGCTGCATCTGTCAATTCATTTAAGAGATCAATTGTTTCAACAAAGTTGTAATGTGTAAATACACTGTCGCTCATAAAGGTGGAATATTTTAGTTTTACCCCAATTTATGGAATTATTTTTAAAATAATTTAAAAATAATAGATCTAGATAATAGTATACATTCTCAGATTTTATTGAATAATAATTTGCCAATGTGTGGTTTGCGGGACTGCTTTATGGCTCAAGGCATAGGCACACAGAAGATTTTAAGAGAAAATAAAAATTTCTGAATATTTAGCGAGAGGACCTCGTAAGATAACGTCACAGAGTTGCCAGTTTGTATTTGATCGATTGCAGCTTGATAAATTCATACTTTTCTGATTACTAATGCGAATTTGTTCAAACTTTCACTGATGGGTTTTTCTGATATTCTGCATCAATTAAAGCGAAAAGGTGGAACTCCTTTTTTAAGTGTCCTAATGGTAATAATTCTAGATGATATTTTGTCCTGGAATGGAAGTCCAGTAGATATTTTCCTGTATAATGAAAATAATTTACTTACCTCTGCAGAAATGACGAACATCTCGACATTCTCCCTAGTGGTAACTGTTGATGTACGCTTGCTTTGATTCAGAATAGCTAATTCCTGCAAATAGACGAAAACATCGGAATTATACTTTCAAACAATATGTGTAAACTTGTATGTTTTTTGTGCCGGAATGTTAGATTCTTTATTAATGTTGTGGAGAAGGGAATGACGGATACAAGATTTTATTCAATCTTCTGGTATTACTGTGTTCCAAGACTGTGAAATAATATATCAGTTATTTATTTTCCTTTTCAGAACATTGTAAAGGTGTTGCAGTCGAGTGGATACGTAACCGGACTGACGATTACAAGGTCCGCGGTTCGACTAATGTCCTTTGGCAAGACATTGATCTACATTTGCCACTCTCCACCCAGGTGTTAAATGGGTACCCGGTAGGATGTGAAAGCCAATGTGGTATGCTTAGCAATTTGAGCCTAGTAGCTCTTGTTGGAATGCTCCCCAGGGAGTGGAGAAAGTGCATACATTGTGTGCGGGCAAGCCAGAATCCGATGACCGGATTAAAGCCCTTAGAAACTCAGACATTCCCGACGTATTAAGCGCTGTATAAGCAATAATATTATTATTATTTATTATTATTATAAAAAGTATCTCAAACAGATATTGATATTTCAAGAATTCGAGATTTGTAGCCCTTATGTCTAAATTTCGATAAATACTTAGATTCGATTTGTACGAAACTCACCCCGAAACTGTCACCTCGTAGTAAGATGGCCAATATCTTAGGTTTGACTTCACCGGGCGTGGGTACACTCACCAGAGCTGAAGGGAACAATTATATATACACTGATGATTGTTTTATCATATTTACCAGCAAATTAAGTTGTTACAAGTGACTTTATACACATTTAAAAACGTGCAGAAATATAACGTACATTTTTATTGTTCGTGCCTTCAAAATTTTGGATACTTATATGGTTAATACAAGGAATCAGAGAGGATGAATGAGCGATTGCAGGTTCAAAAGCTATTTTTAAAGCATCATGCTCAATTTGTATCAAAATAAGGGAACCCCGGTCCCATCGCTTCATAGTGCTTGTGCTCTATAATATTCATATTGCATCACATCATATAAATCATATTATATAAAATCATAAGTTCTATCAAATATCATATCATGTCCTGAAATCAAATCATATAACAGATCACATCATATCATAGCACATCATATTTTATCATAGCATACCATAGCATAGCATAATAATAATCAGATTTATATAGCGCCTTTTCCAAAGGATACAAGGCGCTTGATATAGCATATCATAATCATATTTATTTACCTCTCTTTATAAATCTAGCCATCTGATTAGTGGAAATTGGAGTCGTCATTTGAGCCATGCCCGCCTAGCGGTCAATAGTCTTTTAAAAGATGCCTGTAAGCTCCGGTTAACGGCCCGCATAAATATATTTTGGTTTACGTGTAAAAATGTTTTAACCAGTCTTTACTCAAGAAAAGGAAAAGGTAAAAATTCTTTGTAGATTTTTTTGTGAATTAGGTATATAAAAGATATAAAGACTGCTTTAATATTCGAGGCATATTTGTGTTTATAGGCTCTCGGGGACGTTAAATCCTGCTTTCACCCCTCGGCACGCCTTGGGATTATAGCAGGATGTAACGTCCCCTTGAGCCTATAACAACAACTATCCCTCTCATAGCAGTCATTATATCTATAATATATGATATATCGAATATCGAACATCTATATCATATACAATAAAATATCATGGCATCCCATATCATATCATATATCATATTATGATACCCATGTAAAATACCCATATATATATATATAAATCTGCGAGAATTCAGAACCTGAAGAAGGCCTCACAATCCGAAAGCTCGTAATAAAATTGTAAAGTACAGCTACGTCTCACGTTCCTAGACCATTTTCTTCACGCATATATACAGGCGCGGATCCAGGATTTCTTAGGGGTGGGGGGGGGGGGCCAAACTTTGAAATCAATTTGAAATTCAGTGTGCTGAAATATGAAAATCGTGCCAGCCGATAGTTCACTCAGTGGGGGGGGGGGGGGGGGGGGGGGGGGGGGGGGGGGGGGGGGGGGGGTAGTGAGCACAATTTTTTTGTTTCCATGTCAACTTACCCGAACCGGATAGAATGAAGTAGAATGCATCAGGCATATGACCCTCTCTTACTATGACTCTATTAGGTCCATATGATTCATACCAGCCTACTCGAGCTATACTTCGTTGCATTGACGCCGGGTATTCCCCTAAAGCTGACATCTCGCGTAGTGTTGTCTCTATCTAAAAAGGAAATTCATGAATTTTATTAATATTGTTATTTGGGGGTGGAGGAGTGTTGTCGGACCAAAAAAAAAAAAAAATTGTTCTTGAATCCACTTTTGCGATTTGTCAAGAAAGCTGTAATAAGTGGAAATACGATGACGTTAATTGTTTGACTGAGATGAGTGTGTCATCACCCCACAGGTCGAGTGATACCATTTATACTTACATGTTGTATATCATGTTCGCTTCGGGTAGACTTCTGTAAAATGTGTTTAGTTTCTGACATCAGCTGCCACTATAATAATATAGAAGGAACAAAGTCGGGATTTGAAATCATACCTTATTAACATCCTGCTAATAGAAAAAATGTCAGGACCTCAATTTATATTGTATATATCAGTTTCGCGAAAACATATTGATAAGAACATAGCTTATATTTTAGATTTTTAAGTTACTGAGACTTTTTACAAAGTCCCGTTTCCAATCTTCAGCAGTTTTTTTGTATTTGTTGCATTCATAAGTTTCAGGCCCCGCGGAACGTTTTTCAATTTTTTGTTTTTGGGGGAGGGCTAAAATATTTATGATCAAGTAGAGTGTAGAGAGTAAAGCGAGCGGAACGTAAATTGGCGTGGGGTCCAGGGGTCCAAGGGGCGAAGCACCTTGGAGCTCAGGAGTTTTAGGCATTTAATTATGGTCAGACGAGCATATTTTTGTACCTTATTTGTGACACTGGCAGGTTATATTTTTGTTTAATGACGTAAATCATGGTCTGAAGCAATATTTCATTCCAATGAGACACTTGCTAAAGATTGGAAAATTTTAACGTTGACTTTTTTTTTCATGAGTACATGTTATAGGTGAAAGATAAATTTCTGTTCAAAATATAATACAAGTGAGTGCCGTATCATCTCTTCCACTCACATATTTCTAAAGTTTGTGGTAGATTTGTTTTGTAGAACAATATATTAAAGGCAGGGATATATAAGTTGCTTTTTTTTTGCGTCCCGGACTCATTAGAAACCAAATCTAGCTCATGCACAAATTTTGCAAAAGCAAGTGAGGAATTGTGTCCCGCAGAACGCTACAAAATTTCCCAGGTTGGAGAAGATTCATTTTCGCATCGTTTACCGATTTTAATTTCAATGATTTACATATCTATCCAATCTGACCATATAGTGTGACAGCAACGACCCATCTGTGACACTAATAAACTAATTTTGTTCGGTATAATTTGCATATATATGCGCAGATTGAAAAACAGAAAAAAGAAAAGAAAATCAAAATTTTGACCGACAGATCGTCTTCTGCGCACATTCTCAGAACGGAAAACTGAAAAGACCTTTGATAAGTTACATTATTATAATATATATAACTAATCGCCCTTTGTCGCTTGATAGGGACACGTTTAATGATGAAGGGAAAAGGGGACACTTATAGAAATGGTTAAGACACTTATTTGAAAAGAAAAGGAGCATGTGTCAAAGTACAAAGGCTAATTATCAGAGGTGAAAATGGGGCACTTCTTACACCTAAAAAAAGAGGCATGCACCAGGCATGAAATGGCACCCATCAGTGTGTATGTGTATCTTGGGTTTTTACAGACGTGTATCAATCAGATGTGATTATTTACGTCTGGGGACCGACCTTTAAACGTCACCATCCGAAAGACGTGACTCAGTTTCGAACCTACATCCTCGCCTGAATCAGTTTGTAACTTCCACTGTTAGCTGGATTACAGGAGGATGCACGCCACTACGCTTAGTCAAATAAACGGGGCACTTATCAAAGATTAAAAGGGGAAGGGGCACTTATAAGAAGAAAAAAGAGCATTTATGAGAAGGAACAGGGGGACGTGTCAAAATAAAACGAGCATTTATAAGAGATGAAAAGAGCACTTATCAGGAGCCGAAGGGGCGCTTGTCAAAGTAAAACGAGTATCTCTCAGAATTGAATAGGGTCAATTATACAAGAGATGAAAAGGGGGCATTTATGAGAAGGAAAAGGGGCTCTTTTTTAACTGGGGGCACTTATCATAAGGAAAAAGGTCACTTATTAAAAAGGAAAGGAGGCACATGTGAAAATATAAGGTGTGCTTATCCAAGTTAAAAAGGGGTATTTATTAAAAGGGGAAGGGGCACTTCTTACAAAGGTAAAGGGGAACTTGTCAAAAAAAAAGATGAACCTCTCAGATTTGAATTGGGCAATTACCAGAGGTGAAGGGGGCGCTTATCAAAAGTGAAAAGGGGCGTTCTCGTACTTGAAAAGGGGAACTTACTAGAGATTAAAAAAGGCACTTATGAGAATGGAAAAGGGACACTTATTGCAAAGCAAAATGGGAATTTGTCAAAGGAAAAGGGGTACGTGTCAAAATAAAAGGGGCACTTATCAGAGGTGGAAAGGGGAAGGGCACTTTAGAAAATGAATAGGGGCACTTGTCAATGTAAAAGGGGCACTTTTCCTATGTAAAAAGGGGCACTTCTTACAAAGTTAATGGGGCACTTTTAGGGTACTTGTCTGCGAGTTAAGCTCCCACTTAGCCGAGTTGTATTAGCGAGTTATGGCGATTTATGGCGAGTGTAAAGCTGCCTCGAAGAGGTACTCGCAATAACTCGCGACAACTCGTTATGGCTCGACGTTTAAGCAGGGCTCCCACTTAGCCGAGTTGTGGCGAGCTGGCGTGATCTTATGGCAAGCCGTTTTCTTATTGATTTCTTGATATCAAGAAATCAATTCTTGATATCAAGAAATAATTTTACGTTGTAAAGCAATGGTAACACTTGATATCAAGAATTCAATTTCGTGATATCAGGAATTCGATTTCGTGATATCAAGAAATATGTTTTAATGATAAAACTGCTCGCCATAAGATCGCGCCAGCTCGCCACAACTCGAGGCTCCAATTCGGCTAAGTGGGAGCTCTGCTAACTCTTTACAGCATTCCACAACTCTCCACGAAGTCGCGAGCAAAATTTTTGAACATGTTCAAATTTTTTACTGACTCGTTGTTACTCGAGATGAACTCGCTTACACTCGCATGACTCGTAACAAGCTCGCATTGCATTCTTCATAACTCGTATCAACTCGCCACCTTCAAGTATACGCGAGTGCTATTCGAGTTTCCATGAGTGGAGTACGAGCACGACGCTCGTGCTGCGAGTCATGCCGAGTTGCCCACGATATTTACGCGAGTTTAGATCAAGTTTAGATCAAGTACAGGGACTTTCAGCGAGTTTCGTATGAGCATGAGCAGACTGTAGGGCGAGCATTACGAGCGCACCATGATACGTCAATCAGCTGGCCCTACCATATTGTGCAGAAGATCGAGGCATGTTTTTCCTCCAAGAGATCTAGCAAATATGCTTCTGGCATTCATCTTTGTTTTGGAGAGCGCCAAAATCAGACCTTTTCAAGTACCTGAAATGTGCCCCTTTTTACATAGGAAAAGTGCCCCTTTTACTTTGACAAGTGCCCCTATTAATTTGTAAAAGTGCTTCTTTCCCTTTTCACCTCTTATAATTTCAATTCACTTCAATTCAAGGTTTAATAAAAACATGAGTCGCAGCCCCATGGCTGAAATGGTCATCTGTACAATTAAAAGACTTACATATTTCAAACATAAAATACAGTTACAATTAATTTGTCAATATTGAAATATGGTAAGATTGCTTGGGCAGCAAAAATTCGAAAATGGAGAGGAGAAACATTGAGAATAGAAGTAAGATAGGAGGATGTAAAAGTACATGTGCATTAAAAATAAAATTGCATACATGAATCTTTAAAGAGTCATTAAGACAATATACTAGTATAAAAATAGAAATGAAAATATTTTTGTCATAACATTGTTGACGTTTGATATTGCAAGTATTTGTATTATTGCTTAGAAAAATGATATAAAAACTACAATTATGGCATTCCTTTGACAAGTGCCCCTTTTCATTCACATATCTCAAGTTAAACCATGTTCTAAAATCCAATATCCTTTGCATATTGGCCCTCCTTGGCATAAATGCCCTTTTTATTTTGAGAAGTGCCCCTTTTCCTTTGACAAGTTCCCATTTTCCTTTGCAATATGTGTCCATTTTCAAGTCTCATAAGTGCCCCCTTTACCTCTGATAATTTGCCCTATTTAGATTTGAGAGGTGCCTCTATTACTTTGACAAGTGCCTCTTTTCCTTTCTAATCAGTGCCCCTCTTCCTAATGATAAGTACCCCTGTTAAAAAAGAGCCAATTCCCCTTCTAATAAACGCCCCTTTTCATCTCTGGTAAATGACCCTTTTCAGGTACGAGATTTTACTCCTTTTTCCTTCAGATAAGTTTTTTTTGTATTATTTCCGAAAATAATCATAAAAACAATAACACAATATAACAAAATCAAGGACTTGTACAACTATAATATAATGATAAAACGGTTAGATAGTCCATTAACCTAATGTTCTTCCATGGAGCACTGATAAGTGCCCCCTTCACTTCCGATAAATGCCCCTATAAAATCTAGTCCGTACCTCTTTTCTTTCAACTAATGCACATTTACTTTTATTGTGAGCGCCCTTTTTCATTCCCCCTTTTCATATCTGATAATTTCCCTTTTAACAATGATACGTGCCCCTTTTCCTTTCTAATAAGTGCCTTATCCCCTTTTCACCTCTTATAAATGCCCCTTACACAATCAGATCGGGCACCTTTTCCGTCGACAAATGCACATTTCCTATTTTCATAAGTGCCTTTTTTCATCACTGGTGAGTGCCGTCTTTTTAAAGGTGTAAAAAGTGCCCCATTTTCACCTCTGATTACTACTCTTTGTATTTTGACACGAGCTACTTTTCTTTTCTGATAATTGTCCCCTTTACCTCTCATCATTAAACGCGCCTTTAATAATTTCAAGCGACTAAGAGCACCTCCCACTATATAAACTTCGGTCGCTACGCTCACTCGCATTTATTGATGATATACTTATGTTACTTATCAAAGGCCTTTTCAGTCTTCCGTTATGAGAATGTGCTTAAAACAATACAGGAGTGGGTTTTTCCTCTATATTAGATGTAATTTTTGCACTGCAACATCACAAATCTTAATTTTTTTCCTCCCTTGCAAATTGATTTTTCCTTCACACCCAACTGCAAAGTATATTTTGTACTGTGTATATAGTGAAACAAATATTGAATTAATCCCTGATAATGTAATCACAATATAGGGGTTTATAAAATGATGACGTAGATCCTAGTCAAATGATTGGTTGAAAGCGTACACGTGACCATGCATTTATTTAGCCTAACGCGAAATTCGGATAACTACCGGTCATTATCCTATGGTAATGAGCGGTCATTGGCGATCATGTTTTGCGATCGCAACCATTGATATGTATCCTTTTACTTTTACTCGCGAAAATGGCTACCGCGGAATTTAAAACGCATTAGTTATCTAAGTTAGATCTAATCGCAACTCATACGGAGCTCGCGTGACTCGAAATGAGCTTGGTTTACTCGTACATCCATCGTAGGAAACTTGATGTTGCGTCGTAGATCGCTCACGCAAATATCGCAAAAATTACTAAATTTCAAGCGAGTTCACGCGAGTTTACACGACTTCAAGCTCGCGCCAGCTCGCCACAACTCGAGGCACCAACTCGCCTAAGTGGGAGCCCTGCTGTACTGAGTTTCCATAGGAAATATATTTATTATGATGGTCATCTCTCAGCCAATACTTAACCTATTCAATTGGTTTTCGACATTTGGACATTATATTTTATGCTCTTTCGGAAAATGAAGAAAAATTGAGAAATTCCAAAAAAAGATTTTTGATGACGTCACACTTCACCACTCCCCTGTGCAAGAGTGGCAAATGTATATAAAAACCAATTGGCATTAGTCCTGTTCCGGGGCCCGAACCACGGATCTTCGCATCTCCAGTGAATCACTGGTCTAGAGAATATCTAATAACTGACCTCAGGCGCGTACGCAGGATTTTTTCAAGGGGGGGGTTTTAACATTTATAAATCGGGCCGAAAATTTCGCAACGACTCAGCCAGCCGCTGAATAAGCGGGGGGGGGGGGGGGGGGGGGGGGGGGGGGGGGGGTAAGAGGACACTTTTTTTTTTTTTTTTTTTGGTCCCAAAAAAACCGCAACGACTCAGCCGACCGCTGAATAAGCGGGGGGGGGGGGGGTAAGAGGACACTTTTTTAGGTCATCCATGGGATTTTTTTTTTTTTTTTTTTTTTTTTTTTAAATAATAATTAAAAAAAAAAAAAAAAAAAAAAAAAAATCCCAAAGGGGGGGGGTTTTAGGTTTTTTTAGGGGGGGTTTATACACATAAAAATACCAAAGGGGGGGGTTTAACCCCCCAAACCCCCCCCTGCGTACGCGCCTGACTGACCTTCTTCTTTGCTTTGTAGTCTGTGACGTCAAACATTAGGTCTGTTCTCTGCCTGGTGGAGACTAGCTTTGCAAACGATATATCGACTTCCTCTGTCCTGCTAGTATTAAACATAATGGTTATGAAGGTTGTTTGGACGGTAGTGGTCTTAATATACTATATGGTTTCACAATTTACTAGTACAATATATATATAATATCTAAAACACCTCTTAAGAGTTTGAATAATTATATTGATATACCTGATTACTAATTATTGTTTAAACATGTTTAAAGTAAAGATTGGCCACTTTAATATGTTTTTTAGTTTGTTTGGGAAAGGTTAATTGCTGCCAATTAAGCTCTTAACCTATTGGCATTTTCTTTTCATGCATGACGTCAAGTACATCTGGTAACAGCAATCGATTTCCTATACATAGTAAATATAATATCCATTTTCAAAAACGAAAATATTTCTCTTTTCTCGAATTGGTATTAGGTCTAATAGTGATACTTTAAATATCCCCATAACACAAACAGTTGACAGTATTATCTTGGCACAATATTCAATGATTTGTCGTTGTTGTCGTTGTTTTTCATAACCACAAAGTTATACAAGATGAGGTCACAATGCAAGTACACGAAAAAATTGTTTGTAATTACCCCAAAACCTGCTACATCATATCAGGCTAAGTCACATGCAGTATACCACATTGTAATAAGAACATTTATGTATGCGTAAGGAATCCGATGAAATAGTGTTATTTTCAATTATTTTCTCTATGTTCGTTATGCATATCCCATGGAAGCAAATATGAACAATAAATACCAAGGATTACTTGTTTAACTCTGTTGTGTTTGAAGGCTAGAATAATCACGTCGATAGTCATGTTGTCTCAGTATGATAAGACGAACGTGGATAACGTTGACGCGTTTCCAGACAATTTCCTACATAGTTTAGGGAATCTCATGAGACAAATGAAACATATCTAACAATGGAAACGCTCTCGGCGGTCTCGCCTGCATAACGCAATTCAATATGATAAACCAGAACTTCAATGACGTAGCGCTCATCCGCATCTCGCAACAACAAATATCGTAAATTTTATGTGGTACACTTTTGAACTGGTATAAAAATAAAAATTGGATAATAAATTACCATAAGTAATTAATGGAGAACAATTTCAAAATTCTGTTTAGAAGTTTAGTGTACCAAAGTTAGCTCTACGATATAAAGCAAACCAAAATCGGTCGAAATATGAAGGAGAAGAAGCTTTTTTTGTGATTTTTAAATTATTTTTGGAGTAAATTTTCATAAATTACCATAATTAATCAATGGAGTAAAATCTCAAAATTCTGTGTAGAAGTTTAGTGTTCGAAATTTAGCTCTACCAGATAAGGCAAATCAAAATCGGTCAAGAAATGAGGGAGAAGAAGCAATTTTTGTTATTTTTGGAATAAATTTGCATAAATAACCCTAATTAATTAATGGAGAACCATTTCAAAATTCGGTGTAGAAGTCTAGTGTACCAAAGTTAGTTTTACCAGATAAAGCAAACCAAATCAAAATCGGTTGAAAAATAACGAAGAAGAAGCATTTTGAAAATCTTGATGTTGATGCCACAACAAAGTCTAAGTTTGTTGACCCTTAAATGACCTTTGACCTTAACTTAGTGACCTGAAATTCTACTCACATGATTGGGGAGACTTGATAACCCTATAGTCCAAGTTTCATTGACTAAGAACTTATATTTTCAAAATTATATTAAAAATTCAAAAAACTTAACCTTAGGTTAAGTTTTCGATGATGATGCTACAACATAGTCCAAGTCTGTTGACCTGAAATGACCTTTGACCTTGACTTTGTGATCTGAAATTCTACTCAAATGATTGGGGATACTTGATTACCCTATAGTCAAAGTTTCATTGAATAAGAACCTATACTTTAAAAATTATATTAAAAATTCAAAAACTTAACCTTAGGTTAAGTTTTTGATGTTGACGCCGCAGCCAGTGGCGCCTACGTCTCGCTTTTTGCTACGCAGGCGAGACAAAAACCATGTTGTTCTCTCGTAATGGCTCAAATTCATATCTTATTCAAATTGGCTTAAAGGAGAAATGTTACCCTCTCTCGACGAAATGAACCTCACAGATACGTCTGATTACCACAACAAGACGGGCTACAACCCTGAACAGTCTGGAGAGACGAAACTGTAGGGGTAGATAGACACAAAACAAAAACTTGGTATCAATGATTGTAATACTGTTTAGGAAATTTTAACTCAACTTCCTCGAGGACTTTTTCTTTTCGAACCCGATTTTTTTTTCCTTTTTGTACTTATATCATATTTACTCAGCCCCCCACGTTTTCGCTAAGTATATACCTTGTGTTCACATCTTTTACACAGACTCGACTTTCATTTTCATATTCATTTAATGTACAATGATAAGCACAAAATATATACGTGGCTTTTACCGCATAGGCATAGTATTAATTTTGATTACAACGTGACAAATTTAATTTAATATTAGGTAGTTGTTCATATTGTGAAATAAGTGTACCATGTGTTCATGATGGGTTTCTTCAGAATATAACCTGAAATTTATATCAGAAGAAAAGAGAAAAATAAGTTAACAGATAAAATAGATGAATAGAATGTAGAATATAATTGAAAAATGAAATTCAATTTCCCCCATGTCTCGTCCTTTTATTCACTCAACAAAAAAGTAAGTCTAATGCATATATATATTGATCATCAAGTAATGTAAGCAAAATTGTATTACCAGCATTTTGAGTGGCTATTTTTGACCCGATTGATAATGATTTCATAATGGAATCCTGGTGTTTCTTGCCGTTAATGCTCGACCAAAAATTTGCATTTTGCCGTCATGATGCAATACAGGGTGTGCCTAGATATACGCTTTTAAATTCTTTTGTACAAGTACAGGTTCATAATTCTATTCCAATTCATGAAACTAACAGATCCAGGCGCGGATCCAGGGGGGGGGGGCGAGCGGGCCTTGCCCCCCCCGCAAAAAAACAACAAAAAAACAACAAAAAAAAGGAAAAGGGAAAGGGAAAGAAGAGGAAGAAGAAAAGAAAAGGGGGAAGAAGGAGATCGGGGGGCCGAAAGGGCCTTGCCTCCCAGGTGTTGACCCCCGCCCCCCCCTAATCAAAACAATAAGAGAAGGAAGGAAAGGGAAAGAAAAAAGAAAAAGAGAAGATACTGGCGTACTGATAGGGGGGGGGGGGGGCTTGGGGGAAATCAAATTCAAACGTGGTTTATTTCTAATTCCACAACGGTGGTTTACAAATAATGCTGAAATGACATAATTTCCGAGATTTTTCCTCACTTTTTAGTAAACTATACGTTTGTATGTGTTTGTTGAAAAATGACAAATTCCTTAATTTACAGCCAGGCAAGAAATATGATTCTTGAGATTCCTACATGTCAGGGCCAGAGGTACGGCGGGGATCGGGAGCCTCGGGCCCCCCCCCCCCCCCCCACTTTTTTTGAAAAAGTATATTAAAGAGAAGTAAAATAGAGTGAGAGCATGAAAGAAAGAATAGTTAACTGCCGGTGTTAAAATATAATGAGGCATCAACATATGCTCATCTGACGGTAATTTAATGCCTAAAAACTCCTGATTTTTGGGGGGCTCCGCCCCCTAGACCCCACACCAAGTGTCCTGCCAGTGTCACAGAATAATAAGGTATACAAACAATGCTCATCTGACCTTAATTAAACGCCTAAAACCCCTAAGCTTCCGGGGTCGGACAAGGAATCAAAATGTGTTTATCTGACCGCAGGCGCGTAGCCAAGGGGGGGGGGGGCGGTCCCCCCAAATCGGAAGAGGATGTAGGAAGAAAAAGGAGCAGACAAAGAACATCTTTGAAATTCAGACAAGGATTAAAAGTATAGAGAAAGGTACTACGCATCGTCTTCTTTCTCTAATAATTTAATGAAACGTCAAAGCTTCGCGCAGGAGGGGAGGGGGGAACCTAATTCAGACGAGGATTCAAAGGCGAGAAAGGTAATACGAATCTTTCATGATTTAATGAAACGTAAAAGCTTCAGCGCTTCGCGCGGGATGGAGGGAGAACTACATTCCGACGAAGATTATTTTCGAGAACGGTGCAACGAATCATCTTCTTTCTTTAATAGTTTAATGAAACCTCAAAGCTTTCGCGCTTCGCGCAGGAGGGGGAGGGGGGCTGAATTTAGACAAGGATTAAGAGTCGAGAACGGTACAACGAATTGTCATGTTTCTCCAATGATTTAATGAATCGTAAAAGCTTCCGCGGGAGGGGGGGGGGGAGAATCTAAATTCAGACAAGGATAAAGAGGCGATACGGTAAAACGAATAGTCTTCTTTCTCTAATAAATGAATGAAACGTCAAAGCCCATAGGGAGCGCGCTACGCGTGCTTACTACCGCCCCCTAAAATAAAATCCTAGCTACGCGCTTGACTTAAGTCAGTCCAGTTTCTAGTTGCAAATTCGCTTCTACATTTATAAAAGACCCCCCCCCCCCTCCTTAGAAGACAAACAGTTTTATTTCGTATATTTTGACAGTAAGTGATTTGCCTTGCCCTCAAAGATGTTACAGATATGTCCGTCGTGATTACAAACCTTTCGTTCTTCTCGTAGTATTTTGAGTTTTTTTCGTTTGAAGGCTACTGTAGCACCGATCACTTGCAAAGTTGATAGATGATCATAAAAACCACCATTTTCTTTGTCCTTATCCAGCTCGGATGAGCTTTTCCTGATACGACGAGCCTTCATCTTGGTTTCGACGACTTCTGCGACTCTTGGTGTCGTGGCGTCACTGACTAGCTTCAGAATCAATCGCGATTTCACAACTTGCTGCCATGTTGAAGTTTTGCTGGAAGTAGTATTTTCCGCGATAAAATCCATCTGTTCGGTTTGCTCAGGGTTTTGCTTTGAATCACTATCATTTTCTGTTCGTATAGGGAAAGGTTTACAGTGCTTCCGATCTAAAGATGGTATCAAGTGCTTTCCATTTTGGACAAATTTTGCATCTCTAGGTCGTCGAGTGTCTCCTGAAGTGCCATGCTGATTTTCAGTAAACTTAAATGTATCACGTCTTCTTTGAAAGTTGTTTTGCCTGTCTCCTCTCAAATTATCTTGATCGAAAATAGAATCACTGTTTCTTTCTTTTTTCCAATTTCGTCTTTCTTTACTGCTGGAATCCGTCACTATTTGAGCGAGGAAAGTAGAGTATTTTCCCACCATTGTCTCGTCATTTTCTCTAGCGAGTATTTTGGGCACCATCCTCGTTTCTTTGTCACAGGACAGGGAATCATGTGTCTTTAACGCTGATGAGTAGGTCGGGTTACGCAGGGATTCGCTTTGCCTCTTCCCTAATATCTTCTTCTTGTTCTTATTTTTGCCATCTAAAATTTCGAGAGTGGATAAGATACTCTTAATTCGATACTCACTTTCGATTTCAGTAGCCATTATTCATTTTAAGGGTTATTGCAACCGGAGCAATGACAGTTTGACTGGTTTACTATTTTAGCCATATGCTACGACTCTTCTAATACTAGTGATGTAGTTTTTGACGAGAGAGAACTACAAGGCAAAAATAAAATGAGTATGGCCCTTAAATATAGTTCTCATAAAATATAAATTCCAAGTATAAACTTGACTGAAATCATGTGCGACCATGAAAGTACCATTTTCGGAATCCTTTTTCTTTAGAACTTTGTAAACGCATTCCACTATATTTCCAGTTCTCCTATTCGTTTTCCGCACAAGTTACTCCATACACACCAGGACATTATACTCTTGCACATTGTTAGCTCAGCTCACAACTGGAGTAATAATGACATGTTTGTATCTTTAAGAAAAACGAGAAAAGAAGTCTCTAAACTATCCTCTTAGCGAACAGATTAAAGTTGCACGTTGTTTTATTGATGTCTCCTCCTTGCTCGTAACATGTTCTCTAAATCGCATGAAAGCTATCAGCTGTTTCTATTAACTGAATATCCAATAACCGATGTATTTTTAGGGGGAATTAGTTGGTTATCATTTGACCTTTAGAAGCTACCGTATACCGAGATAAACTAGCACAGGTTAATTTGATTTAGGGTTTAAGTTGTCAAAAATAAACAGAGACGGGATTTTAGCGATAACAATTTTGTCGTAATTCATTAAGATGCCAACATTAGTTATCGTTACATATTACGTAATAGTGTAGCAATGATAATTGTTCCACTGAGCATGCAACATTCATATGATTTGCACTACACTCGAGATGTCGTAGTCGAGTGGTTTAAGCACTCGGCTTGAAATGCAAAGGTCGTGGGTTCCATTTCCGACAAGGCATTAATGTCCTTTGGCAAGGCATTAATCTACATTTGCCACTCCATACCCAGGAGAGAAACGGGGACCTGATAGAATGACGAAAGCCTTTGTGTTAGAAAATACCCTAACGTTGACCTATGGTGGGAATACTCCCCAGGGAATGGAGATGGTACACATTGGGCGTGAATAAATCCGATGACCGGGGGGGGGGGGGCGTAATAACATCTGCAAAGCACATAGAAACGGTATTTCGTATTGAGCGTTATATAAATCCAGACTATTATAACTATTCTTACACTCCATTTACAATATATTAAAGATAAAGTTGAGTTCTGGTCATGCGATTGTATTGTGAAAGAAAAGGTGTGGAATGGATCAGAAAAAGTTGATCATGTAGCATGTAAGTATTAGTGTGTACTGCAAGGTTCTGGAGTCATCAAAGTCATAATAAGTTTGGCCCAGTCTTGGTAACAATTAGCACTGTACAAAGAAAGATGTATATGGGACTACACAAATGGTGTCGGGCCTACTTACCTTGATTTCCTTATCTTTCTATGCTCATTACTCAGCCAGTAAGCAATGTCTCTTCGTGCGATGTCGATGACGGCAGCGAAGAAGAAGCCTCCGACATATCTTTGGAATCACCCAAGTTGCCAACACGCCGAGTGAAAGATGATATAGATAAGCGTAAAAAGAGGAAGCAAAACTCGACGAAAAAATGATTTTTGTTAAACAATCTTCCTTTTCATGTATATGTCGAATTGTCTTTTCTCAAGTTTAAACGTTCGTGGTCTTAGAAATAAGGAAAAACGAAGTCAAATTTTCAGATGGTTTAGACAACAAAAGGGACACATATTCTTTGTACAAGAAACTTATTGGACAGCCGACATTGAAAATATTGTGAAAAGTGAGTGGCGTGGGCCGTGTTATTTTTCACTCGGCACAAACCACTCAAAAGAATTTGCTATACTACACTGTTGGTCATAATGGTGGATTTGTTTTTACCCAAATTTATGGAATGATTTTGACAATGATTTATTCCTAATAGATCTAGATGATAGTATACATTCTCAGATTTTATTGAATAATAATTTGTGAGTGTTTGTTTTGCGTGACTGCTATTAAAGGTAATACAATATTCAGTGATCGTTGTCGCGGTTGAAATCGAGTCTAAAGTTATGAAATTGTAAATAATAAACTCTTTATGTTGTAAAGCTCCCTCACAAGGTCAAGATATTAATTATGCTTATAAAATGTTTTTTGACTAAAATCGACCGATTAGCTATTCCCGTTTGAAAATTATATATCACATCTACATATTCTGAGATTGTCATGGTCGCAGCTAACATTGTACGGCCAAAGGCGCTATTTGAAATTCATCAGAATTTACCGGGAGCACCGGTAAATTGTTATATTTAAGTTTTCTCGAAATCAGAAGTGTTTTAGTGGCTAAATTTTCTAGTACTTATAATACATCCACAGGGGCATCCAAATATATCGAAATTGTAAAGAATCACTACCCACCCATTTTTCAAAATTTCCCAGAACATTTGCTTGGAAAGGGCGGCGCTACGAATGGCTTAAACAATTGAGATCGGGCAAAATGGTGTGTTAGGCTGTGAGGACCATCCTCTCGATCATAAAGAAGAAATGTAAGGGCCAGATAATCACTCACTGGCCAGGAAACTGACGCCGCGTAGGCCATACCCCTCACATGTTCGCTCCAATTGTAATAATCAGAACAATCAAATTAAAGAAAAAACGAAACTCGCTAAGGATGCCCTGGAAAGGACGGCGCTACGAATGGCTTATTCAGATCTGTCAGAAGTTATCTAAGACCGTGGGGGCAATCCTTTAGAGCATAAAGAAGAAATTTCAGGGCAGATGACCACTCACTGGCCAGGAAACTGACGCCGCGTAGGGCATACCCCTCACATATTCGCTCGAATTGTAATAATCAGAATAATCAAAATAAAGAAAAAACGAAACTCGCTTAGGATGCCTTGGAAAGGGCGGGGCTACGAATGGTTTAAACAATTGAGATCGGGGGAAAAGATGTGTTAGGCTGTGGGGGACATCCTCTAGAGCATAAAGAATAAGATTCAGGGCCAGATGATCACTCAATGGCCAGGAAACTGACGCCGCGTAGGGCATACCCCCTCACATATTCGCTAGAATTGTAATAATCAGAATAATCAAATTAAAGAAAAAACGAAACTCGCTAATGGGGCTTTCACATATACACTCCGGGGCCCGTACGGCGAGTAAAAACAGACATTTTAGGAATTTTCGGCCGTTGTCCGGCCGGTTGCCGTACAGTTCCTACGGGCGCCGGGACAGTTTTTTAAGCCGTACGGGCGCCGTGGTGCTGAGTTGCCTGCTCCCAATTCTCCCGGCGTTTTTATCTAACCGTTAGGCCGTATTTTAGGGCTCACGATTTTAGGGGTCAATTATCATGAAAAATCTTTACGGGCGCCTTGCGGTGCTCAAGGGTTCCGTACGTGTACCCTACGGCGCCCTCATGGGCCCCGGGTGATATGCACAACAATAGGCGTCTGCCGTCCGGAGGCCATTTAAAATGAATATTGCCCATGCGGGTCCCTCACGGCGGCATCTCGAAATGTACAACGCAGTTTTAAATACAGGAGATGCAGATACCAGAGGACACCTACAGAGTGAGTCAGAAAAAATGTCCCACTTTTTAAAAGTTGTATTTTTTTAAGTATGAATATTTAATCAAGAGTTTCATTCAATGTCTCGATAGAGTTATCCTCCCAGTACATTTAGGTACCATTTTCTTTTGAATCTCTGCATGCATGACTGAAGATCAGACAATCTTTACAAGACTGCCAGATCTCACTTGCGCTAAGTTGCTAGGTGAGGAATAAAATAATGTTTTGAACAAGACAGCCATTTTTTTTCAATTATCCAATTAGCCAGACAGACAAAAAGACACAAACACACGCACACGCACGCACACACACACCCACAAACAACACATGCATCACACGCGGTGACAATAATTGTTTCATAGTTACCCCTTTTCTGATTGAGCATTGACTTTTTATATCGAGATCGCTGAATGTTTAAGTGGCATATAACCCTAAAAATATTTCCCTTTTGTACACATTCACTACCGCCATCATGTCATCATCATCATAATTGTCTTCATCTTAATCTTCATCATCATCATCATCATCATTATCATCATCATCATCATCATCATGAAGCAGAACACCCGCCAATACGCACCAAGAGGACAGCGGCCACTCAACTTTTCGTACGATAACAAGAATTCCCGACAAAAAGTAACAGTTTGGGTGGGCCTTGTCGGGAATGGAATGCTCATTTGTGTGCGTGTGCCTGTGCATTCAGTTCAGTTCAGTTCAGTTTATTAATATCATCATTTCGCAGCCTGGGCTGAATTGCATGACAATTTACAATTAAAAACATATCATATTTCTTTCACAATTGTTTCAAATATACTACTAGTTAAAATACCATATAATTAACAAAGACAATGAATTGTCATCAATAATTAGATCACTTTCTAGTGACAATTCACAATATTAGCATTAAGAATAATTCAATATATATATATATACAACAACAATATTTGCATTAATAATATTATCTAATTTGATTTTGCATCATTCAATAGAGATTGGGTAAATAAGTAATTGATAAGGTATTTGAGTGCTTAGTGCGTGTGTGTGTTTGTGTATGTGTGTGTGTGGGTGTGTGTGCGTGTGCGCGTGTCTGACTGCCTTTGTTCAATGCACTGTTTTATTCCTCACCCTGTAACTTGGTGCAAGTGAGATATGGCAGTCTTGTAAAGATTGTCTGATATTCAATTTCAATTCAATTTCAATTTAGTTTTTATTGTCCATTTCTGGATATTTGATTCAGTGATGCATGCAGAGATTCAAATGAAAATGGTACCTAAATGTATTGGGAGGATAACTCTATCAAGATATATCATGAACCCATGATTAAATATTCATACTTCAAACAATACAACTTTTAAAAAGTGGGACATTTTTTCTGACTGGCTCATTAGTTCAGTGCACCGCACAGCACCCGGCCGGGCGCCTTGAGGACCCCGGCCAGGCCCCGGCAGGGCACCTTCCGGGAGCAATCGGGACACCTGCTCATCGGACGGAGCCCGTAAGGTTACCGGTCGGCACTCGCCCGACACCCTGCCGGCACCCTTACGGGCGCCTTGCATTTCACTCGACCAATTTTCTCCGGGCACCTGCCGGGCGCCGCAGAATATGTGACCACACATGCCGTAGAAATGAAATTCGTACAGTCTCTAAATCCACGGCAAGCCGTCGTGCAGGGAAAAACGTACGGGGCCCGGTTTATATGTGACCTAGGCATAAGGATGCCTTGGAAAATGCGTGGCGCTACGAATGGCTTAAACAATTGAGATCGGGCAAAAAGATGTGTTAGGCTGTGGGGGCAGAAGCGGATCTAGAGGGGGGGTTGGGGGTTGCAACCCCCCTTTGGGCGGCCAAAAAAAAAAAAAAAAAAAAAAAAAAAAACGCACGCTGGAGAGAAACCCTTTCAAGTGCAAATATTGTGAGAAGATATTCAACTCATCTGGTAACTTAACCAAACACATAATAACTCTGGATATAACTATGTATTAAACTGTTACTTGATTTAAAAAGACGTTATCATGCACTGCTTTTTATGGTCTCCATTGTGTTAATAGATGCCAGGAAAACATCACTTACGGGGTTCAAATAAACACCCCCAAAAAAATCGGATCGCCGCTTCGCGGCTCGTGGACGATGCTCCGCATCGTCATTATTTTGGTCAAACCCCCCCTTAGCAAAAAGCTAGATCCGCCCCTGGTCATTATATTGGTCAAACCCCCCCCCCCCCCACTTAGCAAAAAGCTAGATCCGCCCCTGGGGGGCTATATTAAATCCCAATTTGGAACCAAGCTTATTTTAATAAATTAAATTAATACTCCCAACGATGACATATACACACATGCAGCAAAACTACACACATGCACATTTATTAGTTAATTAATTTAGTCTTAACTACCTGAATTATATTTAATTTCAATAAAATATAATTAGTTACTTAATCTTAACTATACTCTGTCCCCTTCTCTACTTTCCTACAGCCAAAAGTAGAAGACTCGAAAGAGACAGGAAAATGCAAGTAAGTGCAATCACTTGCATTAATTTAATTTAATTTATCTAGTTAAAATTTATTCTAAACTACTCCATCCCCTTCTCTACTTTTCTTTCAACGAAAAGCAGAAGGCTTGAAAGAGACAATTTACTTAAATTTATCTAGCTAAAATTTATCCTTAAGTATTCTGTCCCGTTCTCTACTACTTTCCCTCTAAAAGACACGAAAGAGACAGATAAATGCAGGTGCAATTCGATCCTGACACGAAAGTGACAGCATCAACAACTCAGAACAATATGCTAAATAACTGGCGTAGAATTATCCTATGCCGAGTTATATGAATGGAAAATAAAGCAATGCACACACAACAGTAAAATAAATCCAAAACACACGAAACGCCTGGTAATACCAGGCTAGCGCGAACACTCGAAAGAGCTCACACGAAAATGTAAACACAATGTACGGCGAACCAAAAATGTATTCAGAACAAAATGGCTGCACACGCTTCATAAATAGGCTTTCATCATAGAGATATATACTACTAACGCCTTATTAAGTATATATCTCTATGGCTTTCATCGAAAGGGTGCGGTGCGGCGCGGCGCGTAGTCCAGATTCAGTCCGTTCGTTCTTTTTATCCCCCCACACACATCGCGGTCTCTCCACTGATCGCGCAATCCCCAAATTTATTCAGGACCCAGATTTAGAGGAATGGCTAGGTCTACTTTCAACGTTGAGGGTGTGTTATTTTATCAGCTGATTGGGTGCGCTATTAAAACGAAAACGGTACAGAGGCTGGACTACGCGGCGCGGTGTGGTGTGCTCAACGCACCCATTCGATAAAAGAGGGGGGGGGGGGGCTTTTCTCGAAAGGGTGCGTTGAGAGCGGAGTACCGTTTTAACACACCCTTTCGATAAAAGCGGGGGGGGGGGGGGGCTTTTCTCTAAAGGGTGCGTCGACTAGTCTTTCGCATCAGTCGTTTAAAATGAGGATCTCGGACAAAAGGTAATAGTTGCCAATTTAAGTATATCGAAAATGTATTAAATAAAATGGAATGGTCTTGATTACAGAGTGGTCTCTTTCGTTATTACTATGTTGATGGGGGAGACAGAGAGAAGGAAAAAAGGGAAAGGGAAAGGGAAGATAAAAGGAAAGAATAAGAAGAAAAGAGGGAAACTGGGGGGGGGGGCGAAGGGCTCTTGCCTCCTCACCCCCCCCCCCCGCCAAAAAATAAATAAGAGAGAGAGAGAGAAGGGAAAGGGAAGGGGAAAGAAATATAAAAGGAAAGAAAGAGGAAGAAGGAAAGAAAGAGGAAGAAGGAAAGAGGGAAACGGGGGAAGGGCGAAAGGCTCTTACCTCCCCCCCCCCGCCAAAAAAATAAATAAGAGAGAGAAAGAGAGAGAAGGGAAAGGGAAAGAAAGAAGAGGAATAAGAAGGAAAGAGGGAAACGGGGGAAGGGCGAAGGGCTCTTGCCTCCTAAAATAAATAAGAGAGAGAGAGAGAAGGGAAAGGGAAAGAAAATATAAAAGGAAAGAAAGAAGAAGAAGAAGGAAAGAGGGAAACTGGGGGGGGGCGAAGGGCTCTTGCCTCCTCACCCCCCCCCCCCCACCCCGCCAAAAAATAAATAAGAGAGACAGAGAGAAGGGAAAGGGAAAGAAAATATAAAAAGAAAGAAAGAGGAATAAGAAGAAAGAGGGAAAATGGGGGGGGGGGGGCGAAGGGCTCTTGCCTCCTCACCCCCTCACCCCCCACCCCGCCAAAAAATAAATAAGAGAGAGAGAGAGAGAAGGGAAAGGGAAAGGGAAAGAAAATATAAAAGGAAAGAAAGAAGAAGAAGAAGGAAAGAGGGAAACGGGGGAAGGGCGAAAGGCTCTTACCCCCCCCCCTCCCGCCAAAAAATAAATAAGAGAGAGAGAGAGAAGGGAAAAGGAAAGGGAAAGAAAATATAAAAGGAAAGGGAGAAGAGGAAGAAGAAGAAAAGAGGGAAACGGGGGAAGGGCGAAGGACTCTAAATGCCCCCCCCCCCCCGCCAAAAAATAAATCAGAGAGAGAGAGAGAAGGGAAAGGGAAAGGGAAGATAAAAGGAAAGAAAGAAGAGGAAGAAGAAGAAAAGAGGGAAACGAGGGCAAAGGGCTTTTGCCTCCACCCCCGCCCCCCCCCCCCCGCCAAAAAAAAAATAAGAGAGAGAGAGAAGGGAAGGGGAAAGGGAAAGAGAAGATAAAATGAAAGAAAGAAGAGGAAAAAGAATAAGAAGGAAAGAGGGAAACCGGGGAAGGGCGAAGGGCTCTTGCCTCCCCCCCCCGCCAACAAAATAAATAAGAGAGAGAGAGAGAGAAGGGAAAGGAAAAGAAGATATAAAAGGAAAAAAAGAAGAGGAAGAAGAATAAAAGAGGGAAACGGGGGAAGGGCGAAGGGCTATTGCCTCCCCTCGCCAAAAAATAAATAAGAGAGAGAGAGAGAGAAGGGAGAGGGAAAGAAAATATAAAAGGAAAGAAAGAAGAGTAAAAAGAATAAGAAAAGAGGGAAACGGGGGCGAAGGGCTCTTGCCTCTCCCTCCCTCCCCCCCCCCCTCCCCGCCAAAAAAACAATAAAAGAGAGAGAGAGAGAGAATCTGTTCTGATCCTGGTCCTGATCCTCAAGAGGGATATAAAGATGACCAATAAGAACGTTATTGTTCGAGAGAGAGTGTTTGTTGCTTCTAGAACATTTTAGAATTAAGTCCCACCACATTGCAGTTGTGGGGAGGGACTATGATTATATTACCCCCTTGGATGGCTTCCCAGAGTCTGGCTTTGAAGGTTTCGACTGCGTCGCAGGCAAAGATGCTGGGGGGGGGGGGGATTTCAGGCCCGTATGGT
Source organism: Strongylocentrotus droebachiensis (assembly GCA_035222895.1). Taxonomy (NCBI): domain Eukaryota; kingdom Metazoa; phylum Echinodermata; class Echinoidea; order Camarodonta; family Strongylocentrotidae; genus Strongylocentrotus; species Strongylocentrotus droebachiensis. Next base: position 574,396 of record JAVYIG010000044.1, on the reverse strand, counting down.
TCTTGGAAAGAAGGTGAGTCGATTTAATTATATCCGTCTTGCATCTTATGTTGGAGAAGGAGAGGGAAAGAGAAGATAAAAGGAAAGAAAGAAGAGGAAGAGGAAGAAGAATTTGTGTTCTGCCAGTGTCACAAATAGATATATAAATATGCTCATCTGACGATAATTTGATGTATAAAACCCCTCACCTTCTTGGGGCTCCGCCCCTTGGATCCAACACCAATTTGTGTCCTGCCAGTGTCACAAATAGATATAAAAAATATGCTCATCTGACCGTTATTTATTGCCCAAAACCCCTGAGCTTCCGGGGGCTCCACCCCCTGGACCCCACGCCAATTCGTGACCCCTGTGTCACAAATAAGGTATAATATAATAATAATTTAATGTACAAAACTCCTGAGCTTCTGGGGGCTCCGCCCCCTGGACACAACACCAAATTGTGTCCTGCCACTGTCACAAATAAGGTATAAAATTATGCTCATCCGACGTTAATTTTGATGTTTAATACCCCTGAGCTTCTGAGGGCTCCGCCCTGTGAAAAAACGTGTAAAAAAAAAAACCCGTTAATTTTACCGTTTTTGGGAGATAGCCCCCCCCCCCTGGCGTTCAAGGGGGGGGGGGGGGGTACGATTTTTCAAATTTTCGAGGGCCCCAAAAAAGATTAGTGCTCTCTAGTAATTTCGCGACTACTCCGGAACCGCGGCAGATATAAAGTTTTTCTTTCATGACTTTTTTCTTTTGAGTCTTACGCATCTTGTGAAACATTTTTTTGTTGAAAATCGGACGTATAGTTGCGGAGTCACGTGACCTTTTGTTTTTGCATGTCAGCCCTAAAATCACTCATTTTTGTGATTTATGTACCAAACATATGGAAATACCATTTATTCTTTTTAAAAAAGAGAAAACATTGGTTATTTGGTCTTGTTTCAAGTTAATGTGTTTGATTTTGGGTCAAAATAGTTGAATTGTGGTTAGAAATAATATAATACATAAATACAAATTATCAAAACAAGAGATAACATAGGGATAAACTGGCTCTTCCAACTTTGTTGTCGTATTATTATTCTAACGAATATATGTAGTGAAAAAGAACGCTTGAATATGAATTATATATGATTTATGGGTAAAAATGTGAATTTTGACCTTGTTTGCATAAATTACCATAAATATTCATTTTCGCGGCGATCGGCTGTGAAACGGCCGAGATCTTAGGGGGGGACCCCCTCCCCCCCCCCCACCCTCAAGTCCACTCCAATCACATTGAAAAAAAGTTTGACTTTAATCATCTCTCTCATCATTATACCGCTATAGTATTCATGTTTTTTAATATTATTTATTGTCCATTAAACAAGTTCATAGAGAAAATACTTATCTCTCTGCAACATTAAAAAAGAATCTTCATTAATATGTCTTAATTTGTATTGATAGCCTTGTGGTCGCCAACAGTGGCGTAGGCAGGGGCGTCTCCAAAGGGGGGTGTGGGGTGCGACACCCCCCCCCCCCACCTGTCAGGATATTGTCGGTAAAATTGCGCTGCCGTCGGGAAAAATGAGAAAAGGGGGAGGGGAAAAAAGAGAGGAAAAGGGAAAGAAAAGAAAAAAAGAAAAAGAAAAAGAAAAAAGAAAAGAAAGAAAAGAAAAGAAAGGAAAGAAAAGAGAAGAAAGAAAGAGGAAAACGAAAAAGAGGGAGAATAGGAGAGAAAGGAAAAGAAAGAAAGAAGGAAAAGAAAGAAAAGAAAGAAAAGAAAGGAGGCAGAGCCCTTTGCCCCCGTTTCCCTCTTTTCTTCTTCTTCCTCTTCTTTCTTTCCTTTTATCTTCTCTCTCCCTTTCCTTCTCTCTCTCTCTCTTATTTATTTTTTGGCGGGGGGGGGGAGGGGAGAGAGGAGGCAAGAGCCCTTCGCCCCCCGTTTCCCTCTTTTCTTATTTTTTTCCTCTTCTTTCTTTCCTTTTATATTTTCTTTCCCTCTCCCTTCTCTCTCCCTCTCTTATTTATTTTTTTGGCGGGAGGGGGGGGGGGAGGTAAGAGCCTTTGCCCTTCCCCCGTTTCCCTTTTTCCTTCTTCTTTCTTTCCTTTTATATTTTCTTTCCCTTTCCCTTTCCCTTCTCTCTCTCTCTCTCTTATTTATTTTTTGGCGGGGGGGGGGGGGGGATGAGGAGGCAAGAGCCCTTCGCCCCCTCCCCCAGTTTCCCTCTTTCCTTCCCTATTCCTCTTCTTTCTTTCCTTTTATATTTTCTTTCCTTTCCCTTCTCTCTCTCTCTCTCTTATTTATTTTTGGAAGGGGAGGGAGGAGGAGGCAAGAGCCCTTCGCCCTTCCCCGGTTTCCCTCTTTCCTTCTTATTCCTCTTCTTTCTTTCCCTTTCCCTTCTCTCTCTCTCTCTCTCTTATTAATTTTTTTGGCGGGGGGGGGGGGGGGGGGGGGGAGGTAATGGGTCGAATGGGTGCGTTGAGCACACCACACCGCGCCGCGCCGCACCGCACCCTTTTGATGAAAGCCTCATAAATATGACACGTACAGGCCCTGAAAAAGACTTGAAAAGAAATTACCAGTAGAAAACAACTAGGTGGAACTTCTATGCCTCCGCCATAGAGCGATTTTACAAACCAAAGTAGAAACAATTTTGTATAATTCAAGTTTGATAGTAATCCATTAAGAGGCTCTCAGAATATTGTGATTACAAACTATTGGCTCTGCAAGATACATACATGTCCTGAGTTTGATAGTAATCCATCCATCGGTTCTAATGATAATGCATACACATGTAAGATCCTTTGATCTTAGACCTCATGACCCTAAAAATCAGTTCTGATGAGAATGCGTTCACAAGCTATTTATGCATACACAATGAGCCCCATGACCTTTGACCTCATGACCCCCAAAATCTAAATAGATCATTGGCTTAGCAAGATACATACATATCTGGAGTTTGATAGTAATCCGTCAATCGGTTTTAATGATAATGATAATCACTAGCTATTTTTGCATACCGGTACATAATGAGCACTGTGACCTTTGACCTTGTGACCCCAAAATCTACTCAGTTCATTTAGCTCTGCAAGATACATACATGACCTAAGTTTGGCAGGAATCGAAAAATCGGTTTTTGAGATAACGCGATCACGAGAACGGGACGTATAGACGTACGGACGGACAACCCAAAAACATAATGGCTCCGGCTACCTCGTAATGGAGGCATAATAAAAGATACAGTTAAACCTGTCTTTAGTGACCACCTTTCGATAAGGGCCATCTGTCAACAGTGGCCACCTTTCTTGCCTTCAAACCATTAGGTTTCATGTCCTAAGGAATAAATCTCAAAAGCCCCCGGTTTGTCTGCAGTGGCACTTTTTATAACATTTATTTCTATTTCCTTTGAGTGGCAATATTACTACAATATAATAATAACAAAAACCAACCTTTCCGGAATCCATCTTGACCTGACAACCAGCAACCCGATAACCCTCCACAAGATGGATGCAGTAGTTGATGGATGAACCAACGAGGATTGAGAGAGATACAGCTTCTACTGCACCCATCTGCCATCCTAACAGATAGAACATGCTCACAACCACCAAGATCACACCTGAAGGAAAGAAAGGGAATTACAACAAAAAAGAGAGATAGTTACAAAATAATCTAGATCGTGGCCAGATTTAAGTGTCATTGGTGTGGGTAAAATCAACAGACAATTGTGTGTGCATCTTAATTCAGAGCTGCCAACCCAAACTGAACAAAAATTCTATTTTTCCCCAAAAAATATCCTAAATATAAACTAAAAATCCTATTTTTGATCTTTGATCGAAAAATACTTTCTCAACGCAAGCATGCTTTTTATTTGATATTGTTGTTGGGGGGGGGGGGGGGGGGTTGCCAAGTTCCAACATACAGGAAGAATTTTTGTATGGACCATTGGTTGAATATGCATGATTTTGTCATGACTGGTGTGTTCGATGTACCAATGAACATCCCCAAATTATTGATGTGAAATGCTTGTAGGATACTTAACAAGAGAGAATGGGCAATTTGCTATTGAAAATGGCAGCTACACACACCAATTTTATTTTTTTTTTGTGGAAAATTGTATTTTATTGAGGATAAAGCGTACTGTCATATTTACTCCCAAAAATCCTACGAAATATGATGAAACCGTACTGGTTGGCAGCTCTGTTAATTGTATGAACCTCATTGAGGGTGTCTTCCAGCAAATACATATATACCGGTATATACATATTTTTGATGAAAATTTATGTTCAAATTCTTTTTTGCCAATATTCAATATTAGCCTGAAGATACAAGTATATGTGTAACATTTTGTTTAATAGCAGTGACTTTTGCCAACAGCTCAAAAATAGCATCAAACTTTCGAAATATTAGTTCATCAAAATTGGCCTTTATGTAAATGCCGTTTTCAGAGTCTCATGACATCCAGAACTGTACAGCAAGTGCCTCATGGACAATTGCTCTACAGTCAATTTCCTACACAATCAAATGCTTACCTTCACCATAGGTTCAACAGTAAACCAAACCTCAAATCCAACTGAAAACCCTAACCATAACGCTAGATATTAGACGAAATAAAGCCTGGAGCTATTGTCACCAGAGTAATGTTGCTGGAGCAAATACATGATCAACAATGTGAATACTCACCAGCTATTGTTAAGAATGCTATGAGTAAGATTGTGATATGAGCAGTGAAGAGAGCCACAGCAATCACACAGACAATAAGAGAGAATGCTACTCCATATATAGCACTGGTAACACCTACATGGAAAAACAGATAAAACACATGTGAAGAAAGGAGAAAACAATCTATCAGGACAAATTCCTTAACCATACAAAAACATGCATGAGCAAAAGGAGTTCACTCTAGTCTCCTTTCCTAAATGCAAACCTCCCTTCAATCTTTATCCCCAAGTAATCAAAATGTCAACTCCTTCCCCCCCCCCCAATTATTATTGAATTCTCCATCCCTCCTCAGATCAACTCCTTTCTCTATAATATTTTCCTTTCCTCATCACTTTTGATGATCCATGATCATTTAAGCCTCTCTCAATCCTTTCTCATTTTCCTTAGCTATATTCCTTCCTTCCTTCATTTCCAAGAATATTTGCCCCTGTTTATCCATCCTTCCTTCCATCACTCCTTTCATCCATCATTTCTCTTCATCCCTTACCAATAATCTCCATGAAGACTTGTTCCCAGTAATCACAGGTTTGGAAAACTGACATTAAACCAACTCTCTCCTCCTCTGTCAAGTTTGCCTTCATTTTGACTATGGCCTTTTCCCATGCATTATAATCCTTGTAGGCTTCAAAGCTCGACTTCCCCTCAAAGATTTTGTGCACAAAGAAAATAATACATGCATAAATTTTCCAAATGTATAAAACTTTAGTATTGTCATTTTACATGCCTTCACTTTTGCCAAGGCATTCTCTGATGTACTATAATCATTGTAGACTTCGAAGCTTTTCTGCACAAAGAATTGTCATACATGAATACATATGGCAAATTCATCATAAAAAATAATTCTACATATTTATGGGTCTCGTCAATAACATAAGGGCATTCAAATAATCATACAAGGTAAAACATATATAATTAGCCAGCATGAACTCTATCAATCAAGCTTTTGAGAGTGAAAGTCTTTGTTTGTAAAGATGAAATCCCTCTCCATATTAGAGGTGATTTGTTTATAACCATTTGAAGTTCTCACATATATGTCATTCCCTTCAAACAAAGACTTTAAATCTAAATTAAAATGATATTCTATAATGTTCCATAATTGTTAAAACGTAAAACCCTTGGTCAAGCACATCTATCATCATAGGTTACCTATGAATACAGAGTAAACAATCTAACAAGAGAAACGCTCTCAGCGGTCTCGCCTGCATTACGCAATTCAATATAATGAACAATTGAGGTTGGGACATTAGCAGGCCCCCCAAAATGGAAATATTCTGAAAATCATCAGCATTTTGAAGTGAATATTGACTAAGAATCATCAGAAGAATTATTTACTATTATTTGTACCAAGATTGGTAACTTTCATAAATAACAAAAATTGATTTATTAATTCTAATATTAAGTTGTGAAAACATAATAATAATAATAATAATAGGAATTTGTATAGCGCCGTCTTTCTAGACAATGCTATTCCGAGGCGCACAGGAAAAATAGAAAGAATGAGAAAGTTTGGACGAGAAAGTTCGGATGAGTGTCAAGTACAGGTATTGTTAAAAAAAGATAAGATTTCAGCTTGGATTTAAAGGTCTCTAAGGAAGTTATGATTCTCAAATTTAATGGTAAATTATTCCAAAGACAAGGTGCTGCAGATGAAAAAGCCCTACTGACCTAAAATGACCTTTGAACTTGACTTTGTGACCTGGAATTTATGTCATATGATTTGTGATACTTGATAACCCTTGGGTACAAGTTTCCTGGAATTTGAACAAACACTTTTGAAATTATGCTAAAAATTCAAAATCTTGATGTTGATGCCACAACAAAGTCTAAGTGTGCAGACCTGAAATTACAGTTGACCTTGACTTTGTCAACTAAAAGACTAATCACATGATTGGGGATACTTGATAAGAACTTAAAATTATATTACAAATTCAAAACTTAACCTCAGGTTAAGTTTTTGATGATGCCACAACATAGTCTAAGTTTGTTGACCTGAAATGATCTTTGACCTTAAGTTAGTGACCTAAAATTCTACTCACATAATTTGGGATGCTTGATAACCCTATAGGCTAAGTTCATTGAATAAGAACTTATACTTTCAAAATTATATTACAATTAATGATGTTGACGCCGCCGTCACCGGAAAAGTGGCACCTATGTCTCGCTTTTGGCACTGGTTTTTTTAACTTATACCAAATGTGTCCACAAATGGGTCCAAAATGAAATTATGTTTACTCACTTCAAACTTGTATTTTTAGGATCAGGACTAATCATATTTTTGAGAAATGCAAATTCTGGACCTTAATCTATCTCCTTATTTATTCACCAGATATGAATACTTTGAGTTTTTACAATTTTATTGTGAACTATTGCATATCTAATAACTGTGATATAAAACTCATTTGCTATTAACTACACCTTTAAATATGTTGGGTCTTTAAGAATATGTTTCAGAGATTATTCATGCAAATTGTTGAGTTTCTATCTTGAAAAATACAGATTCTGTATCCCTTGAAAGTGAAAAATAGCCCTAAATTAGGGTTTTGACAATAACAAGTTTTTATTTCAATAGGTAAAATGCTTTTTTCTTAGGTCAAACTTATTTTATTATAACAACTGATGATATAAGGTAAATACATGCAAAAAAATTGGGAACCAGTGCATTGCCTAATAATGTTTCGGACGTTACACACTGTTAACATTATAACTTTATTCAAGTTAATTGCTTTTCTTTAGGTATTATTGACCTCAGTTACATTAATTGTTTGCAGAAAAATACTTCTGTAACATATATGGAAAAAAATTGTGCAGTTTTAATTAGTTTAGCACATACATGTATACCAAGTTTGTCTTCATCGACCACTCAATTTATGTAAGGTATATTATTCATTTCAAGAACGTGTACCGGTAGTTAAAAATGCTTATGTGATCTAACAGAGTGAAATATGAAGCTAATAGCAATTGTAGTCATCAAAACTCCTTATAAAATTCACTTAGAAACATACTCTTTATTGCATGATATGAACAACAGTGTGAAATGTATACTATGGTTTGTTTCGGATGTTACACGATGTTAACATTTTAATGAGATCATCAATTTCTACAAACTCTACAATATAGATGTTTAATCAGCTTGCTAATGTTCTTTGCCTTCAACTATATAGTGTGTCATTCAATAATATCACTAACACATACATGTATGTAAGCACTGAAATATTGACAAATCTTTTAAAAAATAAAACTATAAAAAAGTACCCCCAGTCATGTAAGTACGGTAATAAGAAATAAGTGAATCCTAATGTATGTACATCTCGAGAATGAGACATATTTGATGTATTTTAAAATTGTGTATGTTTTAGGTTATAATACCACTGTAGTAACAATCATCCTTTACCACTATTTGTATTAGGAGGCTGTTTCAAACGACAACATGTTTTAATGCTTTTAAATAAGTATTTATTTATTTATTTATTTAATTGATGACCGATTGATGAATGGATGGATTGATTGGTTGGTCGGTTGGTTGGTTGATAGATAGATCTTAACTCTTGCTGTGCCTATATTACAGGTGACAAACAATATACAGTGTAGGTTAAACATGTACCGTATTTGCCGGCGATAAGGCCGCAGCGCCGCACCCCAAACTTTGACATTTTGTAGAGGGGGAAAAAAACGAACAGCCAATTTATATTTCACACTAGTGTAGGGTTGCGGTTCTAACAGATAATTCCTAGCACTCTTAACACAGAGGCAGCCCAGCAGACATGTTGTAGGATTGATAACTACTAGCTAACTGACCAGGTTTTAATGTGTAAAAGCATTACAGCATTTTATGTAGCATTCCATATACATTCCATGCAAAGTAGAATAAATCAATAAATATTCATATAGTCCCATACAAGTATAAATCAACATCACAAAGTATCTTGAATATTCAAACATAAACAAAGGGTATATATTGAATATTCATAGTATATGTAAATTATAAGCTTGACTGCATCAGGTGAACATTGAAACCAATGAGAGAGAGAGATAGACAGATGAAAGGATGGTGGATGAAAAGGGTGAATGTGAATGAGGGATGACCTATTAATATGAAAGGGATGAATCATGGATATGAAGGGGAGTTACAGAAGTTCAAAATAAATCCCTACACTAGCTTATACATTTTGAATGTATACATAGATTTGAGGAAGATACTGCATGTATATGTTTAGGATCCTTAAATAAGGTATTACTGGTAATGCCCTTTTCTTTTATACATGTATGTACTTTCTACACAGATTAGTTACTTGTACTGAGTGCCCTTTTTAAAAGGTATTTTCAAATGAAAATCCATATTTCCCATACATTTTTAGAAAAACATTTTAATTTGCTTGATATTATCAACTTTATATACCTGTATCATACCCGTGTCATGTACATGTACACTGTGGGTGATTTTGAGCTTTTGTAACCTACCAAATAGTTTAGATTGACCATACAATCTTTGGTTATATGACATAATTTGGAACAACCTCTGTAAAAATGAAAACGTGATGATTTGCAAACACACAGCAATGTAAATAGTAAGAGGAGAGGTTGAAAAATTGAAATGTGCTATTCTCACATCTATCTTTGCCCCTCATTTGAACCAGTTAAATTATGAAAATGTCTGTTAACAGTTTAATGTAACATCCGAAACGTGCTAACAGCATAACAGAAAGTGCTGTTAAAATGGCTGAATAATTTTTATGAGTCACTTTTATTGAGATTTTTTCTGATAAATTACAATTAAGGATATACTAAAGCAGCCAGGAATGCCTCGCACCACAAAGTGTGACTTCAATATTTATGTTTTATAAGTCAATTTTGCAGAAAATTTAGATATTTACGGAAAATTTGATTTTTTGCTTCATATTTCTTCATATTTGTATATTTAGATCTAAATGAAATTATCAAAATAGTGTTTTTAACAGGAGTGTGCATTGTGAAATCGTAACTTGCACATATGATCGAAAATTAGTTGAAATTTGCAAACTATGTGTTAACAATCAAATAGTGTAACGTCCGAAACACCCTTCTTGAGTTTACACAAAATTATTGGATTTGAAAGACCTGATTTGTGTTTTGACTTGTGTTAAGACTTATAATAACTTATTTCATAATGATTTATTCACTCCAGATACCCTCAAATATGGATTATCATCACATTTTTTATATTTTTTGTTTCGGACGTTACATTTGTTTCGGACGTTACAACTGTTAACGGAAAATTGGTTTTAACTATAAAATAGTATTGTAATGATGTATTGCAAATTTTTTTTTTTTTGGTGGGGAGCCGCCATGAAATGTTTAAAAAATGTTACGAAAGATAAGTCCTGCAGTTCATTTATTTTCTGCTACTTCAAATTGAAAGTTGTTTCGGACGTTACAAAATTGTTTACGGAAAATGAGACAACTTTTTCAAATTTTGAATATATTTATAATATAAGCGCTACTACAATTAAATTATATTTTCTTTTAATTTAATGACTTGGAGTAACTAATAAGCTTATTCAAACCATAAACAATCTCATTAAATGATTGTTCTAGTGGGTTAAATGAGGGCCTACATTGTTTACGGAAAATGTAACGTCCGAAACACCATTTTCAATTGCACTGTTCTATCAAAATACAGGAGTTAATTCAGATTACTGTTAACTTTCTTTAAGATCCACCCATGCTCATTAATCATCAATAGAAAAAAAACATATTGCTTGTGGGTATATATTTTTTTCGGCTCCAACAAAAAAGGTATGTCAATTTTGTTACAAAATTCCGTAAACAATTGGCTGTTCAGGGATACCTCATGCACATAAAGCAACGCTGAATTTTTTTCGTTAAGCTATGGGAGGTTAACCTAGGTCCATGCTACAAGAAAAAGTTGTAACTGATTTCTAATTCTTTATCTTTGTAAAGTTTCAGGCTGTCAAAGGGTCATTAAGCTATTTGGTCATAGTTAAAAAAACCAGTGCCTTTTGCTATGCAGGCGAGACAAAAACCAGAAACTTTTTTTATAACATGAAATATTCACAACTTGCCAAAGTGTGTCAGTTAATTGTGATTCAATTTTTTTTCAAGTCTGTACCACTCATTAAATTTATGCCAGCGAAATATTCTAAGTTACAAAGGAATGCTCACCGACTCAAAAGCCATGGCGACCCTAGCCTCTTGTCGATGCCCTCGCGCTGTTGGAGTCTCTAAATTCTGACGAGCGAAGCGAGTCAGAGAAACCGAGGCGCTTCTGTTGGAGTCTCTAAATTCTGACGAGCGAAGCGAGTCAGAGAAACCGAGGCGCTTTGCGCTGAGGGCCTCTTGACAAGTGATCTGAATTTCTTATGTTTTACATTGTTTGGCGAATATTCCGACCCAGCAGAGTTCGGTGAAAGTCATCCAATCAGAGAGAGCTACTATGACGTAATATCTACCGCTCTGTGCGAATTCCCTCCGTGAGAGCGAGACTGGCCGCCTAGTTGTAGTCTGCAAGCACAAACCCTGGTCAGTCGTAAAAGAGAGTGTGCACTATAAGACTACCATATGCCACGTACTATAGCTGCTCCTGACCTATATTGGTACAACCAGTAGGTACCAGTAGATAGCTGGGCTAGGCTTCTCTCAAGGCACAATGATTTTTTGATAAAGTGTCAAATTAGGGTTTGTGCTTGCAGACTAGCCTAGTTGGGCAATCCCGAACACACGCGTACACACACACAATCGCTGCGGTCTAGACATGCATAATTCAGTAGGAAATCGGGTCTCATGAATATATAATTCAGATCACTTGTCAAGAGGCCCTCAGCGCAAAGCGCCTCGGTTTCTCTGACTCGCTTCGCTCGTCAGAATTTAGAGACTCCAACAGCGCGAGGGCATCGACAAGAGGCTATGGCGACCCAGACAAGCTCCTGACCAATCATGTGAACTTTTGCATGTGACCTTTGACCCGCGATGAGCTTGGGTCGTGGGATGTCGTTACATTCGTCAGGAAGCCTTAGCCCATAGATCTGAAGTGTGGTGAAGTACTGGGTCGGGAAGCACTCCGCCCCGCCATTGTGGACTAGGTCTTGGTTGTTACCGATGAGCTTGCAGATCTTACACAGCGCCCCCACAGTCTGAGAGCGGAGAGGCGTGAAGTCCAGGTCATAAATGACAGTGCCCTGAGGATGAGAGGATATCACGCTTGAGTACTAAATGATCTCATGACACTAAAGTTGGGGTTGCGGGTTGCGCATTTTAAGAGGTGATATCATATCGTATTTCACTCTTATACGATTTAATTGTACTGGTTGGCATCTCTGTATAGTGAGCACTAAACAAAACTAGATGGAACTTCAACTGCGCGCAGTCGAAATGATGCCTCCGTCATAGAGCAATTTTACAAACCAAAACAGAAGAAATTTTTCAAATTCAAGTTCAATTGTAATCCATTAACAGGTTCTCAGAATATCGTGATTACAAGCAATTTCTCATGTACATACATGACCCTTTGATCTTTGACCTCATGACCCTAAAATCTACTCAGTTCATTGGCTCTGCAAGATGTCCAGAGTTAAATAGTAATCCATCTGTCAATTCTAATGAGAATGCGTTCACAAGCTATTTTTGCATACATAATGAGCCGCATGACCTAATCTAATCAGTTCATTGGCTCTGCAAGTAACATACATGACCAAAGTTTGGCAGGAATCCATCAATCGGTTCTTCAGATAACGCGATCACGAGCTGTTTTTGCATACATAATGAGCCCTGTGACCTTCGACCTCGTGACCCCAAAATCTAATCGGCTCTGTAAGATACATACATGACTAAAGTTTGGCAGGAATCCATCAATCGGTTCTTCAGATAACGCGATCACGAGCTGTTTTTGCATACATAATGAGCCCTGTGACCTTTGACCTTTGACCTCGTGACTCCAAAATCTAATCAGTTCACCGGCTCTGTAAGATACATACATGACCAAAGTTTGGCAGGAATCCATCAATCGGTTCTTCAGATAACGCGATCACGAGAACGGGACGTACGTACGGACGGACGGACGGACAACCCAAAAACATAATGCCTCCGGCTACTTCGTAACGGAGGCATAAAAAAGGGGGGGGGGGGTTTTCCCTCAACCACCCCCCCCCCCCCTTGAGTAAAAAAATTGGGAAGAAATTGGGAAAAAAAGAGAAAATGAGGGAAAAATCAGGAAGACAAACAAATATTTTAAAAAAACCGGGAAGAAATCAGGAAAAAAAATACAAAAATTGGAAACCAATTTAAATCGAGTAATTATCAGGCCTGCTTTATTCTCTATATGATATGTATTACAAACACCAAAAATACCATAGGTCTCTATCTTTTAGATGGGGAGAGGGGGGGGGGGGTGAAATACCCCTTGTACCTATGCAACTAATTTGTTCACTTCTAACCTTGTCTTCATTCAGTACATGGTGTGTAGAAACATTTGTCTTGTTGATACCCTTGATTCCAAACACCAGAAAACCATAGCTGTGTCATCGAGCACTGGCCTGCTAGCTGCATTGCCACACTTGACGTTGTTGGCGCAGGGGTCGTAACCTTTGCCTGGAGAGGAGGGGTCAACATCACCCATACCATGAGGCTTGGTAGTTGGAGGGATGATTGGTGGACCTGTGTGAAAATATGGTGGATAAATTTTAATTTATTTTGAGAGCATTTAAGAAGGATTTCAATGCTGACGATGGAGGTTGTATTGCGAATATTGATTCATAGAATTTACAGAAATTCTCTTTTATTGCTGTATGTTGAAATTATCAAGTTTGGGAATCCAGCAAGGAGGAAGTGAAAAATTGCCGTAATTGGAAAAGCTGAGAGCAGTCTTGTGATTTGTAATGCATTCTTATATCAGCTACAAATGAAGAGCAAGCACACTTTTTGCAACAAGGTTTTAAAGCTTGAGTACAGATAATATGCTTTGTAAAACCTGAATAGTGATCATCCCTACAGATTGAAATATGGTGAAATAAAATATAGTGATAATGATGTGAAAAAATACTTCACAATATCACTAGTACAAAATCTCAAATTATTTTTCAAAATCTCATGATAATTGCTGACTTAATCTTTACATTCTCCTGCCTTATTTTAAATAACAATCTGTCTTCTGAGAGCAAGATAGACAAGATGAACTCTATGATAAGTTGTATAGATATACTGACTGCTATGAGAGGCATAGTTGTTTCTATACGCTCAAGGGGACGTTACATCCTATTATGACCATGAGGTAAGGCTCTCATATGCCTTTTTTACTTTAAGCAAAATAATCAATATATCTATCACATCATGAGAAACTGAAAATCCTGACATCTTGATAAAAGTTGGGACATTGTTTCAAACTCAAACATAGAATTTAGTGAAGAAACTAGATGTTTGACTGCGTGCAGTTGAAAATCTGTCCATCGATTCTAATTAATGATAATGTGATCATAAGCTATTCTTGCATACATAATGAGCCCTGTGACCTTTGACCTCATGACCCCAAAATCTACTCAGATCATTGGCTCTGCAAGATACATACATGACTAAAGTTTGGCAGGAATCCATACATCGGTTCTTGACATAACGCGATCACGAAAACGGGACGTACGGATAACCCGAAAACATAATGCCTCCGGCTATTTCGTAACGGAGGCATAAAAAATATATTCTACTTAACAAAAACACAATTACATGTATATACAGAAAACTCTTCAAAGATAAATATTTGGAAGGATACACATGGTTTCTTTTTATGACAATGATGTTTATTATTGCATGAAATCTCTAGAAATTAAAGACAATGTAGTCTGCTAAGAATATTTGAGGCATATCAAAGCATCCCATGGTAGGATTCATATTTATAGCCCATTGAATTGGTTCCATGCACACTATTATACATCAACACAGCTATTTCATATTTATATGTATTATGTTTCTCGACAAGGATGAGAAAAAAAACCAAAAAAAGGCAGCTTGCAAAAGAGATAACGAATGTTGTAGCAACATCTTTACAACCAAGCTGTTATGTTTAGGTTTGACCGTTTGGGTTATAGGTTATGAGTAATATATGAGTTATTTAGATCTGAGTTATAAAGTTTGAAGGCAAGTATATTATAGGCTGACATCTACAGCAATATGTTGTAACATGCCAGTGAATCAAAGCCATTTTAAAAAACTTATTGGATATGATTTGATTTTGGAGTAACATGTATTTTAAATAGACTCAAGAAATTTTTATTTTGGGACTCCTATTCCACAGGTTGAAACCTTGATGCTTACAAAAAAAATTCTCAGAGAGAGAATGAAATGATGAATAAAGAGGCATAAAACAAACAAACACACACACAAATACCTACTGACATCAGGGTTGGGTATCGTTGAGGAATATAACACATGCATTTTAAGAACATACAACATATAACACAAAGCCATAGAAAAATGTATTATGGACAAGATTAATGACTTATGATTACAGATGAGTGAAACATACATGTACAATAAACATGCAAATGCCCATAACCCCAAATGACCCAAAACACACAAAGAAAACAGGCAACCAAAATAACATTTCAATATCCGTGTCTTGCAATTGTATCATCTTTTGAAAAACTAGAAAGGCAATAACTGTGTGAAGTATATAATGTAACACCCTTCTGACTCTCAACAGAATATACATTTTTACAGAAATGGCATGATTGTCTCTGCAGCTTTCCTCTTTCATAAGACAAAGACAAAAAGTGTTTTAGTTTTTTGGGCAATGGTAGGTAATGCCATTGTAGAACACTAACAGAAATCTTGTGAGATTATACTGTTTTAAAACTGTGATGCATCAATGTGCTGTGAGCAAATGCCCATATTAACATTGAAGCACCTTGTGATTCATTAGACTCCTGGCAAACGGAGCCATACTTGCAAACCAAGTCAACATCCTTGCATGTCTGTCCTGAGAGCCACACACAAACAAAAAATTGAACTAGAATACAGATGTGTTCAGATGTGATCGGTAAACCACAGCCTTTTTCTTTACAACGTGTATTGAAATGAATGGTGCACAACAAAGGTCTTAAGCATATTCACTGAGCTCTTGAGTTATAAGTGTTGTAAATTGGAATTTATGTTGTAAATTGGAATTTATGTTGTAAATTGGAATTTATGTTGTAAATTGGAATTTATGTTGTAAATTGGAATTTATGTTGTAAATTGGAATTTATGTTGTAAATTAAATGGGAATTATGTGGTGCAAAGATGCCCTCCCCCCCATGCTTCTTCAGTAAATGACAAATTGTTTCCCCTCTAGAAGGATTCCCATTTTATTGTTTCCCCTCTAGAGGGATTCCCATTGTACTGTTTCCCGCCTTTTTTGGGGGTATCTCTATTGAACTCTTTGCATGAGTGCATTTCTTTTGTGTGAATACTAGCATTGGTGCATGCTATAGCAGGCAGGCAGCCATTCTAAGCTATGTTATAGGACTGCAAGCACATGTACATTTGGCCTGCTGTAGGAGGAAATGTGGTCAGACTTTGTTTAAAGTCTGCTGTATTTCTACGAGCTGTGGATATGATACTTGGTAGCATGCATACGGTCGCTATTGTTTAGCGTTTTGGCTAGTATTGGCCGAGGCTGTTGAATGATGAGAAACAATAAAGTACAGACTCTACTTCACTAACTCCGGAAGCATTATTTTGTCGTCATGATCTCGAACCCTTTCATAAGATACATAAATGTGAAGCGTATTACACTTACATCATCAGTACCAAAAAAAGGCATGATTTACCAGGTCTTATATGACCGCAGATTTATTGATCCTACATATTTCAAAATGTCTAGAAAGCATCCAGCCCTGTAATTGCTTCGAAACAAAAGTTGAGCTTCATCCCTCATAAAATGTTTTTTCTCCAAGTTACTACAGAAATCATCATTTTTGAAGGAAAAAAGAAATTCCAAAGGTTTTGTCTGATTTCATGGGAATTTTGTGAGAATATAGTTTCCATTATTACCAGAAATTAAGATTAACTTACGGTTTAGAAACATCTTAGTTTCCATTAACTCACAATCCAGATTGACAAAGCAGAAATGATGAACAAAATTGTAAAAATATGTTTAGTTTAAAATTCCAGGCCTTTCTCTTTAAAAAAAACACTCTTGCAATCTTCTTGTTTAGTGCATTCACAGCTTTAGGAAAGACATATATTAGGCACATGTAATACATACAAATTTGTTGTCATAAGCTAGCTGTTAAAAGTGAAAATTTACAAATCAATAATATATTATATTAGTGGAAGAACATTATGGTATTTCACAACAGAAAACAAGATTTTTTAGGAATGTAACAGGAGTATGTTATTTTTAGAACTTACTTTCAGGTGGTGGAGTAGGAGAGTTCCCAGAATAACTGGTAGTAGTAAGAGGAGTCTGGTGCCCTGGGGGTCCCAGAATGGTGACGACAGTACCTCCTCCACCCCCATCCCCACCTGCTCCTACTCCTCCATCACCACCACCCCCAGCATCCGTCGGTATCATTGGGGGCTCTGATGGAGGCCAAAGGGTGGTCTCTGGCCGATGGGTGGGCAAGACTGGATTTGGACTCAGCATCCCCGGGACTTCCACCGGCACATTGGGGATTGGTATAACAGTGTGCAAATCCCCCTGGTCGAAGCCTGAGCAGTCGGTACAGCGGATGTCCTTGCCGCTGAAGTTGTAGGCGAGATTAAGAAGTTGTAGGCGAGATCAAGAAGTCGTTGGAGGTTGGTGTTGGGTTGGTAGAGCGCTGGAGGACGACTGGCGGGCTTGATGCGGGATACAAAGACGATGGTGACACAAAATATGATGCAGAATATCCCTGTGAAAATTAACAAGATAACGTTAGTGAAAGATATGTCAGAATGTGTAAATCGAAATATGACAATATACAAATACTTCCCCCCCCCCACATAATCCAAGCAAAGTCCCTTTAAAAATTGGAAAGAATGACCACGAAGCTTGTCTGGAACTTGTATGACATATTGATGAACATTATGCATAGGGGGATCTACCTACATTGAGATGTTTTATGAAATATTGAAGTTAATGGATTGTATAAAAGTTCTGAGGAGAAACATCCAAAGATTTGATTAGGTTTATGTTTAAAGGGTCTATATATGTATTTAACTAAATACCCACATTTTTGCATACCGGTAATTGACCACATAATGAAAGGTACAATGATGTCGTGATTGAGACATTCTATCCATTACAATTCCATATCAGTTTGAAACAAGATGCTAATAATTTTTGCTTCCCAGGAACTGAATCCACCAACCTAAAGACCTTACCAATAAAACCCATCTAGCTTTCATAACAGGTTTGGCTATGAATGTATGAAGCATCTTCTGAAGAGCAGCAGTCAAACTAGCTGATTCTTTGGTGTCTCTAGGGGGTACTAGAGCAGGGATGGCCATGGACGTTATCTCCAGCAGAGGAATGTCATCTTCATCATCGGTCAACAGGCCTGATCCAAGGAGCAAAGCAAAGATTTAAAAAGATCAATATCACAGTAAATCATCATCTTCATGACCATCCTCATGATCATCATCATTATTACTACCACCACCATCATCATCCTTACCACTATCACCATCATCATCATCATCATCATCATTATAGTGATGGCAACAAATGGAGACCCGATCTTCAAAACCACTCACACTTTTCCATCATGATCTTCCAACTCAAGATTGAGGTAACATGCAATTGTGGGGGCTTCAGTCCCGTTTTGGCAATACAAAATAGATCATAGTCTCTTAACGGCTTAAGTAATACATGCATTTATTAATCAATACAATCAACTTGCCTAAAAAGTACTTTCTCTTTCATATAACCCAGCAATGTTTACATGGTATTAACAAGTGAATTAATCCCAGACGACAGATCATGCAAGATCTGGTATGTGTACATCACTGATATCTGAGGAATAGGCCCTACATATTTCAGTCCTATCAGGGGGACAAACTAGACAAAGATGCTCACCATGTTCTGCAGGTTCATCCTCAAGGTCTAACAAAGGTATATCACTATCATCGAGGACATGGTTTTCTGGGACCTCGTTAACTCCTTGACGACATGGTTCCAGGGCTGGTAGCCTGGTCTCACTCTGGTTCTCATACTGGGCCAGGACTCGATAGAGGCTGGTATCGTGACGACGGCTTGGGCTGCCTGACTTCCTGTTCTTGAATTTCTGCATTCTGTACACAAAGTAGGAAAATATTCATATAATAGACATATCAGGAGCAAGCTATTCTTCGATCCTGTCAATATGTTTTATATGGATGGGCTTTAAAGAGAAGGTTGAGTTCTGGGAAGAGGTAAAAAATAATTTGTGAGCGTTATCATTGTTATTATGCAAGGGAGGAAGAACATCAGATCAACATGTTCGCTGAAAAGCATGGCTCTTCAAATGCCTTCATATTCTAAATATGAATGAAACATCGTAAAAATCGGGGGGGGGGGTAGGTTTTTTTTCGCCATGTGCTCGTGTAGTCCCATATACATCATTCTGTGTACAGTGCTTGTAACTTTGCCAAGATTTGGCCAAATTTCTTATCATTTTGATGAATCCAGAACCTTGCAATACACACGAATACTTATATACTAGATGATCAACCTCTCTGATAGATTCCACACCGTTTCTTTCACAATGCAATCACATGAC
Source organism: Strongylocentrotus droebachiensis (assembly GCA_035222895.1). Classification (NCBI taxonomy): domain Eukaryota; kingdom Metazoa; phylum Echinodermata; class Echinoidea; order Camarodonta; family Strongylocentrotidae; genus Strongylocentrotus; species Strongylocentrotus droebachiensis. The sequence continues at coordinate 555,010 of JAVYIG010000044.1, read as the reverse complement.
CAGAACTCAACTTTATCTTTAATACCATTCAACAAGTCAAACTCTTACTCAGACCAAGGACCAGTCTCCAGATATCCACCAGGCTCCCAATGGATTTGAAGGGCTAAAAGAACTGGCTTTCCACCAGCCTTCCTGTAAGACTGATCTTGAAAGAACTGGTTTTCCACCAGCCTTCCTGTATGACTGATCTTGATAGAACTGGCTTTCCACCAGCCTTCCTGTATGACTGGTCTTGATAGAACTGGCTTTCCACCAGCCTTCCTGTATAACTGATCTTGATAGAAGTGGCTTTCCACCAGCCTTTCTGTATGATGACTGATCTTGATAGAAGTGGCTTTCCACCAGCTTTCCTGTATGACTGATATTGATAGAAGTTGGCAAACGCATGAACGAATAAAAAGAACAGTTAGACAAATTTTTTGTAAGAAAGAAAAAAATATTTGATGGTGTTGGGGTCTTCATAACTAACAGTGGGGTGCACACAAACATAAATGTGTAGGGATTGCTAATACAAACTGATAAAGGAGGCAATTAGTTTGAAAGATTACATTACCCAGTACTTACAAAGAAAGTTCACAGTTGAGAGCACAGGACCAGATGTTAAGAGCTGACGGCATTATCATAACCACCATTAACCAACAGAAGACTACAAGAAGCATCATGATGAATAAACCAAAGTCATAAATGGCTGGAATCTGTAAAGAATAGAACAAAGACAAATTGGCAATACTTGTTTACGCGGATGCATTAACCAGGTGTTTGGTTCACAGATGAGGTAAATTTCCATAGTTTCAAGAGTAGAATTTCATAGAATAGATCATAACAAGTCAACGCAAAAGCGTAGCATCCCCTCGCAGGGTACAAATGGCCTATATACGTCTGAACAAGTTACCTCCATGAACAAGTTACCTCCATTGGACTATACTATTATATTACTAGGCAAGGAAGTTAACCATATTTTTACATATATAATTAGGTGTTTTTGCATATTTAATGAGCTATGACCTTTCACCTTTGACCTGCATACTCAGAAATCGAACTTAGGCTGTACATGTATTTTGATACCATGTACCTTCATATTAAATTTCATTAAAATTCGTCAAACATTACTCAAGTTATCGAATGGAAACCAGGTTCGCATATTAAATGAGCTATGACCTTTGACCTACATACTCGGAAATTGAACTTAGGCTGTGTTTTGATACCATGTACCTTCCTATCAAATTTCATTAAAGGTGAAATTCAAAGAAAATCACAAATATGTCAACTAATGTATCACTAGAACTGGTAGGCTAACAGATGGCCATCATACAAGTTTTAGGTCAACTACATATCGGGTGATTTATAAAAATAGAAATACAACCACCTCCATAGCAGCTGGGATATACGAGAGATTCGCCGGGAAAATAGCGATGTTTTAATGACGTCACTATATGGACCAATACTGTCCAAGCAGACGACATCCCATAAAGAATGAACAAAATTGCAAAGCTATTATTTGTCAAATTATAACGAGTTTAGTGTATATAAATGTAATGGCATGTCAAACCATTCAAAAAGGGATATGACCCAATTCTGATAACTAAAATCTTTTGCTTGCAAATACACAGGATAGGGGTTAATTAACCGTAGCAATCAAAGAAACCAGACTTTCAAATTGAAAAACCCCCGGAATGATATTAAGGACGGCATTTGTTCCCTCTTGAAACGCCGAACATACCACGGTGTGTGCAGCTGAAAATACAACGGCGTCTTATTTTGTTTGTAAGCGACAGATTCCTTTATTTTAGTATCGCTGCATTTGTTATCAAAATAAAACCATGTGCGGGGTTTAGAGTGAGACAATTGATTATACATTTAGCCTGACGGTAGTGAAGTAAGAGAAAGAACTCAAGAGAAGATGAAAACACAGGCACTGGAAATGTGTGAGATGTCTGCTTGTGCAAATCATGTCCATACTGTGATCTCACACATCTCAGTAGCGTTTGGAGAGCTCTTCAGGTGCTATGCCGGGGCTGTATTTAAGCGTTTTGTAATTTATAATAATCATTAATTCAAATGTTTCCAAGCATTAAATTTTGAAAACCTTGTCGAATCAAAGTTACAACTTTGCAATAATGAAAATAAAGTTAGTTTTTAAAATCAATGAATATCTACTTTAAAATTTGTCAAACATTTCTCAAGTTATCAAATGGAAACCAGATTCGCATATTTAATGAGCTATGACCTGTGACCTACTTACTCCGAAATCGAATTTAGGTTGTGTTTTGATATCATGAACCTTCATATCGAATTTCATTAAAATCCGTCAAACATTACTAAAGTTATCGATCGGAAACCAGATGTGTATTTTTACACATATTTAATGAGCTATGACCTTTGACCTTTGACCTACGTACTCCAAAATCGAACTTAGCCTGTATTTTGATATCATGTACCTTCATATCAAATTTCATTAAAATCTGTCAAACATTACTGAAGTTATAATCTGTCAAACATTACTGAAGTTATCGATCGGAAACAATTTTTTACGGACGCACGCACGGAAGGAAGGAAGGAAGGAAGGACGGACGGCAGCGTAACTACATTGTTTATGGCACTGGTTTTTTTAACATATACCAAATGTGTCCACAAAAGGGTCAAAAATGAAATTATGTTTACTTACTTCAAACGTGTATTTTTAGGATCATGTGAGAAATGCAAATTTTGGAGCTTAATCTATCTCCTTATTTATTCACCAGATATGAATACTATGAGTTCTTACAATTTTATTGTGAACTTTAGCATATCTAATAACTGTGATATAAAACTCATTTGCTATTAACTACACCTTTAAATATGTTGGGTCTTTAAAGATAAACTTTAGTACTGGTAATGCGATTGCATTGTAAAAGAAAAGGTGTGGAAAGGATCAGAAACAGTTGATCATGTAGCATGTAAGTATTGGTGTGCACTGCAAGGTTCTGGAGTCATCAAAATCATAATAAATTTGACCGAGTCTTGGTAAAGTAACAAGCACTGTACACAGAAAGCTATATATGGGACAACACACATGGTGTCGGGGCTACTACCTTGATTTCCTTGTCTTTCTAGGCTCATTACTCAGCCAGTATACATTTTCTTCCAAAATTGTTTGGCACATGTCATTTATTTGTAATTTTGAACATTCAGTGTAAGTTTCGTTTGATTCTGTGAGAATTAATTTCCTTTTTTTTACCAGAACTGGAGTTTATCTTTTCGAAGATTATGTTTTAGAGATTATTCATGCAAATTTTTGAGTTTCTATCTTGAAAAATACAGATTTTGTATCCCTTGAAAGTGAAAAATAGCTCTAAATTTGGGTTTTGACAATAACAAGTTTTAATTTCAATAGGTAAAGTGCTTTTTTCTTAGGTCAAACTTATTTTATTATAACAACTGATGATATAAGGTAAATACATGCCAACAAATTGGGAATCAATGCATTGCCTAATAATTTTCATATGTCACACCACTGATGTTTTGGACGTTACACACTGTTAACAATCATAACTTTATTCAAGTTAATTGCTTTTCTTTAGATATGTTTGACCTCATTTACATGTACATTACTTGTTTGCAGAAAAATACTTCTGTAACATTTATGGATTTTTTTTTTGCAGTTTTAATTAGTTTAGCACATACATGTGTATACCAAGTTTGTCTTCATCGACCACTCAATTTATGTAAGGTATATTATTCATTTCAAGTACGTGTACCGGTAGTTAAAATTGCTTATGTGATCTAACAGAGTGAAATATGAAGCTAATAGCGATTGTAGTCATCAAAACTCCTTAGAAAATTCACTTAGAAACATACTCTTTATTGCATGTTATGAACAACAGTGTGAAATGTATGCTATGGTTTGTTTCGGATGTTACACAATGTTAACATTTCAATGAGATCATCAATTTCTACAAACTCTACAATATAGATGTTTAATCAGCTTGCTAATGTTCTTTGCCTTCAAACTATATAGCGTGTCATTCAATAATATCACTAACACATACATATGTAAGCAAAACATTGAAGATTTTTTTTTTTTTTTTTAAACTATAAAAAAGTACCCCCAGTCATGTAAGTAAAAAGAAATAAGTGAATTCTAATTCATGTACATCTCGTGAATGAGACATTTTAGATGTATTTTAATTCTTTTGTATGTTTTAGGGTATAATACTACTGAAGTAACCAGGGACGGATCCAGGGGGGACACAGGAGGCACGTGCACCCCGGCCCCCCCCCCCCCAAAAAAAAGTGTGCATTACCCCCCCCCCGCTTATTCATCGGCTGGCTGAGTTGTTGCGATTTTTTGGGACCCAAAAATATGTCCCCCCCCCCCCCCCGGGAAGAAAATCTGGATCCGCCCCTGAGTAACAATCATCCTTTACCACTATTTGTATTAGGAGGCTGTTTCAAACGACAAGATTTTTTAATGCTCTTAAATAAGTATTTATTTATTTACTTGATTACCGATTGATGAATAGATGGATGGATTGGTTGGTTGGTTGGTTGGTTGGTTGGTTGATACATGTGCATCTTAGCTCTTGCTGTGCCGATATCACAGGTGACAAACAATATACAGTGTAGGTTAAACATGTACCGTATTTGTCGGCGATAAGGCCACAGCGCCTCACCCCCAACTTTGACATTTCGTAGAGGAAAAAACAAAAAACAAACAAACGGACAGCCCATTTATATTTCACACTAGCTTATACATTTTGTATGAATGCAAACATTTGAGGAAGATACTACATGTATATGTTTAGGATCATTAAATAAGGTATTAATGTTAATGTCTTTTACTTTTAAACATGTACCTGTATGTACTTTCTACACAGATTAGTTACGTGTACTGAGTGCCCTTTTTAAAAGGTATTTTCAAATGAAAATCCATATTTCCCATAAATTTTTAGAAGAACATTTTAAAGGTAAAGACCAGTAATGGTCATGCGATTGCATTGTGAAAGAAACGTTGTGGATTCGATCAGAAAAGGTTGATCATCTAGCATATAAGTATTGGTGTGTACTGCAAGGTTCTGGAATCATCAAAATGATAAAAAAAATTGCCCAGTCTTCGTAAAGTTACAAGCACTGTACACAGAAAGATGTATATAGGACTACACACACGTGCGTTATATCTCTCACACACCAATAGATATACTAATTTACAAAATATATCAATTAGGTAGTTTCCCGGCAAAATTTTTATCATCATGTATTAATCAAAACATAATTCTTTCACATGATTGGTAATAAGAGCTTCCATTTCATTTTTAGAAATTGGGGTGTTTCCAATACTGGTTTTTACCTTTAATTTGCTTGATTTTATCAACTTTATATACCTGTATCATACCCGTGTCATGTACATGTACACTAGGTAATGCTTAAGTGGGTGATTTTGAGCTTTTGTAACCTACCAAATAGTTTAGATTGACCATACAATCTTTGGTTATATGACGTAATTTGGAACAACCTCTGTAAAAATGAAAACCTGATGATTTGCAAACACACAGCAATGTAAATAGCAAGAGGAGAGGTTTTGAAATTTGCTTTTCTCACATCTATCTTTGCCCCTCATTTTAACTAGTTAAAGTATGAAAATGTGTGTTAACAGTTGAATGTAACATCCGAAACGTGCTAACAGCATACCAAAAAGTGCTGTTAAAATGGCTGAATATTTTTTATGAGTCACTTTTATTGAGATTTTTTCTGATAAATTACAATTAAAGATATACTAAAGCAGCCAGCCATGCCCTGCATCACAATGTGTGGCTTCAATATTTTATGTTTTATAAGTCAATTTTGCAGAAAATTCAGATATTTTACGGAAAATTTGATTTTTTTTTTGCAAACTTATTTCATAATGATTTATTCACTCCAGATACCCTCAAATATGGATTATCATCATTTATTTGGTATTTTTTGTTTCGGACGTTACATTTGTTTCGGACGTTACAACTGTTAACAGAAAATTGGTTTTAACTATAAAATAGTATTGTAATGATTTATTGCAAATTTCTTTTTTTTTGGTGGATAGCCGCCATGAAATGTTAACAAAATGTTACGAAAGATAGGTCCTGCAGTTCATATATTTTCTGCTACTTCAAATTGAAAGCTGTTTCGGACGTTACAAAATTGTTTACGAAAAATGAGACAACTTTTTAAAAATTTGAGTATATTTCTAATATAAGCGCTACTACAATTAAATTATATTTTCTTTTAATTTAATGACTTGGAGTAACTAATAAGCTTATTCAAACCATAAACAATCTCATTAATTTATTGTTCTAGTGGGTTAAATGAGGGTCTACATTGTTTACGGAAAATGTAACGTCCGGAACACCATTTTCAATTGCACTGTTCCATCAAAATACAGGAGTTAATTCAGATTACTGTCAACTTTCTTTAAGATCCACCCATGCTCATTAATCATCAATAGAAAAAAAAAACATATTGTTTGTGGGTATATATTTTTTTCGGCTTCAACCAAAAAGGTATGTCAATTTTGTTACAAAATTCCGTAAACAATTGGCTGTTCAGGGATACCTCATGCACATAAAGCAATGTTGAAAATTGTTTATTAAGCTACGGGAGGTCAATCTAGGTCCACGCTACAAGAAAAAGTTGTAATTGATTTCTAATTCTTTATCTTTGAAAATATTCAGGCTCTCAAAGGGCCATTTAGCTATTTGGTCATAGTTAAAAAAAAAACAGTGCCATATCCCCTCCGACTTTGTCGGCGAGGGGATACAGCAGTACAGTACAGCAGCACACATACCTGTGAGGCCATGTTGGCTCCAAATGCCCCTGCTGTAAAAAAAAGTGGCACCCCCCGCTGTAGTAATGGTATGAGCCATTCTGAGGGCAGGGTCTTTGATGGAGTCAGCTTGACAAAATGTGTTGACAAATACAAACACATCATCTACACCTGAAAGAGAATGGAATAGGATGATACCAAAAATGCAGTAATTATGATATGATTTAATTTGATTTTATATGATTTGATTTGAGTTCAAACAGGGAAGCCTCATCTGCAAATGAAATAGTATTCTTCTTAGGGGAGCTTGAGTTACCTAATCTTAACCTCAGATTTACTCATTTTGTCCTCCTTTTCTCCAACAAACTCATCATTCTGTTTTTTTTTCAAAAACATGATAATCACTATCATTTTATAATAATACAAACATAGTATCAGTAATGGGAACATATTTGTATAGTTCTAAAAGAGGGAAATAGCACAATTTTCCTCAGAATTAGATTTTAGCATTATTCAATCTTCCATGCACCAAACTCACTTCATGTACTTGAGAACCCAGCATAAACACACTGCGTAATTATCAAGTGCATGACCAAAGCAAAATAAAATCAATTTTGTTGTTTGAGTTAAAACACTGGTAAAGACATTGTCATTTTGATAAAATAATGAACATTCAGCAGAAGTTAATCAATATTTTAATTTCTAATAATAACAATAATTAAAAAAAGTCTTGTATAGCACATATCACATTATGATAACGTCCCTATGCGCTTCCAAGGAAGTTTGGATATTATTACCCTGGATTTAGCTATGGTAGCCGTAATCATTGCGCAGAGCATTTCAAGGAATTATCCTGCCAGGTAGCAATTTAACACCTGGGAGGAGAGTGGGAGATGTGGATTAATGTCTTGCTAAAAGATGTGAGTGACAGGCTGAGATCCAAACCCTCAAAACTTGAGTTGAAAGTCGAGAAATACATGTACATATTTCTCTCAATTCAAAGGTAAAGTAGATTTCCGACAGTGGTTGTAAAAGCAAATTTGTAAGTCAAATAAATTATTTCCTCATACATCTAAAAGTTCAAAATCAATAAGAATAACATGCATATAAAAGGTTATTCGACCCATTATCTGCACTTCAATATTTGTGAGAAGGAATTATAAATAATTGTTTTTAGATAAATAGACTAAATGTATAATTGCATACTTCAAGGGGAAATAAAAATCCTCTCATTACAAATGTGAGAACTGTCAATTTCGCTTAATTTTAGAACATTTATTTAATTAATGAGGTTCTTTAAAATTCCAGGCATAATAATCAAATTTAAAGATCTGACAACTTCAATTTGAAGGAGACAACTTAGTGTAATTAACCTCATTGCAAAAAATACAAAACTAGGAGTTAAGGTACTATGTCCCTTTTGCAGCCAACCTCAAATTCTGTAGAACTTTGCAGGAATTATGAATATGTCCCCCTTCCTTTCCTTTCCTTTCCCCTCCCTCTATTTATATCCTCTTCTCTCCTTACCTCCTCCACCGTGTCCACCTTTCGTTCCTATCTTTCTCTCTCTCTCCCTCTTATCTCTCTCTCTATTTCTCCCCTCCCTCTCTGTCCCTGTCCCTCTCCCCCTCTCCCCCTCTCCCCTCTCTCTCTCTTATTACTATTTTTGCTCCTCAATCTAGTCTCCTTACGACCTTTTTCTCTCTTCTCAATCTTTAAATGTCGACTTCTTTTTTAAGTTTTCCCTATTACTATGTAATTTATACTTATGCTTTTTGTTAATGTCATGATCTCGTGTGAATTTATGTACATTATGTGACTTATCAATTATTTTGTAACTACTTTTGTATTTTGTTTTATGTGCTGCCAGTGGAGGCCAATTTTCTATGTTTTGAATATGGACCAATACATTATCTATCTATCTATCTATCTATCATGTATGTCCTATCTGTGAAATTTAAACGTTAGCAGTGTCCTAATATTCAAATTATGCAAGGAAACCTGTTACTTGCTAGACTTCACTGTCGGACACTATTGAGTGACTGACTGGCTTTTTTTTTTCTTTGGTAATAACATATGGCACTGGTTTTTTTTAACATATACCAAATGTGTCCACAATAGGGTCTGAAATGAAATCATGTTTACTCACTTCAAACATGTATTTTTAGGATCAGGACTATTCATATTTTTGAGAAATGCAAATTTTGGACCTTAATCTATCTTCTTATTTATTCACCAGATATGAATACTTTGAGTTTTTACAATTTTATTGTGAACTATAGCATATCTAATAACTGTGATATAAAACTCATTTGCTATTAACTTCACCAACAAATATGTTGGTCTTTAAGAATATGTTTCAGAGATTATTCATGCAAATTTTTGAGTTTCTATCTTAAAAAATACAGATTTTGTGTCCCTTGAAAGTGAAAAATAGCTCCAAATTAGGGTTTTGACAATAACAAGTTTTTATTTCAATAGGTAAAATGCTTTTTTCTTAGGTCAAACTTATTTTATTATAACAACTGATGATATAAGTTAAATACATCCCCAAAAATTGGGGAACCAGTGCATTGCCTAATAATTTTCATATGTCACACCACTGGTGTTTCGGACGTTACACACTGTTAACATCATAACTTTATTCAAGTTAATTGCTTTTCTTTAGGTATTATTGACCTAAGTTACATTAATTGTTTGCAGAAAAATATTTCTTTAACATTTATTGAAAAACTTGTGCAGTTTTAATTAGTTTTGCACATATACCTAGTTTGTCTTCATCGACTACTCAATTTATGTAAGGTAAACTATTCATTTCAGGAACGTGTAGTTAAAAATGCTTATGTGATCTAACAAAGTGAAATATGGAGCTAATATCAATTGTAGTCATCACAACTCCTAGAAATTTCACTTTATACAAACATACTCTCTTTTGCAGGTTATGAACAACAGTGTACAATATATGATATAGTTTGTTTCGGATGTTACAAGATGTGAACATTTCAATCAGATCATCAATTTCTTCAAACTTTACAACATAGATGTTTAATCTGCTTGCTTTGTACTTTGCCTTAAACTAGATTCATGTAGTGTGTCATTCAATAATATCACTATCACATACATGTACAGTGTGTACAGTGTAAGCAAAACATTACAAAAATACTTTTAACAAATAAAAGTATACAGAAGTATCCCCAGCCATTTAAGTAATAAGAAATATGGGAATCCTAATTCATTGTACATCCCGATATTTTTGCATAAATTTGAGGAAGTTACTATATCTTTAGGATCATGAAATGATCGTTAACATGTACATTTTGTTATGAGGGTCAAGCATTTGAAAATTATTTGTACATAAGGCTAGTACATTTGAGGGTAATTCATCCAATGAAAGGAAAAAATTATTAATTAATTAATTTTGAAGAGGCTACACCTTATTTTCATGTTCATGCTTTAATTACCCCCACAAATTGGTAATCCATTTTCTTGTCATTTGGAAATTTGGCAGATCTACATCTATGTCAACATTATGTTCTACAAGTTTCTATGATAGGAATCGGATACTGATTACTGATTATTTTTTTATAATGGTAGCCTTTGTGCTCATCAATTGTACATGTATGCAACCAATGAGTGTGTCATGTAGTGAGCAAGCCAATTTCATAAATCTGCTTGATAAATTGTTATCATTATTAAGCGTAAATGCCAATTCCAGTTTTGGATAATGGCAGTAGCAATCCTTTCTACATAGATTAGTTACATGTACTGAGTGCCCTTTTAAAAATGTATTTTCAGATGAAAATACATATTTCTCATAAATCTTTAGAAAAACATTTTAATTTGCTTGATTTTATCAACTTCATATACCTGTATCATATCCATGTCATGACCATGCACACTGGGTATTGCTTAAGTGGGTGATTTTGATTTTTGTAACCTACCAGATAGTGTAAATTGACCATACAATCTTTGGTTATATGACATCATTTTGAACAACCTCTATAAAAATGAAAACCTCATGATTTGCAAACACACACCAATGTAAATAGCAAAAGGAGAGGTTGATCAAATGAAATTTGCTATTCTCACATCTATCATTGCCCCTCATTTGAACTAGTTAAAGTATGAAAATGTCTGTTAACAGTTTAATGTAACGTCCGAAACGTGCTAACAGCATACCAGAAAGTGCTGTTAAAGTGGCTGAATATTTGTTACGAGTCACTTTTGTTGAGATTTTTTCTGATAAATTACAATTAAGGATATACTGAAGCAGCCAGCCATGCCTTGCATCACAAAGTGTGGCTTCAATATTTTATGTTTTATAAGTCAATTTTGCAGAAAATCTAGATATTTTACGGATTATTTGATTTTTGGCATCATATTTCTACAAATTTTTATATTTAAATCTGAATATAATCATCAAAATAGTGTTTTTAACAGGAGTGTCCATTGTGAAATGGTAACTTGCAGATATGATCGAAAATTAGGTGAAATTTGTCGACTTTGTGTTAACAATATAATTGTGTAACGTCCGAAACACCATTCTTGTGATTACAACAAATTAATGGATTTGAAAGACCTGATTTGTGTTAAGACTTATAATAACTTATTTCATAATGATTTATTCACTCTAGATACCTTAAAATATGGATTATTATCATTTTATTGGTATTTTTTGTTTCGGACGTTACATTTGTTTCGGACGTTACAACTGTTAACGGAAAATTGGTTTTAACTATAAAATAGTATTGTAGTAATGTATTGCAAATTTCTTTGTTTTGGTGGGTAGCTGCCATGAGATGTTAACCAAATGTTATGATAGATATATCCTGCTGTTCATATATTTTCTGCTACTTCAACTTGAAAATTGTTTCGGACGTTACAAAACTGTTTACGGAAAATGAGACAACTTTTTCAAATTTTGAGTATATTTCTAATATAAGCGCTACTATAATTAAATTATATTTTCTTTTAATATAATCACTTGGAGCAACTAATAAACTCACTCAAACCATATACAATCTCATTAATTTGTTGTTCTAGTGGGTTAAATGAGGGTCTACATTGTTTACGGAAAATGTAACGTCCGAAACGCCATTTTCAATTGCACTTTTCCATTAAAATAGGGGAGTTGATTCAGATTACTGTTAAGTTTCTTTAAGATCCACTCATGCTCATTAATCATCAATAGAAAAAAAACATATTGTTTGTGGTTATATATTTTTTTCAGCTCCGACCAAAATGGCATGTCAATTTTGTTACAAAATTCCGTAAACAATTTGCTGTTCAGGGATATCTCATGCGCATAAAGCAACGATGAACATTTTTCGTTAAGCTATGGGAGGTTAACCTAGGTCCATGCTACAAGAAAAAGTTGTTACTGATTTCTAATTCTTTATCTTTGGCAAGTTTCAGGCTCTCAAAGGGCCATTTAGGTATTTGGTCATAGTTAAAAAAACCAGTGCCATTTATAAAATGAGCTGTAGAGGGTACATGAACATTTGTCTACATCAATAACCCACTTCTTGTGATGGCCAAAAATTAACTGATTGAATCTTTGTGCAGCATAAAACGTATGACCATTCGGTACAATGGTCTGAAAATCAAGACTATTACTTATTGGCTCTATAGCCCCTAAGTCGATCTGACAAATAATAGTCGTTATTTTCCCACTTGAAGACATTTTCGAGTCCCACCTTTTTTAGGGAAGTTCTAAATTAGTAATATCTTTTAAATGCTGTTGGAAATTAACCTTTTCATTTTTTGGGGCCTTAAATTTTTTTTTTTTTTAAATAGACAATAAACACATTTTTAGGACAAGGATTGGGAACAAAAGATAGATGGGAAATATGTTCAGAATTGAAAAAAGTGCAACAAATTATTTTTCTGTGGTACTAGGTTTTTACTAGTTTTAGACAATTTTATTTTGAGTAGGGCTATTTTCCAAATGAATTTGAACAATTAGCTTAATAGTCAAGTATTTGGAGCACAAATATAATTAAATCATTTTAATACATAAATCTTCTAATAACAAAAAGCAATTTTAATCCACATTCTTCCCTATATAAATAAGTATACATGTATGAAGAGCCTATCTTTTTTGAGGAACAAGTTTGGCTTATGATTGATCGCAAGTACATTAATTTATATTCTTATTCTTTCATTTGGTTACTTGATAATAGAGAGACATAATTCTATGAAAGAAGGCATGAAACAAAACAAAACCATAAAAATACAAATGAACAACAACAACACATTAACTGAAAGATGAAGAAGAAAGGCATGAAAGGGGAGAATGAGACAATAAAGACTAACCTTTTGTCAAGTACAACAGGATTAAATAAAAAGGGGGAATGTATACATGTATGCATTAATTCTATCAAAATGCAGCTATTATCCAAAGTAACAAAATAACCATTAAATCTACTTTAAGTAGTCACACTCGGCGGGACTCAGCAAACCATGTGATCCACAGTCCGGAGATGTATCCACTGTACCACGACACCTCCAAATATATTTGAATAAATAATAAATACATAAATAAATTAGAAGGGAATAAGGCAAAATTGGAAATAATGATAATTTTCAAATTTCCTACCTCTGTTCGTATGAACATTGACCTGCATGTAGCGCTGTTCATGTGTGTATCTACAAACCAGTAGAACGTCTGATGATTCATCGCCATTTTAAGTGATTGATATCTGCTAACTCAGTACCCATACCATCATAGCGAATCTGAAACACAATATAAAAGTCATGACACAAACTGACGTGTTCACTCACATTTATACAGTGAAACTTTTATATCATCACTTGAAAGCCAGGAGGGCAGGGCGTTAACTCTTTTTTTTTAACGCTGACTTAATGGCCTTCTTTGGCATTCTATAGGTAAACAGAGTATGAAGAAAATAAAGGATAACATTAATATAATAATAATAATATTTAATTTGTATAAAGCGCTTAATACAAAGGTCTCTAAGATCTGGTTGAAGATAACCCTTGAATGACCTTGAAACACCCGACTTTGTCCTAGCCGAGGTTGCCCTATACGTAGTCCGAAGTTCCGTCTAAATTAATAAAAGACCGGAATCTTAATGGCATACATGTAGGTCCTAAAATTAACACGAAAACGCAAAATACAACTTGTATTACATCAAGTTTCCAACATTAGCAAAAATGTCCACATTTTTAAAGACTTGGCCAAAAAAAAAAATACATATCATTCGGTAATAAAACCGCTTCATATCTATCCTCTTTAAATGTCCATATTTTGTCCATATAAAAATGACATAGGTTTACATGCAATGATGTATAAAAATGTACTTTACTTACAATTCGGCATTGAGAAGAGGGGAAACAGTCTCAGCATGCACTGGGTTGGCACCACACCACGGCCGGTTCCTTTCCTTGGAAATACCCCCCAAAACTGTAACACAGACCTCTCTCTTCAGGATCAAACATCAAAGTGAGCTGCCATGTGCATTTTGACTAGCACACACAAATGAAAATGTGTCATACAAAAAGTCTGCAATTCTATACACCTGACAGAACCTAGCTATTGTGTACACTTTAATCACTTAACTATTCATCTAGTGAAGTGGAAATCTACAAGCACCTGTTCATAACTGGGCTCACAAAAGAACATCTAATTTGAATACGATCCTCGCATAACTTACATGGGCTCACAAAAGAACTAATTTGAATAAGATCCTCACAATGGCCCCCCACTTTCAAGAAAATGTACCACATTTTCTCCTAAAATCAAGCTAAATCTTATTCAAAGGAGAAGAAAAAAAAGTTATCATCATTTTTTTTAAACAATAATTATTCCCAAACACAACATACAGCTAACAGTTATCAACGTACCTCCTAACGTATACTGCATAAACTTACAGCCTGCATTCCCAAATAGACAATCTACTCTATTTTATCTATTTATTCACTTCAGGAATAAAGGAAAATAAGTTATCCTAGAGTTCTCCTACTGGAATATATATATTCCGCACCTCTGTAAAGTGGTACTGAACTTTTCTCTTACATCCTACTTAGAAAATCTGCTCATACATTAATTATCAGAGCCGCGAATTGCCTCAATTCGGAAGCAAAATGGCTGGAGGGAAAGGGCCCATCTCATTACCCTACTATTGATACATTTTGCACGATTGAGGTAGAGAAGGGGTTGATGATCCGTCTCAAGGACAAAATCTGTACCTTCAAGATACACCTGAAACTTGCTAATCCCTCAAACTAATGCAGACATTCACGCTCTATAGTTGAGTATGCTTGTTCTCGTGGGAGAAGCTTGCGACTCGCGTAAGCGATAGGCTGCTTCTCTCCATCATGCTCTTGAAGGAGCACGGCACCTAGCCCGGTAGAAGATGCATCTGTCCTGACGATGAACTTCTTCTTCACATCGGGCAGACAAAGGATGGGGCTCTGAATGAGACTTTCCTTCAAAATTTTGAAGGCTTTCTCATCTTGCTCAGACCATTTCAAGTGGTTGGGCTCCCGATTCCTCGTCTTGTCGGTTAGGGGTGACGCTTTCGAAGCAAAGTTCGGAACGAAGCGTCTGTAATAGCTAGCTAGTCCGATGAATGCTCGAAGCTGTTTCTTAATAATAATAATAATAATAATAATAATCTTTTAGTCCACTCCAAATTTTATTAAACCGAAATGAAAATTCTTTATGCCCAATTGATCGTGAGCCCGGCAGCCACTGAAGCAGCGCCAGATCAACGTTGCTCTATCCCTTTTTGTTGAACGCCAAACAAGGTAGCAGCAACTCCCATCTTTTAACGTCTTTTGGTATGACGCGGCCGGGGATCGAACCCACGACCTCCCGGTTGTGAGGCGGACGCTCTACTGACTAAGCCAACACTCCGGTTAGTCTCCGGCTTCTTGGCATCTCGGATCTTCTCTACCTTATTCAACATTGGTTGCATCTTACCTATTTGGACAATATGTCCTAAGAACTCTACCTTCTCACAACCAAGTATGCACTTGCTGCGTCGAGCAGTTAGCCCTGCTGCTCGCAGCCTTCTTAGAAGCTCATTCACGGTAGAGAGATGCTCTTGCCAAGTGGAAGTGTGGATGAGAATATCATCCAGATAGTTGGTTACATGATTCATGCCTGCCAACAATGACCTAATGACTCTACTAAAAGTAGCGGTTGCATTAACTAAACCAAAAGGCATTACACAAAACTGGAACAGTCCAGTTGGGCTCTGAAAAGCTGTCTTGGCCTTAGCCTCTTCTGACAAAGGAATCTGCCAGTAGCCTTTACTCAAGACCACCTTTGAAAAGTAACAAGATCCAGAAAGACTAGCAAATATTTCATCGAAACTTGGAAGAGGTTCCGCATCAAAGACTGTGATACGATTCAACCGACGGAAATCTATGCAAAAACGATTGCTGCCATCTGGTTTCTTTACAATTACTATAGGAGACGAGTAAGGTGAA
Organism: Strongylocentrotus droebachiensis; assembly: GCA_035222895.1. NCBI lineage: Eukaryota > Metazoa > Echinodermata > Echinoidea > Camarodonta > Strongylocentrotidae > Strongylocentrotus > Strongylocentrotus droebachiensis. The sequence continues at coordinate 538,776 of JAVYIG010000044.1, read as the reverse complement.
TTTGACTTTTCTACCACTCCCATCTTGACCATCTTCTCTGTCTCATCCTGGATCACAGCACGGAGTGCATGTGGGACGGGGTATGGTCTCTGTCGAATAGGATCATCAGCAGTCAAACAAATTGTGTGATTACCTAGATGCGTTTTACCAGGCATATCAGTCATCACATCTTGAAAATTCCCAAGTAGAGAGCATACTTCCTGTCTCTGTTGGGTCGACAAAGTAAAACCAAGTTTGACATCATCAAAGGTCTCTTGTGCTTCCATGACTGGAACAACTATCCTCATGGTGCTTGGGATGGAGGAAGTCCCTTCACGATTATCTTCGTACCCGTCAATGATTGACGCTACAGCAACTACCTCCAAAGCTCCAGCACTAGTGACAGTCTCTTCTGTCTTGTCGTTAGACGCAGAAACGCTGGGTCTCTCTGTCCGATCAATGTATAGCTTTAAGAGATTGGCATGAAAGGTCTTCACCTTTCCATTCATGTCTAGACGGTAATCAAGATCACTCAACTTGTGAACTACCTTGAATGGTCCTTTCCATTGTAGTAGCAACTTGTTGTGATCTGTTGGAAGGAGGATCAGTACCTTATCTCCAGTGACTACCCCTAACCCTACTTCTTAGCGTTATAATACCTCGCGCTTCGTGAGGATGCCTTGCAACTTCTGAGCAACTTCCATAGTGCTCAAGCCTTTCCCTGAGATCAACAACATACTGATACGTAGTCTTCACCTCAGAATCCTCTGTTTGACCACTCCAAAGTTCTCTAAGTATCTCAAGAGGACCTCTAACCTGCCTGCCATATAACAACTCAAATGGTGAGAAGCCAAGTGAAGCCTGCGGCGCTGCTCGGTATGCAAACAGAAGTGGTCCTAAGTACCTGTCCCAATCACTTGGACGATCTGCATACACTCTCTTCAGGATCTGCTTAAGGGTCTGATTAGTGCTATCGCTTCAGGATAGCGCGTTGCATAATCAACAATCGTGAGAATATACCTATTATTCCTAGCAGTTACTGGTTTAATTGGGCCTACCATGGACATATTACGGATGGACATTCATCGGTTTCTTAATGAATTAATTGTGATTGTCTCCGTCAATGTCGTCTCAATAACATTCCGTTCATGTTTCTTCACTTTGATCTCATCATGGTCGCCGCCAAAAAGCCGGGACAGAATCAAGATAGTGATTTTACACATGTTAATCTACATGCGCAGAAGATAATTACTTGCCTAAATCATGGAAAATCAATGTGCAGTTCTGGCTTATAATCGGAAATAATACATTTCATATCACCAAAATCGTCTGCTTTTCAACTTTGCTGCTACCCATTGGGGATGCTTTTATTTAAGACACACTCTTACAGAGCACACCATCCAAACAAAACCCATGAGAGGGAAACTGCTCCTTTGTCAATGACCGAAAATGCTTACGCAGTCGTTATTGTTAAAACAGCTGAATGTTCTCATTAAGATGCACATAATCAGAAGGCGGCGACTATCATTAGATCAAAGAAAGAATCACGTTGTATGTCCATCCGTAATAGGTCCATGGGCCTATCAAGTCAACAGCTACTCTAAGAAATGGGATATCTATCACGGGCATCTTGCCTAAAGGCACCTTAGAAACCCTGCCCTTCGGAACGGTCCTTTGGCAGATGTCGCAAGACCGACCCTACCGAGTAATGTCAGCTTGGACATCTGGCCAATAAAAATTGGCCCACACCTTCTCAGTCACTTTTCGAACACCTTGGTGCCCTCCCATTATACTCTCGTGGGCTAATTTCAACACTGCTTGTCTATATGGCCTAGGAACAACTAACTGTCTAACCTCGTTACCACTATTAAGTACAGACTTCGACTGGAAGACTCTGTACAACAACCCCTGATCAAAGACAAAATATGAAGTCCTTACAGAAAAATCACTATCCACACCATTCAACTTGGCATACTCCATCGCTTTCTCTAGCGTTGAGTCAGCCATCTGTGCTTCTTTGATGTCTTCTGAGGAAACATCTGGTATTGCCGATGGTACCTTCAAAGAGGGCCGTGGGCGCTTGGCATCACGAGCTTGAGCTCTAGTCTGAACTGCCATATTCACATTCACATGTGACTCAACTGATTGACCAGGCTTCCAATCAGGAATTGGATCCTTTACTGGTCTAATATCAATTTCACCAAGAACTACATCAAATACTGGTGACTCTACACACAAGGCTTCTGCCTTTCCAACAAACCAAGGAGAATCGATATTGACCATAGCTATTGGAAATCTACGAACTGTCTTATCAATCAAGATACACAGCTTATACTGACCAGTAAACTGTTCTGGTGGTACTAATGATTTCTTCACAACAACATCCGAACAACTTGAATCACGAAGGACACTGACATCATGGGATTCAAGTTTCCCACTACTTATTGGAAGCTTAGTACGCCAATGCTGCTGACATGCAGCACACATACCATAGACTTCCTACCTAGGGGGCAAACCCTGATTTGGGGGGTTTTGAGACATGGAATGTTGTAAAAGGTCGGTTGGTATAAACGTGTTCAGGGGACCTCCCTTCACAATTTCTAGGTGGACAACCTTGACAATTTTTTGCTGGAAAAAAAAAATGTATAACTACTGTTGTACAACTCTGGAGATTACTTTTTAACAGCACCTCATTTTATCATGTGTAAGATGTCATATGATAGACAATTAAATTTTCTACAAGATGATACCTCATTCAATAAGTTTCGAGATGATTTGCATACCAATTTTGAGCCAAAAATGTGATTTTTTACCATTTTTTTCAAAAATATGAATCGCACCAAAATACATATTTCTCCATATTTATTTGATTATGATGTTGAATGACTTGAAACTTGCTTAAAAACTGTTTAGTACCCTGGTTGATATCATATCCAAATTTCAAGTATATTACTTTTCTAACTAAAAAGTTATAGTGCTCTAAAGTTGACACCTTGTTAAGAGCCAAAATGGCAAATTTTGTTGCTAAGGGCTATCTTCTCCTTAGCAACAGTAACATAGTGGCTTGAAAAATAGAATATATCACAAGAAATTGCTATCACCAAGCAGATGACTACTTTGATAGGAAGTATGATGTCAAATGATGCATTTTTATCATATTTTAATGATAAATATCGCTTAGTTACCATTGCTATGGTAATAATATGCCTAGCAACCGATATATAACGTGTTTTCAGAGTCAAATTAGGATATGGGTCAAATAATACATAAAATCAGACCTGTTCCAAGTGACAGACATAACTTGCCATCTTGAACATGTTCATAGTGCATGGTGTAGTTCACAACTTTCACCCTACCCCCTCCCTCTACTGAAATGCCCCCCCCCCCCCCATCAAAAGTAATTTTGGGGTGGGGCAGTATGTTGTTAAGGACATGATGTGTGTTCAGAGATGATGCAGGCTATCTGTCAAGTAAAAATGAGTTCTGGATCCAGGTGATAGTCATGAATTTCATGGAGACAATGGATGTAGGGGTTCATAATGTGCACCCTTTCCCCCTTCTGTGATCCTCCCCCTCTCCTAGAACAAAATTAGAGCAATTAGTGCGAAGCTATATTAATAGAGTAAGTTGTTAACAAAACAGATTTTAAATAATCTTCACACAGCATCTGTAATCTCTTGGTAGACTATAGTGAAATTATCTGTAAGTGGTTTATACTTCTTGCCGCCCCGCCCCCCCCCTCCATAATTTTCATCTCAAACCTTTGGCATAATCCAATAGCTACGAAGCTATTTATAACAACAATAACAACAACAACAAATCGGCAATACTGGACGGTTTGGTTCAAAACTTGTACGTCTGTTATATTTGTTTTGCTAGATTGAAAGACATTGATGAAAGTCATTAGAACCTGCAATTCAAATGCCACTACCGTTTCTGTGACATGCCAATTCCCCTCCCCCCATGACTCCGAGACGTATACAAACTCTCAAAATTAATGAGAGCATCATTTATTTCAAAAGTACACGTAATTTTAAAAATAGATGAAGTATCAAATGATACAGGGAAAATGTTGACATTACCCGCTCTTCCCCTTTGAATTTTGAAATAAATCCAGACAAATAAGTCATAAATCAAGATCTAATCTACAGTTTTGTGACAGAAACCGATTATCAAGACAGAATAAATGAGACTTATATTAAAATAATAGACAGGATTTACACTGTGAAACATTTAAATGTACACACTTGGTAATGGGGTCATAACTTGCACCTCACCCCTTACGTGCGACATGCCCATCCACGCTCCCGTAGTTGAAAATAATATGTAGATAAACTAGATATTAGTGCCAAGTACAATATAATTTTGAAAAATCAGTGTTAATCAATTATCCCTGAATTGTTAAAGGCAAGCATAATTATGCCAACACCATATCCTTCTTGCTTCATTTCCCTCTTTCTCTAAAGTTTGACAAAAGTCGATTTCTATAAGTATTTATCTTTCTTTGTCACGATTGAGTGATTGATTACTTTGTTGAGGGACAAGAAACCAGTCAAAGTCATTAGTGAAATAACATGAGATTTGGATGCATATGACAGACAGGGTCTAAACGATTTAAGAGATTTGTAATAATCAGGGGCTTATAAAGGGAAAGGGGCCAATGTTCAAGTTATGCATACAAAATCAAGTTTTTAAAAATCAAATGAGGAAATAGCGAGGAGGCTTAGCAGAGATGTCATTTAGTTTCGATTAATTTGGTGAGGTTATAATTTGGTGAGGTTATAATTTGGTATGTAATGATAAAACATAACATATAAATCCTTTATTAATAACTCAAAGTCCTAATTGAGTATTCCTTTTGATTTGTTGAAATTGAACCTTTATGATCATAATGATGTTGCATTCAGTCGGCTTTTGGATGAGCTGGAAGCTCCTCTCAGTTTTGACCTGCTATGATTGCTAGTTGAATCACTTCATGACAGTACCAAGGAAATTGTTAAAGAACTTGGGGTAGATATGACAGATTAATACCGTACGACTATACTATTAAACGGGAGTTCCAGAGTATTTCAGTCCTAGATCAGAGACGTGGTTCAAGATTTATATGTGAATATGCACCGATTGCATCCACAGCACCAATGACGCCCTAAAGTAACTGGAGTGCCTTATGGAGGAGATAATATCAAACTCCACACACTCTTACAAGAACCAAAGATTTGTGCAAACACATTGTGACAAATCGAAGAGGGAAATCAAAACTCACCTTTTCCCCCAATGATCTATGTGATATACTTCCTGTACTGTACGTTTTTGTCCTCTTTTCATATATTTGTATTTGTAAGCGCTATGGTACTTATTGTTTTTAGCGCTCCTAAATATTCGATATTATTATTATTATTATTATTATTAATGAGAACATTTCATCTGGGATCTCCCTCACAACTGCCTACGACAAGCTTCTAAATGGCCCGATACCACAATAAAGTGAAGGTGGAACCATGGAAGAGAAATTGCAGACCAGGTAGCAGCAGAGGATGCTATCATCTAGTATCTGCAATTGATGTCTTTCATTTTAAAGAAGAAAAAAGAGGGGTAGGGTACAAATTCTAAACCCAAACCGTCTAGTAGCTCCCAATTAGGTATTGCGCTTAAATCACATCTATCTTTTGAATTCTGGGCCCCGTCTTAGTTGTGATATATCCAACTAAAGAGCCTAATACTCCTTGTCCAAACCAACGTTATCGTGAATATCTTGAAATCAATTCACAACTCTGTATGAATAGTGGCGCCTAGATGTTACTGCGCCCCCCCCCCCCATAATTGCCCAAACTTCATGACTGCACAAGCAAGTGAGTGAGGCGACCAGATTAGGAAGCGATCGAGTTGCAGGTCTATGTATAGTTTTGTATTTTAATCATAGAAAAGTGGTTTCTATTCATTTCTACTTAAATGGTGAACACGTCGGTCAAGGAATATAGCAAGGTATCCCAAAGATAAGATTTGTTCAAGTGTTGAAGTTTTCTTCAAAGGTTGGAAGATGATTTTCTTTTGAGAAAATTGAATCACAGTGTAAAAATTCAGTAATTAAGGGTGCAATATCTCACAAGAAGCTGGTGAAATTTATAAGAGGCGGCAAAGCAAGGGGAATTACATTTCTGTGTCAAACTGGAGCTATTTAAAAAAATGCTAATTATAAACTATATCTATATTTGCGTGCAAAATTAGGAGATCCCGTGCAACCTACTAATGCGAGCCGCGACCTAGCTTTAACAAAATTATATTACTAATGCATTTAGCCTCGCATCTTGAGGTGCATTTATTCAATAGGATCAAAAGTTGTCTTATTTTCTTCTTTTCTCCCCTTTTCTTTTTCTCGCTTTTACGTTTTGTGTCCCTCCTTTTTGTGCTCTCTTTAAAGGTACTATGTCCCTTTTGCAGCCAACCTCAAATTATGTAGAACTTTGCAGGAATTATGAATATGTCATGTATGTCCTATCTGTGAAATTTAAACGTTAGCAGTGGCCTCATACATTCAAATTATGCAAGGAAACCCGTTTACTTGCTAGACTTCACTGTCAGACACTATTGAGTGACTGACTGGCCTTTTTTCTTCTTTGGTAATAACATACATGAAAAGAGTTATAAAGGGTACATGAGCATTTGTCTACATCAATAACCCACTTCTTGTGATGGCCAAGATTAAACTGATTGAATTTTTGAGCAGCATAAAACGTATGACCATTCGATACAATTGTCTGAAAATCAAGACTATTACTTTTGGGCTCTATAGCCCTAAAGTCGATTTGACAACTAATAGTCATTATTTTCCAACTTGAAGACATTTTCAAGCCCTACCTTTTTTAGGGAAGTTCTAAATTAGTATTATCTTTCAAATGCAGTTGGAATTTAACTTTTTCATTTTTTGGGCCTGCAAATGGGATATAGTACCTTTAAATGGAGATGCCACTGCGTACCAAACAGATAGAAATCTATTGGTTTGTGATTGGTTGGAAGACTTTTGATCAAACTGGATAAATCATAACTCTTAATGAAGATAATTTACTGGACTCATGTATTTTCACTAATGACGTATATATTGGTTTCTTGCAGAAGGCAATATTTGTAAAAATCTAATTTGGGCCAAAGTCTATAAGGAGAGTGGAGGGACTCCGAGACACACAAAAAGAGTTGGGCATTGGCATTTTAATAATCCCTTTTAAATATTTAAATAATTTGACGAGACTTCTTTCGCCCATTGTGATGTAATTCCAAATTGCAAACATTTAAAAAGTACACCTAGTTACGGTAAATAAGTCATTTTTGTCATCAAAATACACCAGATAAGATGCATTCCAGCAACTAGCTTCATACTCGTAAATGTCGTTATTCTACAGCTTTGGACAAATTGCTCTAATTTTGTTTTAGAAGAGAGGGAGGGTCACAGAAGGGGAAGAGGGTGCACATTATGAACCCCTCCATCCATTGTCTTCATGATTCAGACTAAAATTCATGACTATCACCTGGATCCAGAACTCATTTTTACTTGACAGATAGCCTGTGTCATTTCTGAACACCCATCATGTCCTTAACAACATACTGCCCCACCCCTAAATAACTTTTGATGGGGGGGGGGGGCATTTCAGGGGAGGGAGGGGGAAGGGTGAAAGTTCTGAACTACACCATGCACTATGAACATGTTCAAGATGGCAAATTATGTCTATCACTTGGAACAGGTCTGATTTTACGTATTATTTGACCCATATCCTAATTTGACTATGAAAACACATTATATATCGGTTGCTAGGCATATTATGACCATAGCAACGGGAACTAAGTGATATTTATCATTAAAATATGATGAAAATGAATCATTTGACATCAAACTTCCTATCAAAGTAGTCATCTGCTTGGTGATAGCAATTTCTCGTAATATATTCTATTTTTCAAGCCACTATGTTACCGTTGCTAAGGAGAAGATAGCCCTTAGCAACCAAATTTGCCATTTTGGCTCATAACAAAGTGTCAACTTTAGAGCGCTATAACTTGTTAGTTAGAAAAGTAATAGACTTGAAATTTGGATATGATATCAACAAGGGTACTGAACAGTATTTAAGCAAGTTTCGAGTTAGTTTGCATAATACTCAAAGAAATATGGAGAAATATGTATTTTGGCGCAATTCATATTTTTTTTTTAAATGGTAAAAAATCACATTTTTGGCTCAAAATTGGTATGCAAATCATCCCGAAACTTATTGAATGAGGTATCATCTTGTAGGAAATGTAATTGTCTTTCATATGAATTCTTACACATGATAAAATGAGGTGCTGTTAAAAAGTAATCCCCAGAATTGTACAACAGTAGTTGTACATCGCGGCCATTTTGAAAAATGGCCGCCATTTTTTTCCAGCAAAAAATTGTCAAAGTTGTCCACCTAGAAATTGTTAAGGGAGTTCCTCTGAACAGGTTGATACCCAACAACCTCTTACAACATTCCATGTCTCAAGAACCTGTCTTGCCCCCTGGGTATGATTCTATAATCTCCATTGGAGGAGGTTCAATGTATTCAGCACAAGATACTAAGAAATCACCTACTTCGACAGTATCAGCAGTCTAATTACTCTGGGAACTAGAAGACCTAAAAGTGGGACAAAGACCTGATGTCTGCTTTCCTACTAAATCTTTCTGAGTTTCTTTAGACCAATTCTTGCATTCCTTATGCTTACTACTTAGTGAGCCAGAACTAACTAACCTCGCACTCTGGAGTCTAACTTTACAATCTTGCGCAAGGTGGCCCATTTTGTTACAAACAAAGCATGGGCCCTTTTGACGGCGCATTGGTTGTTCGCTCCTAGTCTTACTCTTTGCAATTGGCGCATTGGATGCCGCAGTGTCACCCTTAGGTTTCACTATGTGGTTTGCAGGGGGGTTCTTCTTAGGTACTCCAAAATGTCCCCCATGAGCCTCTACAAAAGTATCTGCTAGACTTGCCATCTCGTCTGCAGACTTCGGTTTTCTTTCCTTTAGAAACAATGCTAGTGCTAGACCTCCCTTCTCTAAGACTTGCTGCATTAGAACCAATTGTACTATACCATTATACGTACGCTGAGAGTCAGACAATTCAATCCATTTGTCTAAATAATGTGACAACCTAACAACAAACTGACTAGGAGTCTCTCCTGACTCAGGATTAGAAAGTCTGAACTTCTTACGGAAATCATCTGCAGTGAGTTCAAATCTCTTCAACAAAGCATCCTTCAATGTTGCATAATCTTTTGCCTGATCAGCTGACAATCTTGAGTACACATCTAATGACTTGCCCCAAAGGAGAGCACTAAGAATGATGGCCCAACTAGTTTGAGGCCAACCCTGATTTTCAGCATAGCGTTCAAACCTATTAAGATATGCATCGATACTATCCTTACCTTCCGTAAAGGGGGGAAGTTTCGGGGAAGGGGCCAAAGAACGACGGTCACCATTACTACCGCCTACTCCTGTACTATTCTGGTGACGTGCTAATTCAAGTTTCTTTTCTAACAACCTTTCTTCTTCTCGTCTATCTTCCCTAGCTGCATGTCTATCATCCCTAGCTACTTTACGCTCCCGTTCTACAAAAGCTAAAAGGTCTTCACCCGAAAACCTTAATTCCTTTCCTAACTCAAACAATTTAGAATCCATGTTTACACTAACTACTACAATAACAGGTATGACAGGTTTACAGACTCTTCATATACACGTGAATTGCTTACCAAAACCCCTATAGCTGGTGCCAGGTGCTTGCAACCCCAGTGTGACTGCGAGTGTTCCCGTCTCCTCAAATATAACTGACCTGAAAAAGAGTGATCAGAACAATAATAAGATATAAATACCTCACAAAACATGACAACAATGTCTCACTACAAAACTAACAATCCTTGGATCTTATTAGGAATTTTACAGCTAGTGTCTCCCGGACGAGCCCCCAAATGTCACGTGCGATAGCTCGCTTGTATTAGTTCATTCATCTAGAATAGGCTAGTATTTAACCACCCTGAATAATACTACCAAAGGATTCCAGAAATATAGGTTAAATGTAACATTTAATGTAAACTCAAATCAAGGAGGATATTACAAATATCCTTGCTCAAATAGAACACATCATATTATTGTCGTTTACAAAATAATAAGTATCTGTATATATAGGATACAGGCATTTAATGAAGTTTAAATAAATGATTGTCTTCTCGAGTTCATTTAACGTTTATACTTTGATGAAGCTATACGACGACTGCAACGACCAACGTGGGTTGATCAGTAGCGACGGCGAGTGATTGCCCTAGCTGAACAGTGGAAATTAGCTAGAGATGCGCCCCGTTGATCTGGTTGAAGATAACCCTTGAATGACCTTGAAACACCCGACTTTGTCCTAGCCGAGGTTGCCCTATACGTAGTCCGAGGTTGACTTTACGTAGGCCGATGTTGACCGCCGTCTAAATTAATAAAAGACCGGAATCTTAATGGCATAGGTCCTAACATTAACAGAACTTGTATTACATCGAGTTTCCAACATTAGCAAAAATGTCCATATTTTAAAGGACTCAGCCAAACAAAAAAATACATATCATTCAGTAATAACACCGCTTCATATCTATCCTCTTTAAATGTCCATATTTTTAAGGACTCAGCCAGACAAGAAGTACATATCATTCAGTAATAAAAGAACTTCATATTATCCTCTTTAAATGACCACAACAATAAGCATATAAAAATGATAATACATGCAATATGATGTATAAAAATGTACTTTACTTACAATTCGGCATTGAGAAGAGGGGAAACAGTCTCAGCATGCACTGGGTTGGCACCACACCACGGCCGGTTCCTTTCCTTGGAAATACCCCCCAAAACTGTAAAGCAGGGCTCCACTTAGCCGAGTTGTAGCCTCGAGTTGTGGCGAGATGGCGCAAGCTTATGGCAAGCTGTGTTATCATTAATACATATTTCTTGATATCTAGAAATCAATTCGAGATATCAAGAAATAATTTTACGTTGTAAAGCAATGGTAATTCTTGATATCAAGAATTCAATTTCGTGATATATCAAGAATTGAATCCTTGATATCAAGAAATATGTATTGGCTTGCCATAAGCTAGCGCCAGCTCGCCACAACTCGAGGCTCCAACTCGGCTAAGTGGGAGCCCTGCTTAACACAGACCTCTCTCTTTAGGATCAAATATCAAAGTGAGCTGTCTGCATGTGCATTTTGACTAGCACACACAAATCAAAATGTGTCACACAAAGAGTCTGCAATTCTATATGTAAAGGGGCTTTCACACCGGGCCTTGCGTAGAGTTGCGTAGAGTTGCGTAGAGTTGCGTAGCGACTACGCCGATCGTACGCAACCCTACGCCGATCGTACGCAACCCTACGCAACTGTACGCGGAGGGACGAAAATGGGTACGCGACATGAACGCAAAAAATTAAACATGTTTATATTTTTTCGCGTACCTTCGGCGTAGACTTTTTACGCAGAAACTACGCAACTGTACGCCAAGCCTACGCAACTGTACGCCAAGCCTACGCAACTGTACGCCAAGTCTACGCAACTGTACGCCAAGCCTACGCAACTGTAAGCCAAGCCTACGCAACAATACGCTACCCTACGCCAGTCCGACGAAGCATTAAAAACGTATACAGATTTTTTGTTGTATATACCTGGATGTAAACTTGGCAGGTATTGATCATTATTTTGAAGGGAAATGCTATTTTTGTTTACATGTGTGCGTTCTCACATTTATTCTGTTCATGAAGAAAAAGTGTTTCTTTGACTTTATGTTGTATTCTTGCTTGTAATTCTGTTTGTACTACTACAAGGATTTTCAGACTGACATGTTTTGCTTGTTATGGTTTATTCAATTTGTGATGTTGACATCTCAGGTTGTTGATATAATAAACAGAGATAAGACTCACAAACTGATGCCTCATGCGAAATGTTATTATGTTTTGTGGAAATCTGTATGTATTTGTGTCGGTTTGTTTGCTTGTGTGTACGTTTATGGCCCTGTTTGTATGTTTGTAAAATAATTTTGTTTAATTGAAATGAGCAAAGAAATAATTTTGTCTCACTCTGTTAGTGAGACTGAGTGAGTGTGTATGTCAGAAGTAATAAATGACTAACATTTATATCATTACATTGTCACATACATATACGCTATGGACAAAGGACAACAGCTATCGTCTTCAAACTTTCAGGAAACTGTTATGGAATGATATTTACAAATGAGTGAAAAAAAGGGATATGGTCAACAAATATCAGACTTCTGTCCACATTTATTCACAAATCAAAATAAGCGCTCTTTTGTTGGCGTTTTGAGGTATCGAATCACATCACGTGACCTTGCAAAGTACATCAACAGAAAGTTCATTTATTACCCTTGTGAATGAGTATAATACATCCACAAAAATGTCTGCATTTTTGGGAAAATAATTTCTTGAACGAATTAACATTACTGCAAAATAGCCTCAGCAGTTGTTAATACCTACTAAAAAATTTAAAATATAACGGTCAAAACCGTGTACCAAATGCCACTTTTGGCAACCCTACGCCAGGCCTACGCAAGCGTACGTAACCCTACGCCAGGCCTACGCAAGCGTACGTAACCCTACGCCAATTGCCTACGCCGTAGGTACGCGGTGCCTACGCACAGGGTACGTAACTATACGCAAGCCTAAGCAAAACCTACGCAGGGACTACGCCGAAGCATCAATTTATTCATGAGTACGCAGCTTAACTTCGGCGTAGTCGGTACGCAGCACTACGCAACTCTACGCAGATCCGGTGTGAAAGGGGCTTAAGGGTGTCGACTCGAAGTCATAAATCAGAGGAAGCAGTTGTTGCGGTTCTATTGGGTACCGGTATTAGGCTAATCTTTATTTCATGATGTTCAACTAAACAAAAGAGGGTAGAAGACCCTTGACTGCATGAAGTCACTTAAGTTGCTGTAGACAATTAAAAGACACAAAAATTACAGTAAGTATTGCATCATTAGATCACAAATAATTACTTGCTACAGCTGCTTTCCGGAGCAGAAAAACTAGAGATCCATAATTACAAATATATCATCTTCCATATACAGTGTATGCAATTTAGTTCATACATGTACATTGTATATATCAAGTTTACCTCAGCCAATGAAATGCATGTAGTAAATAAATCTGCCATGAAGGCCACTCCCTATTTATAATACAATTCTGCAAATGAGTGAGCTATTCTTATCATTCTATCAGTCTTAAGCAATATAGAAACATACTCAAACTAATCACAATACAAATGCGGTGGGACATATGGCATCTACCAATATTTAAGTCACCTCATCTCTAGAGAAGATTGCAATATTTGCTATCTGTAATTAGTTATTAAAACATTTGCATACCAATGTGAATTCCACAAGAAAACCAACAGAACCTGTCTTTATGAATACAAGGCTTACCAAAAAGCAATTACATTATATACTAATAAGGTCTTACTGACACGCCTTTCTAGCATTAATAGGCATGACTCAATTACTTCCAGCATGCATCCTTATGTATAAATTAAAGATAAATCTCCCTCTTTTTCACACAAATCATAATCTATCCAATTTAGCTCCTCAGCGAATCTTAACATCAGAGAGTTAATTATATACTGTACTCACATATTAAGGTGTCCAAAATCAACTATATTCACCAAGAATATCAGGATGAGACATCAATTACAGCTTCATGTAGGCACATGCAGCTACAACCAGTCTTATCTCTGCTCACTGCATGTATGAGCTTTAACCTACATACAGTGAGTGTGTCCACTGGGGCATTCTTTAGTTATAGGTACATTCCTGTTGTCCCTGACTAATTTGCATTATAAAGAAAGAGCTATTTCTCATTCCCTCTCATATAAACCTGACAGAACCTATTGTGTACACTTAAATACACTTAACTATTCATCTAGTGAAGTGGAAATCTACATACCTAAGCACCTAGCTGTTCATAACTGGGCTCACAAAAGAACATCTAATTTGAATACGATCCTCGCATAACTTACATGGGCTCACAAAAGAACTAATTTGAATAAGATCCTCACAGAGTGCCTCACATACTTTCTCTGGCAAGCACATTCCACACCCTATGTGCAACCACCCAAGGTACTGGTAAGGCATGCATATTATACTTGCTTGCCACACCTATATTCATCACTTCTCCTGAGCTGTTGTTATAGAGCACACGTCTTCTAGAGTCTAACCAAAGCTAATTCAGCTTCAACGTAATTCATGTCCTACTTCTTCGCTTGTTTCTCTACTCGGTTCTAAGACCTTATTACTTTATAGAGATTACAAGTTTCTTCTTCCTTACTTAATCCGCAAAGAAGCGACATTATTCTTGTATATAGTCCTACATATTCTTTCTACGGGTGCTGTGCAATATTTGAACTACTACTTATTATTCACCTTGTGAGATAATATGTGTCCCAGGTGTCGGTATTCAACAGGTGCATCTTCGAGACAAGGTAGGAAAGAAATCATTTTCATTTTCTTTTATTTTAGGTGATCAATTCCCTAAAAATGTTTTTATAACCTCACTTAGCTCATCAGCCCCAAAGCAAACAAAATGTTTTCAAGAAATGTGCATCAGTAATGCAGGTCCCATACCTTTAGTTCCCCCTCCACAAAATTTTGCTTTGCAGCCATTTCCTACTCTATTCAAATTCTCAATTTCAACCCTGCACCAAACACTTTACCTAAAAAACAACAACCATAATCTATCCTAAATTGGAATACTAACCTAATTAAGCCACTCAAAGTGTTGGAAGCCCCAAATTCGCTAACAAATTTGATGGCAAAGTGTAATGATGTCCTGCCCCCCCCCCCGCCACTCAGCGTTATTTAGGGAACACATATTCGTGTTCCCAGCACCCCCCCCCCCCCCTTCAGCATCAATCTGGTGTGTAAAGTCAATACGGGTAGATTTTTTTCTTTTTTTTATACAAGCCTTTTCAGCACCCCCCCCCCCCCTTTCTCAGCATAAGTCCGGTGTGTAAAGTCAATACGAGCAGAGCTTTTTCATTGTTACAAGCCAGAGATTTTGGGAACACGCATGCAGTCCCTCCGTTCCCGGAGTGGGAAGGGGGGGGGGGGCCGGGAATGATTTGAAGGAGGATGTCCTATAACACTAACTCTGCAAGGATGTTCAAAACAAATGAGTTTGAAGACGAATAGTAATGAAAGAATACAAAACTTTGGTTTTGTGTTGTACGCAGAAAACCTAAATTTTGGATTCTTTTATCAATATTCGTCTTCATACACATTTATTCTGAAAATTCCTTGCAGAAGTCAGAGTTAAGTGACATTCTCTTTCACTTCATTATACAATTGAAGTGAATGTTTGCCATCAAATTTTGGGGGCTCCCAGCTCTTTAGAGAGGCTTATCTCTTTGAAAAATAAAGTTTGGAGCAATTGTCGTTGGGGCATATTTATCTTGCCCACTCCAATAATAAATAAGTTTTAAAAGAAAAAGAAAAATCAGACAAACCAATCAATAAAAGTTTGAGCAAAATCGGATAACTAATAAGAAAGTTATTAATTTTAAATGACATGAAAAACTTTGAAAATCACAAGACAAATTGGCAACTCACCCATGAGTCTGTCTCGTCATTGCCTCACTATCCACTAATCATTTTGTTATTCTGTTATATGGTGCAGAAACATGGACATTAAAGAAGGTCGATGAAAATAGACTTCACACTTGTGAGATGGCATGCCTCCGGAGAATCATGGGTGTGACCAGACTTGACAGGCTAAGGAACACACACCTACGAACACAACTGAATATGGATGAAACCATCATCGACATGGTTGCCACAAAAAGACTGAGATACTTTGGACATATCAACCAAATGAATTAAAAAAGATACCCCACATCCTTCTCAACGGAAATGTACATGGCAAACGCCCAAGGGGAAGACCAGGTAAGAGAAGGACAGACTGCATCAAGGCGGACTGCAAAAACGACAAGTTGACTCCCTGACTAAAAGCCACAAGGCTAACAGAAGACAGGAAGGTGTGGCAAGCCATCATACATCCCAGTGATGGTGTGGACGACTTAAGTCAAGTAAGTCAAGTCACTAATCATTTTTTTATATTGATAATGTAAATTTCCGCTTTTCCCCCTAAGAATCTTATTTCCTCACACCAAAATCCAAGTTATATTGATAGTACATGCAATTTGTTGGTGTGTTGATGCACTAATACCGTATGTGATATGTTGGTATTAAAATGAGAGAATGAATTGAATGTATCAAATGAGATATGCATTGCATTTTGCAGATACAAAGTTACACACATACACACTCGTGCGCGCAAAAATGCTCGTTGATATTTTATATTCGATATTTGATATGTGTGGCATGATTAATTTTGTTGGGGATGTTATTTGGATCTGCAATGACCAAATTAATACCCAAATCCCAACCGGATTTATTCAAGCAACACATTAGCAACTTTGGCGCGAGTCGATTTTTGAACTCTTGCAAACAGTGCCTCCTGTTCATCCAAGCGTGAATACATACCACACAAAAATGTTACTAAATAATTCGGGATAAAACGCTCTTTCATAGGATGTATAATAATTTACTGTTCATAGATGATTTATAAAATAATTATACATTTTCTAGGTGTAAACTTTTTTTTGACTCGTACTGTATAGAGAACTTTTTTTCCAGTTAAATCCTGAAAAATGTGAATTTTGATAAACTATTTACATAAAAATCAATGATTACAAATATATAATATTCAGAAAATAGTATCAATTCTCAAAGTTCATAAAAGATTTTGTGAAATGTCATGCACGCAATATGATACAAATCATAAAACCTTTGCAAAGGTTTGGGGGATAAAAAAAGGAAATTAATAGGATAAAAATGTATAAAGCAATTGATAAATAGTCAGGCAATGACGTCACAAGCTGATAACCAAATTGACAATTTGAGAAGTGATTTCCATTGTTCTATAGTTTTTCATAGTTTTTCAAAAATTCATAACTTCCTTATAAGTTATCCGATTTTACTCGAATTTTGTTTGCTCTGTTTCTCTTGTTTTTCTGCATCTGTTAAAAGCAAATTATTTTTGGAGTGGACTTGGCCTTTAAAGTTACAGACATATTGCCTCTTGCTCCTCTGCACTACGACAAACCGGACCTTTCACAAATGTATTGATATTATGTTGAATAGTCTTGATGACTTAATGAACAAAAACTAATTATTTCATGTATTTGAATTGCGTGGTACTCCACAGCAACTACAGTTGTATTGGTCCATGAAAAAAGGACCTTCCGTAATTTATTGATATTATTTGGATGAGTTTCGATATGTCAATGGACAAAAAGTGTACTTTTCCAGGTGGGTGAGGTAAATGGTATACGTATCTAATATTATAGTAAATTATTGGTGAATAAGTTTAGGATGAAAAAGTATTTTTCAAAAAATACAGATGCAGTGCATCCTTCTGTGGTCAGTAAATTTATATTTGAATGTCATATAGAAAAATAATTATCATTGGTGATTTTAATATAAATTTATTTTGTCATGATCACGATAACTCTGTTGATCATTTTGTTGATACTTTAAGTACATTCTCTTTGATTCCTTTGATTAATAAACCAACTAGAGTAGCAGAAAACTCACAAACCTTAATTGACAATATTCTTACCATTTATTTGCACCCTATTCCCACTGCTGGTATAATAGTAACTGATTTGTCAGATCATTTCCCTATATTTACTAGATCATCTTTAGCATTAAGGAGTTCTTGCAATGCATCCTATAAAAAGTTAATACAGAAATTGACTCAATGAAATATTGCACAATTTAAGAGAGAATTGGAAACTGTTGAATGGAATAAGATTTATGTGAAACAGATGTTGATAAGTCTTTTGATAAATTCATGGATATAATAATGTTATTTTATGACAGATGCTTGCCCTTGGTGCAAAGATGTAAGCAAGAATATAAAAGAGTACCGTACCTTGAATGCCATGGGTTACTAAGTATTTACGTATGTCAATAAATTTTTAAAAATTATTTGTTTTGTAGATACAAAGCAAACTGGTTAATCCGAGTTAAAGTATACTATAGTGTAGATACAGAAATGTACTGACTTCTGATAAAATTCTGCTCATTAAAAGAGAGCAGTGAGAATTATTTCGGCAGCTCACATTTTACGAAAAATACAATGCTGAAGGTACAAGATATATATACTTTCTATGTCTGGGATATCTCATGTATCAGTTGGGGAAGGGTGAAGTTCCCATGGCAATAGCATCGATTTTTTTGTAAAAATAACCAAATACTCTACGAGACAGGCTGCCTTATACTACATGTATGTGTCGTCGGCTAAAACACAGCTTAGGATTAATACACTTGCATATACTGCACCAAGTATCCGGACACCTACCCCCTGGACATCCACTCCCCGGAAAACCATCCCCAGTAAACTACCCCCTAGGACAACTACCCCCGAGGGCAACAACCCTATAGGACGACTACTCCCAGAGACAACTACCCCCGGACAACTACCCCCTAGGACATCTACCCCCAGACAACCACCCCTAGGACAACTACCCCCGAGGGCAACAACCCTCTAGGACGACTACTCCCAGAGACAACTACCCCCGGACAACTACCCCCAGACAAACCCCCCCCCCCATAGGACAACTACCCCCGAGGGCAATAACCCTCTAGGACGACTACTCCCAGAGACAACTACCCCCGGACAACTACCCCCTAGGACAACTACCCCCAGACAACCGCCCTCTAGGATGACTACTCCCGGGACAACTACCCCCGGACAACTACCCCCTAGGACAACTACCCCTGAGGGCAACTACCCCTGAGGGCAACAACCCTCTAGGACGAATACTCCCAGAGACAACTACCCCCGGACAACTACCCCCTAGGTAGTTGTCCTAAGAGGTAGTTGACTGGGGGGTAGTTGTCTGGGGGATAGTTGTCCGGGGGGTAACTGTCCTAGAGGGTGGTTGCCCTGGGGGGTAGCTGTCCTAGAGGGTGGTTGCCCTAGGGGGTAGTTGACCTAGGGGTAGTTGACTGTGGGTGGGTATCAGGCAGTCTTTAAGCTGAAGTTTCGTCTTCACCTACAGTGTGAGAAATGTGATTTAACTTGCTGTAGTACATATTTTATAGTTATCAAATTATCCATTGTATTAACATGCTCACTACATATGAAATATTTTCAGGCTGACATTTCCTGCATACATGTACATAATGTTGATGTTCAAGGTATATTTTTTTCCCTCTGTGAACACGCGTTCAGTTCACGATACAGTGTTTAATTGCCATTCTTACTCATAATAGCCACCTTTTGCCATTCTAACTCATAATAGCCACCTTTTAAAATTGGTGATAGATCTGATATTTATTTACATTCAGTATTGTAGGTAACTGGTTTAGCTTTGTTTGTCCCCCCCCCCCCCCTGCATTGTACATTTATTCACCTTCCCCTATTCTTTACTATTCACTTATCATCATTCTGCTTCTTTTTTTAAATCTACCCTATTCTATAATTTAGTGATAGATCTTATGTTTATTTATATTCAGTAAAGGTAAATAGATTCGTATTGTTAGCCCCCCCCCTGTATTGTACATATATTCACATTTCCCATTTCCGTTATTTCTATTACTTCTTTTTAAATCTTCTTTGTTGTTGTTCTTGTAAAGGCGATCTGTGTTTAACTAGATGTGCGTTTTTACTGAACCCCTCTTTTTCACATTTTCAGTGTCTTTATAACTTTCTTGTTATTGTTCATCAATTTATTCTTGTTGACGATGAACTTGTTGTTACTAGGGCTGCGACGAGTAGTCGAA
Source organism: Strongylocentrotus droebachiensis (assembly GCA_035222895.1). Classification (NCBI taxonomy): domain Eukaryota; kingdom Metazoa; phylum Echinodermata; class Echinoidea; order Camarodonta; family Strongylocentrotidae; genus Strongylocentrotus; species Strongylocentrotus droebachiensis. The sequence continues at coordinate 518,910 of JAVYIG010000044.1, read as the reverse complement.
TGCTCGAGTACCCGCACTGTTGACAACTACTCGAGTACGATTTCTCTTACCGGTACACGAATATTCGGCCGCAAAAAAAAAAATTCCCAGGCCGACGGTTACCCGTGCCAGGGAGAGCGGCGGCCGCTGGCATGGTGTCGTCGGTAAAAATGTTTTCCAACTCAAGCACCTTAAAACTCACCACTCAGAAACTAGGACCAAATGTCCAGATTTCTGTTTGGACTTGGGAGGAAAATGGATTATTCTGCCATCTTTGGTTTTTAAAACGGCATTGTTTACTGTTATTAGTATTATTAAATCGGCGCCTTCAACTGCAACTCGAAGTAAAATTGCATGCGTTTTCGGCGACAGAGCTGAGATACTGCTCCAGTGGTATGGTAGTGGCAACAAAACAACAACAAAAAATCAACAAAACAAAAAAAATCAAAAAAATTATTAAAAAAAACATGGCGTCCGAATATTCGAGTATTCGCTTGTAAGCCTGGGAGTGTACTCGGGTACCTCATTAATTACACTGTTGTGAATAGCCTTAGTTGTTACTGTTCATGAATGTATTGTTTTCATGTCAGTGGAAAGAAAGAAATAAATCTTGAATCTCTTGAATCTAATCAACAGCCTTGGAGCTGTATATTGAATTACAATGTAGCTTCATGTGGTTGTATATTCATCAAGGTTAAATACCCAATGGTTAAATAACATGTGCATTTGATTACCATGTTTCAAAGTCTTTCCCTTCAAGGTGAGATATTATCATTCATTAGTCCTGTTTCGATAAATACAACAATGTACAAGTAAAGAGAGTGAGCAGAGGTATTGGTTTTGTTGTTGACTTAGGTATAGATTATAAAACTTTAAATTTCTAAATTATTTTATTATATCAAACACTCACCATGTCACCAACTTGAGTGGGGAAGAAGTACGTCATGAGAGAGTTTTGAGGTAGACAGTGGCCAAACCTGGCTAATGCTGGATCATCAATAGAATTGGAAGACCGGGAACAGAATCGTGTAAAGCCTGGCTGCTTCATGATGTCCATCTCAATGTCATGGATCGTCTGAAGTCGCTCAGGTGTGAAGATGTTCTCGTCCTCCCCCTTTGCCATGTAGACCAGCTGCAGACGCCAGGAGTGGGCATGTGGCACGAGTCCTGCAGAACGCCTCTTGATGATGTGCCCCTGCGTGTCTTCTTTCACTGTGCTGGAGTTGCTTACACTTGAGCTGCGTTTATTTGCACTGTTTGTGTTTTGGTTGGCACTGTTAACTTGAAGGTTTTGATCCTTTTGCACGAGTTGGTTATTGTCTTTGATGAGTTGTTGATTGCAATGCACTAATTTCTTGTTGATATCCAAGAGATGATCAGAATGGATGGGATTGAATACATTCTCTGGAAGGTCGACCCCTGCCTTTTTGGGATAGCTCAGCTTTGTCTTGATATGTCTCTTGTGGACATTGCTCATGTGCTTGAAATCGATTCCATATTCCTTGATGGTAGAATCTTTCAAGTCCAATTCACCCAATCTAGCCGGAGGCTCAAACGTGCTTCGCTTAGGTCTCTTCGGAACGTGGTTATCCTTCTGAGCTAATATGTAGTGTATTTCACAATCTGATGTAATTAACGTTGTTGAATTATATTTAATTATGTTAAATTATTTTTGTTCAATGTACTTACCTTGTTAGGCGCCTTGAGCATCTCTTGGGGTGGATATGTGCGCATTATAAATGTTATTATTATTATTATTATTAATTCGAGCATCTCACGTTTGAGAGTGGACGGATGATTAGGAATCTGAAACGCGTCGAGTGACTTGTCCCATTGAGGCGAGGGTTTGACAACCATAACAGCCAGTGTCCCTAAGAGAAAAGATACTGCACTTACAGTGATAAGAGTACCCACACTGAAGGGTACGTTGGAGATGATCTTGCCTATCCTCAGCATGAAGGGGTGCACCTTCACATCTTTACTCTCAGGGAAAGTACACGAATCTGACCTGGAGCGTAGAGCATCCAACACCTCGTTGGTGGCATTGCTGTTCTGCAAGCCGTCTCCACTTCCAGAGAGATCTGAAGAACTAGAGTTTGAGGAGGATGACGAGGAGGAGGACGCGGCTGCGAGGTCACTCAAATCACAAGGTCTTTGGACATTAGCAGCATAAAATGTTACTTCATCATCTCCTTCCCAATGTTCAATGTGCGGCTTCAGTCTTAGTTGACTAACCATTTTGACTTCTATTGTGTCTCAGACTTGCATTGGTTATTCTCAAGGAAGACTGGTGCTGAACTACTGCACTGCCCTGAGGACGAGATGCTCTCTTTCCTCCCTCAAGACAACAGCTCTAACACATCCTCTATCCTAACATTTTCCCAGGACATCAAATAATCATGTATTAACAAGAGCAAAAAGGGAAAGACTTGGATTATTATTTGGTGCATCAATACTGATTCTACAAATCTGGAAGTAACTAACATTCAAAGTAACAGAAGGTTAAATTTTAAAAATCCTGTCCAGCAGTATAGGTAAATTCTTACAAAAGAAAAGATCTACCAGTATTGAACTGTACAACTGCTGTTCATGGTCCTTTCTTGTTGCATTACTATTTGCTGCAACACTGCAGTGAACACTGGCTTTGGAGTGGTATCAGCGACAGAAAGATCAGGTTCCTTGGTTCTCTGGAGAAGATGCAACATCTGCCCTTCCGCTGTCTTAATTAGACTTGATACAGTATGATCATCATCACAGTGTGATTGGTCTTTACATGTACTTCAGCATCAGCACCTCTTCTCAGACAAATAGACGGCTGTTTTAAGAGCATCCATGCTGTTGGTCTTCTTTACCTTTAAAAGAAAATAAAAGAACATGCGAGTCACAGAGATTTGTGAAATATCATCTGCTGAAAGACAGAAGGGTGTTAACCCTATAAACATGTCTACGAGTTCATCTCCTTTGGCAGATGATATGCTGAACATGAATTACATACAAATTTGTTTCCAAATCCAATATCTTTATGGACATACTGTATTGTACACCCTAAAAAATTGCAAAAATCCCCTTCAGTTACTAATATTGTAAAATGTTGGACATATCTGGTTGAGTTGTAAATATGTAAATAACACAAGACAAACATTACAAGCTGTTTAATAGAAATCTCCAGATGCACCTGAAGCAAATAGTGTGGTTATATACAATCTGTGGTGTAGCTATATTTACAGTGGGAGAACATGCCCATGGAATTAAATGGCAAAGGAAAGAGAGAGAGAGAGAGAGAGAGAGAAGGGGGGAGAGAGAGATACATACAGAGAAAAGAGAAAATAAGGAAAATGAGAGGAAGAGGGAAATGGGGAAGGGGAAAATAAACAAGATGAAACCACTGCCTCTTGAATCTTCCCCCTAAACAATAGGCTTGTTAGTTTACATTTCATCTACCAAGCAAGATCTGCATCATGTACATGTAGCTATAGTGCCCTTTCCCTGTCTGGGTTCACACTATGCCAATAGTACTGAAGGCCTAATGCAAAGAGCTATATTGAATGTAGACATTAGGGCCATTTACACTTGCATCCAAACACGCCCCACAATGCCAAACCGCCATGTTTCAGTGATGTTTCCAAGGCAACTACGCTTTACCGGCAAAAATACCAAGCCCGAAACATTCCAAACCAGAGTGTGATTTTTTGGCGTGTTTTGTGAGTATAAACGTTTGCAGCTGAAATATCGCAATGTATGTCGCATGAATTTAGGAGCTGTGCTAGCTTTCATCCTTGAAGCCTTATTTGCATATGGCACTGTTTTTTTTAACTATGACCAAATAGCTAAATGGCCCTTTGAGAGCCTGAAACTCTACAAAGATAAAGAATTAGAAATCAGTTAAAACTTTTTGTTGTAGCATGGACCTAGGTTAACCTCCCATAGCTTAACGAAAAAATTCATAGTTGCTTTATGCGCAAGAGGTACCCCTGAACAGCAAATTGTTTACAGAATTTCATAACAAAATTGACATGCCATTTTGGTCGGAGCTGAAAAAAATATATAGCCACAAACAATATGTTTTTTTTCTATTGATGATTAATGAGCATGAGTGGATCTTAAAGAAACCTAACAGTAATCTGAATCAACTCCCCTATTTTGATGGAAAAGTGCAATTGAAAATGGCGTTTCGGACGTTACATTTTCCGTAAACAATGTAGACCCTCATTTAACTCACTAGAACAACAAATTAATGAGATTTTATATGGTTTGAGCGAGTTTATTAGTTGCTCCAAGTGATTATATTAAAAGAAAATATATTTAATTATAGTAGCGCTTATATTAGAAATATACTCAAAATTTGAAAAAGTCGTCTCATTTTCCGCAAACAGTTTTGTAACGTCCGAAACAATTTTCAATTTGAAGTAGCAGAAAATATATGAACAGCAGGATAACAATTTTAACATCTCATGGCAGCTACCCACCAAAACAAAGAAATTTGCAATACACTACTACAATACTATTTTATAGTTAAAACCAACTTTCCGTTAACAGTTGTAACGTCCGAAACAAATGTAACGTCCGAAACAAAAAATACCAATAAAATGATGATAATCCATATTTTAAGGTATCTAGAGTGAATAAATCATTATGAAATAAGTTATTATAAGTCTTAACACAAGTCAAAACACAAATCATGTCTTTCAAATCCATAATTTGTTTGTAATCACAAGAATGGTGTTTCGGACGTTACACAATTTTATTGTTAACACAAAGTCGACAAATTTCACCTAATTTTCGATCATATCTGCAAGTTACCATTTCACAATACACACTCCTGTTAAAAAACACTATTTTGATGATTTTATTTAGATTTAAATATAAAAATGTGTAGAAATATGATGCCAAAAATCAAATAATCCATTAAATATCTAAATTTTCTGCAAAATTGACTTATAAAACATAAACTATTGAAGCCACACTTTGTGATGCAAGGCATGGCTGGCTGCTTCAGTATATCCTTAATTGTAATTTATCAGAAAAAAATCTCAACAAAAGTGACTCATAACAACTATTTAGCCACTTTAACAGCACTTTCTGGTATGCTGTTAGCACGTTTCGGACGTTACATTAAACTGTTAACAGACATTTTCATACTTTAACTAGTTCAAATGAGGGCCAATGATAGATGTGAGAATAGCAAATTTCAATTGTTCAACCTCTCCTTTTGCTATTTACATTGGTGTGTGTTTGCAAATCATGAGGTTTTCATTTTTTATAGAGGTTGTTCCAAATGATGTCATATAACCAAAGATTGTATGGTCAATTTACACTATCTGGTAGGTTACAAAACTCAAAATCACCCACTTAAGCAATACCCAGTGTACATGGTCATGACATGGATATGATACAGGTATATGAAGTTAATAAAATCAAGCAAATTAAAATGTTTTTCTAAAAATTTATAGGAAATATGTATTTTCATCTGAAAATACATTTTAAAAAGGGCACTCAGTACATGTAACTAATCTACATGTATGTACAATGTACAATTGATGAGCACAAAGGCTTCCATTATAAAACTAGATGGATGTTCAACTGCACGCAGTCGAAAATGATGCCTCCGAAACCCAAACAGAAGCAATTAAAAAAAAAAAATCAAGTTTGATTGTAATCCATTAACAGGTTCACAAAAATTATGATTACAAACAGTTTTTCATATACATGTATTACCCTTTGAACTTTGACCTTAGGAACCTAAAATCTAATCAGTTCATTGGCTCTGCAAGATATATACATGTTCCGAGTTTGAAAGTAATCCATTCGTCAGTATTGACAATGCGTTCACTAGCTATTTCTGCATACATAATGAGCCCTTTGACCTTTGAACTCATGACCCCAAAATCTAATCAATTCATTAGCTCTGCAAGATACATACATGACCCAAGTTTGGTGGTATTCTATCATTTGGTTCTTGAGATAACGCGATCACGAGAACGGGACGTACAGACGGACAACCAGAAAACATAATGCATAAACATAAACATACAAAATTTCGAGGCAATCGGCCCCTCCCCCCCCCCCCCCCCCCCCAGTCAGGGAGGTGCTCAAAATAGCCCAGTTAAGTACGGGTTAAGTAACGGAACATATTTCAAGTGGTTCTTGACATATCATGACAAGTCCTATACATGTAGTCTGAATTTTCAAGTTGACCTCTATGACCTTTGACATACATGTACTCCAAAATCTAATCTGATCGTTTTCCTATGGTGATATATATACTATCCTTAAGTTTGAAGTTTAAAATCTCAAATGGTTCTTGAGATATCGTGATAACGAGCTGAAGACATGGAATTTCACAAGTTGACCTCTGTGACCCTTGACCTACGTGCTCCAAAATCTAAACAGATCGTCTTCCTATGGTGATACATACTATCATTAAGTTTGAAGTGAAAATTCTCCAGTGGTTCTTGAGATATCGCGATAACGATCTCAATGTATGGAATTTCATAAGTTGACCTCTGTGACCCTTGACCTGTGACCTACGTGCTCCAAAATCTGATCAGATTGTCTTCCTATGGTGATACACACTATCATTAAGTTTGAAGTTTAAATCTCCAGTGGTTCTTGAGATATTATGATATGGTGATACATACTATCATTAAGTTTGAAGTGAAAATTCTCCAGTGGTTCTTGTGATATCGCGATAACGATCTCAATGTATGGAATTTCATAAGTTGACCTCTGTGACCCTTGACCTTTGACCTATGTGCTCCAAAATCTAATCAGATTGTCTTCCTATGGTGATACACACTATCATTAAGTTTGAAGTTTAAATCTCCAGTGGTTCTTGAGATATTATGATAACAATCTCAATGTATGGAATTTCATAAGTTGACCTCTGTGACCTGTGACCTTTGACCTACGTACTCCAAAATCTAATCAGATCGTCTTCCTATGGTGATAAATACTATTCCCGAGTTTAAATCTTAAATGGTTCTTGAGATATTGTGATAACGGTCAAACGGGACGGACGTACGGACAACCCGAAAACATGATGCCTCCGGCACCACCTTCGGTGGCGGAGGCATAACAATAATCAGTAATTCCTATTATAGAAACTTGTATAACATAATGTTCACATAGCTGTAGATCTGCCAAATTTCTAAATGACAAGAAAATGGATTACCAATTTGTGGGGGTAATTAAAGCATGAACATGAAAATAAGGTGTAGCCTCTTCAAAATGAATTAATTCATAAATTTTCCTTTCATTTGATGAATTACCCTCAAATGTACTAGCCTTATGTACAAATACTTTTCAAATGCTTGACCCTCATAACAAAATGTACATGTCAATTATCATTTCATGATCCTAAAGATATAGTATCTTCCTCAAAGTTATGCAAAATTATCTGGATGTACAATGAATTAGGATTTTGTATTACTTAAATGGCTGGGGATACTTTTGTATACTTTTATTTGTAATGTTTTGCTTACACTGTACAAACTGTACATGTATGTGATAGTGATATTATTGAATGACACACTACATGAATCTAGTTTAAGGCAAAGTACAAAGCAAGCCGATTAAACATCTGTTGTAAAGTTTGTAGAAATTGATGATCTGATTGAAATGTTCACATCGTGTAACATCCGAAACAAACTATAGCATATATTGTACACTGTTGTTCATAACCTGCAAAAGAGAGTATGTTTGTAAGTGATTTTTTAAGGAGTTGTGATGACTACAATTGCTATTATCTTCATATTTCACTTTGTTAGATGACATAAGGGTCATTCCATGTCAAATCACCCCAAAAATCTGAAAATCTTAACCAGACCATTTTTGATTTTGATGAAACTTAATGTACTTGTTGAGTGTGTTCTCACAGCACTAAATCCAAAATTTTAGGTCAATCGGGTGAGGGGTTTGGTAGATACGGCCAACCAAATTTTGAGATTTTTGCAAAAATGGGGGTGGCGGGCCTACCTTTGAACCCTTGTATCTCAGGACCTAATGGGTCAATCGTCACAAAATATGTATTGTTGGAAATGTTGGGGTACTTTGACCTCTTGACCTAAGATTTGACCTTGAAATTGACCTTGTGGATCACGTGACCTAGACAACATTTTTCATGAAATGTAATCTCTGACATGTTCACTTAAACATATAAAAGTTTCAGAGATATAATATTTTTTGTTTAGGAGCAATAAGGATTGAAAGTATCCATACTTACAGATATTCACAATAAACCCTATTATAATGTATACAATACATGCAATATGCACAGTTCAACATACATCTTCCACATGCTTTTTTGTTCTAGCCATATCCATTCTAAATGTCAGCAGTACTTAAATAGAAATAAAATGACGAGTTCATATAGGCCTAAAGGGTTAACAGGATGTATGGCTTTAGGCCTCTGAGTCGGTTCTAGGATAATTACCCCCTGGAAAATTAACCCCAGGAAATGTTCCCCCCCCCCGAGGACAATTACCCCCGAGGACTATCACACCTAGAGGACAATTAACCCCAGCAAATTACCTCCTAGGACAATCTGCCCCCCCCCCCCCCGAGGACAATTGCCCCCCGGAAAATTACCCCCTGGACAATTACCCCCCCCCCCTGGAAAATTACCCCTCAAGGATAATTACCTCCCCCCAAAAAAATCTGCTTTGATTAAAACCAACTTATTATCAGGATGAACTTCCCCTTTAACGAATAGGGGGAGGGGGTAATTGTCCGGGGGTAAATGTCCTCGGGGGGGGGACAGATTGTCCTAGGCGGTAATTTTCTGGGGGTAATTGTCCTCTGGGTGTGAAAGTCCTGGGGGGGGGGGACATTTCCTGGGGGTTAATTTTCCAGGGGGGTAATTATCCTAGAACCGACTCAGAAGCCTAAAGTCCATATCCCTTTAGGCCTATATGAACTTGTCATTTTATTTCTATTTCAAAAATGGTCGGGTTAAAACCATTGGGTGATTTGACATGGAATGACCCATAAGCATTTTTAACTACACGTTCCTGAAATGAACAGTATTATACCTTACATAAATTGAGTAGTCGAAGACAAACTAGGTATATGTGCAAAACTAATTAAAACTGCACAAGTTTTTCAATAAATGTTAAAGAAATATTTTTCTGCAAACAATTAATGTAACTTAGGTCAATAATACCTAAAGAAAAGCAATTCACTTGAATAAAGTTATGATGTTAACAGTGTGTAACGTCCGAAACACCTGTGGTGTGACATATGAAAATTATTAGGCAATGCACTGGTTCCCCAATTTTTTTGGATGTATTTAACTTATATCATCAGTTATAATAAAATAAGTTTGACCTAAGAAAAAAGCATTTTACCTATTGAAACTTTTTATTGTCAAAACCCTAATTTGGAGCTATTTTTCACTTTCAAGGGATACAAAATCTGTATTTTTCAAGATAGAAACTCAAAAATGTGCATGAATAATCTCTGAAACATATTCTTAAAGACCAACATATTTGTTGGTGAAGTTAATAGCAAATGAGTTTTATATCACAGTTATTAGATATGCTATAGTTCACAATAAAATTGTAAAAACTCAAAGTATTCATATCTGGTGAATAAATAAGGAGATACACTGTAGATTAAGGTCCAAAATTTGCATTTCTCAAAAATATGAATAGTCCTGATCCTAAAAATACATGTTTGAAGTGAGTAAACATGATTTAGTTTCAGACCCTATTGTGGACATTTGGTATATGTTAAAAAAAACCAGTGCCATAAAGTAAATGACAGTCTCAGCTAAACTGTAAAATCTCGCTTTAGAATCCACTAAATGAAATGATTGAAATGTCAAATGGAAGAAGAAGAGTTGTTTTAACTCATATTATTGCAATTAGTTGTCAAACCATGTTCAATATTCAAAAACAGAGGGAAACTAAGAGCAATTTTAAGCAGTATTTTTCATATTTTCAATCAAGTTCACTGGACTGCAGCAGCCACGGCGTAAAAACAGCTGATCGAGACGCATTTTGCATCGGGAAGACCGCACATGCGCATTACCAACCAAAACAAGCCAAAACATCACTGAGCTTTTCAGTCGGTAATGTTTCAGCACAAGTGTAAACTGGAGCATAAAACATCACAATTTTTTTTAATGAGGTATTTGACATTATAAATGCGCCTACTGATGCAATTATCAGGACTTCTCCAATGGGTCAAAGAGTCTGCATAATTCATGCATGATTTGAATGTGCCTTGAGGCAACCATGGATGCATGTACGATATGTACATGTAGAAGCACTTCTATCCAGTGAGAAGGCTGAAAGATGGTGATGTTTACAGCAATTATATACAGTCAGATCTGTCTTACCCTGAGTTCAGCCAACCAATTTCCTTGTTTAGCTATACAAAAATTGTAGGATAAGTAATAACAATTTAGTAGTCTAAACGTTGTATAACGAAATGTCGCATAAAGAAACGTCTGTTTGGGCATCGTTTTAAACAAAAACTCAATTAAGAATCAGCACCCCGTTTGAGTCGATCACATCGTAAAACAAGGGAAACGCTCTCGGCGGTCTCGCCTGCATTACGCAATTCAATATGATGAAAAATTGAGGTCGGGACATTGTGTATAGGCAGGGTGGCCCATTAGCAGGCCCCAAAAAAGGAAATCCTCTGAATTTAATCAGCATTTTGAAGTGAATATTGGCTAAGAATCATCAGAAGAATTATTAACTATTATTTGTACCAAGATTGATAACTTTCATGAAATATGAACAAATAACAAACATAATCCGAGTCCTACTGACCTTAACTTTGTGTCATATGATTTGTGTCACTGGATAACCCTTGGGTACAAGTTTCATGGAATTTGAACGAACACATTTGAAATTATGCTAAAAATTCAAAATCTTGATTTTGATGCCCCAAAGTCTAAGTTTGCAGACCTGAAATGACATTTGACCTTGACTTTGTCACCTAAAAGACTAATCACATAATTGGTGATATTTGATAACCCGTATGTTCAAGTTTCATGGAATAGGAATCTATACTTTCAAAATTATGATAAAAATTCAAAATCTTAACCTCGGGTTAAATTTTTGAAGATGATGCTACAACTAATCTAAGATTGTCGACCTGAAATGACATTTGACCTTGACTTTGACCGGAAATTCTCCTCACATGATTGGGGATACTGATAACCCTTCAGTCCAAGAACTTATACTTTCAAAAATATATTACAAATTTGATGATGCTACAACTAATCTAAGTTTGTTGACCTGAAATGACCTTTGACCTTGTTTTTGTGACCTGACATTTTCTTCACGTGATTGGTGATACTTGATAACCCGTTAGTCCAAGTTTCATTAAATAAGAACTTATTTTTTCAAAAACTTGATGTTGACGCCGCTGCCGTCGCCGTCGCCGGAAAAGCGGCGCCTATGTCTTGCTCGAGACAAAAATCGTATAAATGGGCAGGGTTTAGCGTCACTGCGCACACCTGTGTCTAGCTGTCATGTCAATTGACCTTTTCAAAACCAGTTTCTTTCTATGATTTTAATATCTATATCTATATGCCCAATTGGCTATATGATGATTCTTTATACGTTTCTTTTTACAAGTTTGCAAAAGTTTCCTACACTCTGAACAGCTAGGCTAACTGAAGGTCACCTCTCTAGTCTCTGGTGGTCAACTTATACCTGCCTGTAAATGCCATTTGTCTGCAGTGGCCACATTTTTGCATCTCTCCACAGATGTGACTATAAGGTGAAGTTGTCTACATACAAGTACTACAGTCTTATCGTGCCATAATGAATACAGCCCAGAGCCACATGGCTATAATCCACATTGTGCCAAGCCAGGAATCCCCAGTGCCAAGTTTATTTTGAGATAATCTGATGGTGCGATCTATAGCGCGTGGGAAGCACTCAGCACAGTACAAACAATGGGCATGAACAATAACTGCTATTACGAATGCGAGCAAACATGCATGAAGCACCAATGCGGTAGCTCGCTCGCGTGAATAAAGCAGCCAATCGATAGCGCGCTCGCGTGTACAAAGAACTTTAGCGGTAGCATGCATGCACCCTTATTGCGAGATATGATCTAAAGGGGGTTGTAACTGCACGTAAAGGATTGGACTTGCTCGTGGTAGTCAGACCGAAGTTCTCGTCACGCTTCGGTTTTTCGCGTATGTTGCTCGCACGTGATTGATGCGGTTGCAGCGTCCGTAGTCGTATTAAGAGACCCTGATGTCTTTTAAAATTACCAAAATATTTCATCTTTCTTAACTTCCTATAAAGGTGCTTTGTTTAAGCCATGCCATATGTAATATTTCTGTTAGTTTTCATATCTTAATTTCTCATCATTCTCCTGTACACCTAAATTTCAAATTATATGATTTTCTTTTCCATAGCGTTGGTTAAGCCTCGGTCACAAATGCCATTACGAACTGCTACGAACGCTGTACGAACGATTTTCAGACAATGAAAATTCGGGAAGACAATGGAAAAACAGAGATTCGTACGAAATTATCGTTTGTACGAACCTTTGTGACCGTAGCATAAATAACCAGGTTTGTCACTCCATGCAATAGACCAGACATAGCAATTTATCAGCCTAATTCTTAAAGTAGATATTCATTGATTTTATTGCAAAGTTGAAACTTTGATTCGACAAGGCTATCAAAATCCAATGCTTGGAAACATTCGACGTAATGATTATTATAAATTACAAAACGCTTAAATACAGCCCCGGCATAGCACCTGAAGAGCTGTTCGAACGCTGCTGAGATGTGTGAGATCATAGGAAAGGAAAAAGTGAAAAGTATGCCGCAGATCTGCGGCAGACATTTTAGTCCGCGGCAAAGAGTATGCCAAAGTATGCGGCAGAAAGAAATTTTGCTGCAGACTTGCCGCATACCAGTATGCCACAAGAACAGTCTGCGGCAGGATAAAACTTTGCTCCAGACTTGCTGCATATCAGTATGCCGTAGGAACAGTCTGCGCCAGATCTGCGGCAGGATGAAATTTTGCTCCAGACTTGCCGCATACCAGTATGGCACAGGAACAGTATGCGGCAGATCTGCGGCAGGATTAACTTTGCTCCAGACCTGCTGCATATCAGTATGCCGCAGGAACAGTTTGCGGCAGGTTTGTCACAGAAAAGTGGGAAATTATACAGTCTGCAGCAATTAAGGTTTTAGTATAGGCGGTCACTTTGGAGGACCATGCAGGGCCATGAGGTTGCAGGCTGAGCCCATGATCTTGTAAATTCCTGTGTTAGCACTGTTAATTGTCTTTTTAGCTTCTGTCAAACCATGGACCTATTACGGATGGACATTCAACGTGATTCTTTCTTTGATCCAATGATAGTCGCCGCCTTCTGATTATGTGCATCTTAATGAGAACATTCAGCTGTTTTAACAATAACGACTGCGTAAGCATTTTCGGTCATTGACAAAGGAGCAGTTTCCCTCTCTTGGGTTTTGTTTGGATGGTGTGCTCTGTAAGAGTGTGTCTTAAATGAAAGCAAAGTTGAAAAGCAGACGATTTTGGTGATATGAAATGTATTACTGATTCGCAAACTTTCGCACACACCTATGACCTTATAAAACAATTAGAAGGTCATGATCTGTATCAGCCCTGTGCGTTGTAACTCTGGAATATTATGAGGAAATAGGGGGAAACGGGATTTTAAATCACAACCTCAAAAACCAAAAATAACCCATAGGAAAGAAATGAGCCTGCCGCATACTCCTGCGGCAGACTTGCCGCAGACTTGCCGCATACTCTGTCAGTATGATGAAGAGTCTGCGGCAGGTCTGCCGCAGACTTGCTGCAGACTTGCCGCATACTCTTTCAGTATGATGAAGAGTCTGCGGCAGGTCTGCCGCAGACTTGCTGCAGACTTGCTGCAGACCTTGCTGCAGACCTGCCGCAGACCTGCCGCAGACTCTTTATTATGAATATTCATATCTCATATAGACCTGCTGCAGACCTGCCGCATACTCTTTCATATCCTGTACGTGGCAATAAAGTATGCATCTAGAAGAACCAGTGATAAACTGATTGATACTTCATAATCGATATTGGCAATATTGATATTACCAATTAGGTAATACCAATATATATCGATATTACCAATTAGTATATTCTATTCTCAATTGTATTAACTCCATCACATAGATCATTTGAAGTGTATTCAAGAGTAACATTTAAAGTGACACAGGCTCGTACACATACTAAATATGTATATTGTTTCTTGGTTAGTAATCATATAATCAATATCAATCTATCAATCTATTGCTAAAACGTGAATGTAATTGTAACATGATCAGACAAAATAATCTATTGGTTAATAATGGCGAAAGGAAAATAGAAATCACAAAAATGATGTGCATTGTCTTAATTTGCTTAACAAATCATGATAAATACGTGTAAAGTAATAATGAATATGCATGAGATGATTGGTTTCAATTGGTTTCAATTGGCCCTATTAGACTTTAATGGGATTTCAATTGGACCAATCTGCCCCATTAGACTTTAAAAGGTTTTCAATTGGTTTCAATTGGACCAATTGAAGTCCAACTTCAGGCCAATTTGGGTCCCATTAAAGTCTAATGGGGCATAGGCCAATGGGGCCAATGGGCCCAATTGGTCCAATAGGGACAATCTGGACCAATTGAAACCATCTGAAGTCCTATTAAAGTCCCATTGAAACCTGTTAAAACCTATTGAGGTCAATTGAAACCAATTGAAAATTCAATTGGTGTTCAATTAGTTTCAATTGGATTTTCGTCTTGGGTAGTTACAACAAAAAAGTGAGTTAGTGGGGCTGAAGATAAGATCATATATGGCACAACAAAAAAAGTTTGAAACAGTCCGTTAATTCCTCAGTCTCCTCTTATGTAATAAATTCCTCTTATGGTACCATAAGACAGTTTGACAGAAGCTTATTAACAGTGCTAATTAACACAGGAATTTACAAGATCATGGGCTCAGCCTGCAACCTCATATGGTACTGAATGTCCTACAAAATGGCCGCCTTGAACTTGAAGCAAATTGTTTGGTTTGACAGAAGCTTATTAACAGTGCTAATTAACACAGGAATTTACAAGATCATGGGCTCAGCCTGCAACCTCATATGGTACTGCATGTCCTACAAAATGGCCGCCTATAGCCTTGCTTCAGACTGTATAATTTCCCACTTTTCTGTGGCAGACCTGCTGCAGACTGTTCCTGTGGCATATTAGTATAAGCGGCAAGTCTGGAGCAAAGTTTCATCCTGCCGCAGATCTGCCGCAGACTGTTCCTGTGGCATACTAGTATGCGGCAAGTCTGGAGCAAAGTTTCATCCTGCCGCAGATCTGCCGCAGACTGTTCCTGTGGCATACTAGTATATGCGGCAAGTCTGGAGCAAAGTTTCATCCTGCCGCAGATCTGCCGCAGACTGTTCCTGTGGCATACTGGTATGCGGCAAGTCTGGAGCAAAGTTTCATCCTGCCGCAGATCTGCCGCAGACTGTTCCTGTGGCATACTGGTATGCGGCAGGTCTGCGGCATACTTTTCACTTTCCTAAACCTATCTGGTAATATCAACATGTTTTTCAAAATAAAATACATGTACAGTACACGGAACAACAATTTCCGATTATAAGCCAGAACTGCGCATCTATTTTCCATGATTTAGGCGAGTTATTATCTTCTGCGCATGTAGATTGACATGTTTAAAATCACTATCTTGATTCTGTCCCGGCTTATTGGCGGCGACCATGATGAGATGAAAGAGAAGAAACATGTACGGAATGCTATTGAGACGACATTGACGAAGATAATCACAATGAATTCATTAAAGTTGAAATTCTAAGACAATCCCAAATATTGAGATAATTACATCAATAGAAAGCTTTTAACCCCCAGAATAACACTAAATGGTGTCCAACTGACAAAAACAAGTTTAGAATGGTGAATTTATGCGAGTAAACTCTACCAAACTATGTAGTCTGAAACCCGGAAGTGCATGTAGAGTCGGGCCTCGATCTATCCGTGACGTCACGAACGGGACTCATGGGCTCAGTGAGAGTGAATGGCAGTGATATCCCTATGTAAATGCTATCCTGTCAGAGCTTAGATTTGTTGCTGTTAAGGAGTATATTTGATGGATTTTGTTTTCATTTGAATGAAGAATAACGAAGCAACATTTTCCAGTCGCTGATTTCTTTTTATATCCTCTTATTCACCTATTTGGTAGAGATTTAAGACGAGTTTACTGCTTGCACGTATGAATAGGCGGATGCATTATCTTGTCATCAGATGAGGTAGGAGCAGTTCTATATGAAAATGAATATTCATGATGAAGAGTCTGCGGCAGGTCTGCAGCAGACTTTGTTATAGCCTTTTCTATGAATATTCATGATGAAGGAGTCTGTAGCAGATCTGCCGCAGACTCTGTTATAGCCTTTTCTATGAATATCCATGATGAAGAGTCTGCGGCAGACGTGCCTGACCTGCCGCAGACTCTTCATCATACTGAAAGAGTATGCGGCAAGTCTGCCGCAAAACAAATTTGCATGTGAAAAAGATGACTGTCTGCGGCAGGTCTGATGCAGATCTGCGGCAAGTCTGCCACAGGAGTATGCTGCAGGCTCATTTCTATCCTATGGGTTACAGTATGGACATTATTTGCACAAGCAGACGATGTCCCATGACATCTCACACATTTACAGTGCCTGTGTTTTCATCTTCTCTTACTTCACTACCGTCAGGCTAAATGTATAATCTACTGCCTCACTATAAACCCGCGCATGTTTTTATTTTGATGACAAATGCAGCGATACAAAAATAAAGGAATCTGTCGCTTGTAAACAAAATAAGGCGCCATTGTATATTCAGCTGCACACACCGCGGTATGTTTGGCGTTTCAAGAGGGAACAAATGCTTTCCTTAATATCATTCCAGGGGTTTTTCAATCTGAAAGTCTGGTTTCTTTGATTGTTAATTAACAACCCCTATCCTGTGTATTTACAAGCAAAAGATTTTAGTTATCAGAATCGGGTCATATCCCCTTTCGAATGGTTTGAAATGCCATTACATTTATATACACTAAACTCATTATAATTTGACAAATAATAGCTTTGCAATTATGTTAATTCTTTATGGGATGTCGTCTGCTTGGGCAGTATTGGTCCATATAGTGACGTCATTAAAACATCGTTATTTTTCCGGCGAATCTCTCGTATATTCCAGCTGCTACAGAGGTGGTTGTATTTGTATTTTGATAAATCACCTGATATGTAGTTGACCTAAATCTTGTACGATGGCCATCTGTTAGCTTACCAGTTTCTAGTGTTACATTAGTTGAAATATTTGTGATTTTCTTTGAATTTCACCTTTAATTTTTCTTGCTGTAAATAAGTCTTTCATTGCCATGAATGTATACCATGCGTTTGCTCCTTCTTTTAGGGACTTTTAGATTTGCACAACGACAACGTGGATTGCTACGATCGACGTCCTTTTAATGCACTGCCTTGAATGGACGTCACACGTATCAGTCCACGCAAGTATAACCAAACTAGCAGTAGCACCCCTGATGTCTGCCCCACCCCCGATGTCTGCCCCACCATTTTTTTTTTTGGGGGGGGGATACATGTGAACAAACGCACGGCTTTCAAATGCTTGTTAAACCTTCATTGAGCTGAGTCATAAGAGTGACCTTGAAATTGAAAAGAAAAACACCCACAACAAATAGAAAACCTAAATTGATAGGATGACTGATTTAATTTAGTTTTCTCCCAATGTATAATAATTGCGTGACAGCCCAAGGCCTTCTGATTTGTCTGTTTACTTTCGGCCTACATGTGCATTCCAACCATTAAGCGAAGAGCTATTGTAGGCTTTAAATGATAATAATATGACTAACTAGGGCAGTATCTTGCCTAAGTCGGGGGCCAGTTGAAGGTATCTGGTCAATTAATCGAGAAAAAAATATTGGTACAACAGAGGTCCTGACATTTTTATAGCTATGTGTATGCATGTCAAATATTGCCAGAAAAATAATAACATTTTAAAAAAAATACAAGCAAAGGAAAACAAAAACCAGGTTACTTGATAAAGAATTTAACTGATTTTTAGAGCAAATTGAATCTTAGCACATAATAAATCATTTCAGGCTTAATTGTAACGATCACTCGTGTAATCACATTATGCTTTTAGTACTTTCGTAGGTACAAGCTCTAATATCTCCAAAGTGTAGGGTTGACACTTCGGGTTTCTTACAAGCCAGAAAATCATGAAGACTTGCTCTTCTGCGAGTACGCAAAGTGATTCTTTTTATACTTAAAGGGACAGTTGATTTCTTGTATAAGACCGCAAATGCCTTCAAAGTGCATGGTTATTGCTCTTAATTCTTATTTATGATAT
Organism: Strongylocentrotus droebachiensis; assembly: GCA_035222895.1. Taxonomy (NCBI): domain Eukaryota; kingdom Metazoa; phylum Echinodermata; class Echinoidea; order Camarodonta; family Strongylocentrotidae; genus Strongylocentrotus; species Strongylocentrotus droebachiensis. The sequence goes on along the minus strand of JAVYIG010000044.1, from coordinate 500,543 downwards.
TTCTGGTGCCCTATTAGGACCTAAAATTTTAAACCCCAAACTGTGTGAAATTTAGATTAAATCTGATCATACCAATGTAGCTCTACTTTCAAAAAAAATATGGTGACCGTTAATTTAATAATAACAATACACGGGCCAGCTGGTTATGCATATTATAGCCAAAACAAAAAAGCCAACAAAAAGCCAACCAAAAGCCAACATTTGCATGCGCTGGAATAAAACGTTTTTTCAACATCTGGTTAAAAATTATTGAATATTTGTGGAGCCCCACCAAATATTGGAAATGGTTTTATATTGATAACCTTATGAGCATCAAAAGTGTATTTGTCTTGGCCTACCCTTAATTGTTTGAGACAAAGACTGAATCTAAAATAAGAAGAAAGACAGAAATCATACCATTCAACATTTATTCTGCACTAACATGACCCTTTACTCTTTATTGGTGAATTATCTCAAACCAAATATAATAATAATAATAATAATAATAAGATATTTGTATACCGCAAATTGCAAAATTGCCTCTAAGCATATAGATATAGAGATTTTGTCATTATTTTCAAAACTTATATTAAAACTTATCCTTTTTATTATATTTGTGCATGATCACAAATGACAGTTTACTGTGAATGACGTAAAAGGGATTTAAAAAATATTGTCATCAGCTCAGTCTATTGTGAGAATCAAACACAATAGTGATGGTAGACTGATCAAAATATAGAGTGATTGTGTAAATATTGCCCTACTACATGTAAGCATGTACAGTACCAGCTACAGCTTTAAAAAACTTATGCTAGTCACATATTAATCCATGCGCTTAACTTCAACAAATCATTTAGAATTTCTTACCATCCATGTCTGTGTTTGTTTATCATCTAAAATAATTGAACGTCACTTTATTGAGTAAACAAACAAATTACTGTCAATAGGCCCGTTTACACAGCCCCAAAACCATCAGGTTTGGACTGCCATTTACACTGCAAAAAAAGTGAAATTTATGCTCGCGTTTAAAAAAACACACACCAAAAGTGATATTTAAAAACAATATTTTTAGTCGTGTTTACCGGTGGTTGCTTAGCAATTTCTGATGAAACATCAGAATGTAAGGAAAATATTGACAAGTTTTGCTTACTTGTGCACTTAGTGCAGCTATAGTCTTACCACAACAATTTTGACACCCAATATGTAAGGTACGTTGGTATAAACAAATGAGAGGGGGCCTGGATCCGATCGCAAGTGGACGTTTACACTGATTACACTACACTTAAGTCACTAAGTAATGTTTTCCTATCATATTCTCCCTTCTAAAAAGGAAAACGTAAAGGAAATATTTGTTAATCAGTATGAGAGTCTGATGAAATTTGACAAGGGGAAGAAACTTTGCTACTATGACATAAGACAATGAATGTAATTGTATGCCCCAAAGAAGTATCCAACCCTTGTAATAGTTGATTTGTAGGAAAGCAGAAAAATAATAGAAACAGAATGTCAAAAGTTTGAAATGAATCAGACCAATAGTAAGGAAGTAATGAATGTATGAAATACATGTATGACATCACTATTAAAGTCTATACGAATCTCAAATTGGTATGATTTACTGCACAAGCTCGACACTCGATATTAGTGCTTTGAGAATAAGGTACTGTGTCTGAGACTACGAGAGATTTGTCTGGCGCGTGATATGGTGATGTCATGGACCGGAGCTCATACATATTCATATTATGACGTCGCTATTTTGGGCTTGAACAATGACATCACTGTTCACATTTTTTCTTCTCAATTTGAGATGGCTGTAGCTATCGGCCTCAAACCAACGCAAGATTGACAGAAACATCGTACTCATCTACCTTCGAATCTCTATCAAAAGTTCTTTCATTTAAAACGGATTCCACATTTTTAGGGTCTACCTTCTGCCATTGAGAAGCATTTTAGTGAGCATTTGGGTGCGTGTTATGTTCGTCTGCTAACAAAATTATTGGATTCAAATACGTCAAAATATGCAAGATCGTCAACAAATAGTAATTTTCTGACTTGGACGACGATCGCACAAATCGTAGGCTTATAAGCCTTACGCCCGGGCATTTGCCTCCCTATATTTACATCAAAAAGCATAACGTTTATACAGAACAGTGAAAATAAAATTCCATAGTACATTTAGAAAGATTTGACACAGCAATGATAGACGTGGCACAAACGAATACTCGTTTGAAAAAGATTTTTTTTTCTTATTGACCTAGTTCAACTGTTATGCCAATAGGAAAATATTGATTAAGTCGCAATTATGTGAATAAATCATGTTAATATTACAGAACATGCACGTAGTGTATGTTCGGCTGAGCCATTCACAAATGAATTGACAGAAGAAGCCGTTCTCATTGTATTATCTATTATTCCATTCAAATATAGAGGAAACAATTGGGCTATATTCACTTCAAAATGCTGATTATATTCAGAGGATTTCATGTTTGGGGGTATGTTAATGGGCCACCCTTCCTATAAATAATGTTCCAACTTCAATTTTTCATCATATCGAATTGCGTAATGCAGGCGAGACCGCCGAGAGCGTTTCCCTTGTTTCAACTTACCGATGTTAGAAAGAATACTTTGAAAATTCAAATCGTGCTGCCTCTCAGCAAGTATACCGCGCTAGAGGTCAATACGCATCAGCATGTTTTACTCGCTACATTACTAAAACCATCTCAAAGTCTAAAACAAAATACACATCTAACAAATGCACGAAAATAATGGTTAAACGGAGAGAGAAATGCTCAAGATATTTAATATATTTTGATTTATCATATTCGAAAAATGCCACCAGGGGAGAACCAGGGGAGATCCATGCCAGCAGAAAACTACTAACATGGAACTGTGACAACAGGGCCAGATATACAGCATATACTTACCCCAATTTTAACCCGATTTTCCCCCTAACTGATGATCTGGCCCTGCATGTGAACATGGCGTCACATCCAGTACAAGTGCAGTCTCCTTCATATATACCTTACAAACGGATAAAGAGTTTTTAGGACAGTTAGTACAACTTATCCCCTCCTCACCAACATTTCTTGTGACTTATGCATAAACATGATGAGCTGATGAATAATCATTGCCTGAACAATTAATTTCCCACCATGCATCTTAATATATGCACAATCAGTGAAAGTTTTAACAATCACTTTTCAATGTGTGAATAGATAAAAGACTTTTCAGCTGTTCCTCTATTTAAATACTCAAAGAATGATGATACTGGCAAGACTTGGGCATGCATGATTTGGTAATGCATTTAGATGTCTTGGAGTGTATACAATAGAGCAAGGTGTTTCATTGTTATGGAAATCCTCTTTACATGTATAGTATGTGATTATTTGCTTTCTTTGCTTTCCTGTTAAAGCTCTTCTGTAAGCTCTTCTGGACATTCTAACTATTCAAATGGAACTGAGTTATGAATATGGAAACCACTGCATAAAATGATGGATTTGAAAGAAGAAATATGTGGGGTGATAAGAACAAAGGACTTATTTAGTGCATCATCATTAGATGATGGACGATAGCATACACCCAAAAAGAGCTTGCCTTCGTTTTGTGGTAAACTTAATTGAATCCATAACAACTCGCAGCTGGGAATCTCAAACTAGGGCGGTGAATCGTTTTCATGCAAAAAGTACACCTCCTCCGTTGTGATTGCAGTCTTTACGAATTTCACCATCGCAGGAATCGGAGTTCATCCATCTATTTCATCGGAAGTAACTCTCACTTTCAGGTCATTCAGTTTATTACCAAGGGAACAGGCATTTAGTAGTAGACAATTGAGTGTATGACGTAACAAATTTGAATGGTCAGCTCCACGTCACCAGACATGATCAATTTCAAAAGTGGAGTATTTTATGTTAATTGAAAGGTGGAAATATCATTGTTTCAAAGATATCTAGTTTTTAAATATCAACCTTTGGGTAGTTGCTTAAAACTCTTATCAGTTCAGTGGTTGTTGTGGATGCATAAATATGCAAGAAAGCTGCAATGTAATGAGTATAAAGTACGTACCGTAGCGCCATTTTCAAATGAGAAGATAAGTTGATATGTTGCTGGGTGTTAATCCATGTGTAATGTGTTTCCTTATACAATGCAGGTAGTCTGGCTTTGGTTCTGCTGACTTTCAAAGTTTCAAAGTTTCAAATTTTAGATTTTCCAGCATCTTTGTAACACTTGATTCCCTGTGTGGCCCAACTGAGTCCCTTTGAATTTGGGTAGGGGAGGTATTGCACTTCTTCCAGGTTGACGTTACCCAACCTGTACTTGGTTTGAACTGGTCTTTTTATGGGTTATTTAATTTGAAAACTGTGGCTGCAATTGCTGCTGTATTAAAAACTGTTCTATTGATTCTCAACATTTCAAACACCACTGATTTCACTAAAAATCGGTACTTAAGTGAAAATTTATGACACCTAAATAGCAGTAAAATACAATTTTTTTTCTCGCCTGCGTAGCAAAAAGGCGAGACATAGGCGCCGCTTTTCCGGTGGCGGCGGCGTCAACATCAAAAACTTAACCTCGGGTTAAGTTTTTGAATTTGATATAATTTTAAAAGTATAAGTTTTTAGTCAATGAAAATTGGACTATAGGGTAATCAAGTATCCCCAATCATGTGAGTAGATTTCAGGTCACTAAGTTTAGGTCAAAGGTCATTTTAGGTTAAATTAATCAATTTTTGTTCTTTGTTCATGATTCTTAATCAATATTCACTTCAAAATGCTGATTATATTCAGAGGATTTCATTTTTGGGGGCCTGCTATAAATAATGTTCCAACTTCAATTTTTCATCATATCGAATTGCGTAATGCAGGCCTTAGTTTTTTTTTTTTTGGTATTATTATCCCAAATGGTCTAAAAAAATATATGTAGTGAAAACTGATGTTTGAATATGAAGATAATTTGATTTATGGGTAAAAGTGTGAATTTTATTACCTTATTTCCATAAATTACCATAAATATGCAAATGAGTGAATGAGTGAAAAAATAATTACTATTTTAATTTTTGATTTTTTTTTTTTCAGTCTCCGAAAACTTAAACGATTTTACTTCCGAGTTGCAGTTGAAGGCACCGATTTAATAATAATAGTAAACAATGCTGTTTTTAAAACCAAAGATGACAGAATAATCCATTTTCCTACGAGTCCAAACAGAAAACTGGACATTTGGTCCCAGTTTCTGAGTGGTGAGTTGACAGTGATTGAGCTGGGAAACATTTTTACCTGCGGTACCAATGCCGGCGCTGCCTCCCGGTCACGGGTAAGCGTCGGCCTGAACAGTGCCAAAAAATAAAAAAATAAAAAAAAATGGCGGCCGATTATTCGAGTACGAGAAATCGTACTCGAGTAGTTGTTAACAATAGGTAGTCTGTCTATATCAGACCATCTAATAAAAAGGTGAAAATTAAACTGGATTAAGAAATCTGCACTAGAAGCCAGCTCTTTGGATTCTGTAAATGAATCTGCAAAGAAAATTTTATTTAAAAGGATCTAAAAATAATAAAACATAATAATTTAAATTTGCATAGGAGATGTCTGGAAGACTATATTTAATAAAAGCCATTTCTCTCCTTGCCTTCTCATCTTCTAAAAACTAAAGAAAGAAAGACAAACAAGATAAGAATTCGTCACTGAAGACAAATGAGGTGGTCTGGACGTTTTTTAAAGGATCTCATATGGAGAGATGAAGAGAGAGAGAGAAGTTTGGCAGTAGTAACCAAATCAGTTTGCATTACAACGACCAAAAACAATGTTAAAGATATTTCAACGCTCACTTCTGTTATATCATTACGTTTATTATTGTTTGTCATTGAGAGAGGATAGTATAAGAAAACAGGGTAGGGGTGAAATAAAAATACAAAGGGCAAAGGAAAGAGCTAGAGAAAATTAAGGAACATCCTAAGACATAAAAGAGGAAAACAGGAACCAGAGGCGAGAAAGCGAGAGGGGTGAGAGAGTAAAGAAAGACCTACAGAGGCAGAGCTTGGGATACAGAGCAATAGAATAAATGGGAGGCAATATAGCAGGAGAGCAAGAAAGAGATGTAGTACTAGAATATAAATAGAGAGACAGAGTAACTGCTCTCTAGAGGGGGAAGGAAAACAGAGCAATCTTGAGAGAGCAAGGAGAGAGAGAGAGATGAAATGGAAAACAATGCATTTAATATTTCCAGCATAAATAGAATTGAATATTTACTATATAGAGAAAGACAGAAGTTATAGACATGTAAACAATTCTATGTCTGTGGGAGAAGCATAAACATTGCATATACCTGGGCTGAATAACTGGAAAATATAAACATCTGGAAACGATCGTGAGCGCGCACAAAAATTTTGAAATGCTTAAAATGGCCTTAATTTGAATAAAAAAATGATTTTGAGCATTTTGAAATTTTGCGCGCACACGACACGCGGACGTACGCGTACTCCCGCGTTTATTGACCTAAAATTGACCGGACGGATATTGACCTTGATCATGCTAAATATGAATGAGAAATGACTTTCCGTTATGAAGATATATTCATGAGTTAATTTTCAGAAAATTTCACAAAATGGCGCCTGGATGACGTCATGAAGATCTGATGACTCTGAAAATGTCTCATGATAACGACTGTGCCAAAATTGAAAGAAATTGACTGAACTGGTCTTGAGTTATCCTCTACACAAAAAAGTGCGGAGAAATACAAATATTTTAAACAAATATAAAGAAGAAAGAAAATTCTGACGAAATCAATAGGTGTATCAATGACAGACCACCTAAAGAGGTAAAAAAAAAAAAAAAAAAAAAACAGAATCAAGAGAGAAGGAAAGAAAAAAACAAGGTTCAAGGCTAAGGGAAAATTATTCCCTCAGTTTTATTTTCACATGCAACTGGGACATGATCACTCACAATAAACTATTATGAGGAAATTTTTTCCTGGATTTCTCAAAATAAATTTTGGAAATACATTCACATAGAAAACAGCACAGAATAAATATTCTCACATATCGCAAAAAAAGCAGGCGCGGATCTACGGGGGGGGTTTAGGGGGTTTAAACCCCCCCCCTTGGGCGGCCCAAAAAAAAAAAAAAAAAAAAAAAAAAGGGAAAAAAAAGAGAAAAAAAAGAAAAAAAGAAAGAAAAAAGAACGCACGCTGGAGAGAAACCCTTTCAAGTGCAAATATTGTGAGAAGATATTCAACTCATCTGGTAACTTAACCAAACACATGATAACTCTGGATATAACTGTGTATTTAACTGTTACTTGATTTAAAAAGACGTTATCATGCACTGCTTTTTATGGTCTCCATTGGGTTAATAGATGCCAGGAAAACATCACTTACGGGGTTCAAATAAACACCCCCAAAAAAATCGGCTCGCCGCTTCGCGGCTCGTGGACGATGCTCCGCATCGTCATTATTTTATTTAACTGTTACTTGATTTAAAAAGACGTTATCATGCACTGCTTTTTATGGTCTCCATTGTGTTAATAGATGCCAGGAAAACATCACTTACGGAGTTCAAATAAACACCCACAAAAAAATCGGCTCGCCGCTTCGCGGCTCGTGGACGATGCTCCGCATCGTCATTATTTTGGTCAAACCCCCCCCTTAGCAAAAAGCTAGATCCGCCCCTGAAAAGTACATATATTTGTACTACTTTTGATTCATAAGGTGAGGGAAAACAGGATGTGAAATGATTACGACTGTTCTCATTTATGAAATCTACAACCTCACAACAACAAAAAACACACACAAACAAACTGATTAAGACATGTAAAAAAAATATACATGTTTAGCGTCCCCGCCCGCTTCCTTTTTTGGGGGCCGCCTCCTATAATTTTTTTTTTTTTGATATTTTTTTTTTTAAAGAAAAAAAACATGAAAAACACTGCTAAAATGGATCTATTTCTGATTTTTAAAAAAAAAATTAAAAAATGTCGGCGGCCATCTTGAAAAGTAGCCGACTGACAGGGAAAATGTACCGAGCGGCCATTTTGAGCGGCCATTTTGAAAAAAAAAAGAAAAAAAAAGGGGCCTCCTTCCTATTTTTCCAAAAAACAGGACGCTAAACATGTTTTTTTTTTTATTTGGCCTTTAACACACCTTGTACATACAAGGAAAAACACATTAACATTTATTGAGCATGAACTTGCACCTCTCGATAAGTGTCTTTTTAGAATTAGTGTTGACAAGTACAGTAAATGGAGTGTAATGACAAGAACATGTGTTTCCGTATAATACAGTCAACCAGGAAATGGCTTTATATACCAGACTTTAGAGGGAGATAAAGCGAAAGGGAAGGGAAAATTAAACTGAGCATGGCCTTGACCACAACAAAGGACAGATGAGAGTGATTGACTGCAACATTTGGTGCTATATCAGACAGTACAATTGCAGAATAAATTAAGCATCTTAGACCTAGAATCTACATCAAAATTGTAGAAAAATTGGGAATAGTTGATCATTATTGTCTTCATCTGAATATAAGATCAGACTTTTGATTTATATTTAGTTGTTTCACTATTCCATTCTGACCTCTCTTGTAGCCTTTACTCAAGATCATTTCGCCTAGTATAGATCTAGTAGATACATATAGGCCTAGAGGTCATAATCATATGCGCAGGGAGAGTTTAAAATACGGCTGCAAGATTTTCCTGAAAAGGGACCATTTTTTTAAAACAGATTATTTCAGTCAATTGGTGAGTGGAACTGATAATGATATAGCCTAGTATCTATATTAACAGCCTACTGCCTAGATCTAGACCTCTAGGCTCTAGATCTAGGCCTAATTTTCAAAATGAGATGCACCGGATATGCATCCTGTGAAAATGGGCATAAATTTGGCCAAGTTTGGTGAAGAAGACAGGGGAGATCAGTAGGTCAGTTTCTATCTCTAAAGAGAGGAGCCGACCCTACCCAAATAAGAGGCTAATAATAGGGACAGACATTTTCGGTCTAGCCTAGGTGACACTAGGACTATAGGGCCTACAATACATTTCCTCTCATCTGAACAGACAATGTTGCAAAGTCCCTTTTTTAAGCCAAGTTTCTGAAACAAAGAAAAGAGTGAAAACATCTAACTTAGATCTAACAGTTAGACCGAAAGCTTCAGTCTCTATAATCGTCGGTTGTTCCACTGAGACTACGTCTGGCTCCACTATAACCGGAGGTCTAGTGGAGCCAGACGTATTCTCAGTGGAACAACCGACGATTATAGAGACTGAAGCTTTCGGTCTAACTTAGATCTAGATCTAAGTTATAGGCCTAGAAGTAGAACTAGATCTAGGTCTAGATACTCCAAAATCACACTTACCGTAGCTTGAGCCTATACTTTAGTTCTACAGCAATTTGGAAACACGTCTTGTCTTTGGATCACAAAATATCAACAAAGCCAAAGCTAAAGGAAGGTTTTGTCGGCTCAGCTGCATTCAGCAAATGCCTACTACGGCAGGCCTTAAATGTTCCCTGGCGGCCGGAAATCAATCAGCTGTCTCATAGTCATAGCTCACGAAATCGCGCGCTCTCGCTCGTCTCTAGTCCAGAGTCCGTGTAGCGCTAGCGCACCAAATCAGCTGATAAAATAACACACCCTCAACGTTGACAGACTTAGCGATTCCTCTCAATATCTTTATTGAATGTTGACAATACAATTTTGACTAAAAGTGCTTTCTATAAGGATTTAAAAAAGTGTTAAATTAATTAATTTCTGTCGACCAGGTGGGATATCTAAAGGTTCGAAACATATAGGTGAAGCAATTAGAATGATAGATGATAGTACATTGATTTTGAAAAGGCTTTTGATTCAGTTTCACATACTTTTTTGCAGAAGGTTTTGTTTACATTTGGTTTTGGACCATCATTTTGTAGATGGGTGGAGATTATATATGATAATGCCCAAAGTTGTGCTTTAATGGGGGCGCAACTACTGGGTACTTTGATATTAAGAGAGGAGTTCGACAGGGGGGCCCCCTGTCCCCATATTTGTTTATACTTTGTATTTAAATTTTTAGCTCGTTCAATATTTAAAGACCCTGAAATTCAAGGATTTACTTTTAATAACGTACAAGTAAAACAATTCTTTATGCAGATGATATGACTCTCTTTATTCGGGACCCATCTCATTTAAAAAGGTGGGTTTTGCTAGAAATTCTGGATTAAATTTTAATAAAGAAAAATCTTTTATATTATTGTTAGGACCTTCTCAAAATGAAAATATTGCTCTTCCATTTGGTAAAGTAGTACAAATAGTCAATATTTTGAGTATATATTTTTCTTTAGATGTCGAAGTTCAGGAAAAGAGAAATTATAAGGAAATTTTGAGTAGAATAAAAAAGTTGTTGTCTTGGTGGAAACAAAGAGATTTAACTTTAATGGGGAAAATTCATTTATAAAAACGTTTATTTTGTCAAATTTGATTTATGTATCGGCGCTGAGGGTCAATGTCGCTATTCATAAGGACCTCTATTCATAAGGACCGTTTTTCATAACTTGAATAAAGGGTCATTATTCATATGGTTTATTATTCTTAAGGACCGCTATTCATAATCAGAGAAGAGGGTCAGTATTCATAATACGATATGAGGATCGCTATTCATAATGCAAAATCGGGGTCGTCATTCATAAGGGTTGCTATTCATAATAGGAGAAGAGGGTCGCTATTCATAATACGAAATGAGGGTCGCAATTCATAATAGGAGTACGGGTTCGCTATTCATAATACAAAATGAGGGTCGCTATTCATAATAGGAGTAAAGGGTCGCTATTCATAATCCGAGAAGAGGGCGCTATTCATAATAGGAGTAGGGGTTCGCTATATATTCATTATGTGGAATGAGGGTCGCTATTCATAATACGGGATAAGGGTTGCTATTCATACAAAAAAAATGAAAATGAAATAAGCAATAAACAAAATGTTAATCAGAAAGCGAAATAATGGATAGGGGACACCCCACGGCTGTAGCATAGGCGGAAGGGGGCCATATGGCCCCGAATATTTGTAGAAAACATTCATTGAAAACATATTGAAAACATTTCTGAACAAAAGAAAAGAAAAAGGCATGCCCCCCCCCCCCCCCCATCAGTCCGACCATTCGGCCTACCCTCCCTGCAGTATTTCCGTGGTACAAGTACATTCACCGACAAGTCTCGTCCAATTCATAGATGGCGTAGGCTGTTTGTGTTTCACGGAGGAGGAGGGGGGGGTGCGGTTGGGGTGTAGCAGTGTTGCCATGAAGGGGTTGATCTATCACGTCCCTTATCTTCAGCAAAGGATGGAAGCGACAAAAAGGGGGTTGTAAGCAGGGGCGTCGTTAGACCTTTTTCAGTGGGGGGGGGGTGAAGAGGCCACCAAGACCGAAAAAAATAGCCACCAAGTATATATTAACATATATATATTACTGCCAATGTCCCAATGTCTACAAATTTAACCCTATAAATCCGGGGCCAGGAGCTAAATTATTTTCAGATCCCCCACTCTCGTGTGAAGCGCGGAAGCTTTGACGTTCCATTAAAATATTAGAGAAAGAAGACGATTCCTTGTACCGTTCTCGACTCTTAATTCTTGTCTGAATTCATTTTTTCCCTGCCCGCACGAAGCGCGGAAGCTTTGACGTTTTATTGCATCAATATAGAGAAAGAAGACGAATCGTTGTACCTTTCTCGACTCTTAATTCTTGTCTGAATTCTGTTTCCTTAAAATATTAGCGAATGAAGACGAGTCTTTGTATTTTGCGACCATAAAGTATTATTCAAACGGTGGCGTCCGCTACATTATGTCTTTTTTTAAAGAAGGCCTATATTTTCTTTTAAGCTTTGATAATTATATAAAAATACATCCCCATAATCTAGCTAATATATTTCCCCCGCTCCAGTGGTGACAAAAAAGAGAAACATAACACACACATAATGCTATCGTAATTTGTCCCCCTTGTGCGAAATCTCCCCCCCCCTCCCCTCAACTGATGGTCAAACTCAAGAAAATTTACTTTGGTGACAAGACCATATATTTTATAAGGAAACCACCTCAGCCCCCCCCCCCCCGAAAATAAATATTAAAGTCGGCTACCTGAATGTCCGAGTCGTCATCATAAAGGCGAAGGCGGCGGGTGAGGGGGAGGGGGAGGGGGGGGGGTGGTTGAGGATGAGGAGGGGTGGTTGAGGATGAGGATGTCTTATGATTCAAATGTTATTGATTTAAATTCTCAATTATGTTTATAACATTGGATAACAAATTTCAAAATTATAATGTAACATAGATTGGCTGACATGACAGTAAGACAATTATCTTTTTCTTTTTTTCCGTTTTATTTCAATAGAAAAAAGAGAAAGAAAGGAAAAAATATTATAACAAGAATTACCTGTACTATATTATGCTTTATGATTATCCAACCTCTCCTACGAGATGACCCCGACAATAAGACACTATTTTAAACTCGTGGGAGACAGTGAGCATGGGATGACGATATATAATGCTTTATTACAATACTAAATTACATAAAGATTAATATGGTTAACAAAAAAAACAATATATTCCTGTCTTCAATGTGTATGACGAATTGAGAGGTGGTATGTAATTATCTATCTTGTTTCATGACAACTTACATCAGCCTTAATTTTCGTTCTATTTGGTCCCTTTGTTGTATTTTCTTTTTTATTATGGTTTGGTTATTTAAGGTATTTCCTTTGTGAACATTTAAGCATGTATATATAAAATCGAAAAACTATTACATGAATGTTCTGTGTTTGCTTGGAATTTGCCATGCCTCGAATTAGTTAATGTTTATTTTCTTATTGAACCTGCATTCATATTTATGTTTACATTCCGTATTTTTCCTGTGTTTGTTCTGTATTTATCATTATATCCGGCCCCCTTGTTGCTACGAGGGCTAGATATCCCACCCCAAAATAAAAAACTAAGACAAATTTCTCACGGCATTTTTTACTTTAATTGTGTTACAATAAAAAGACATTATCAGACCTCCTTACCCATCACCATCACTCTCACCCCCAACAAAAAAAATGACAATAAATGCTTGAATCATATTCGGATTGCATTACCTCTTTGTACGATACATGACGCGAAAACCGTCAAGGTCCGAAAGTGTTCAAGCCCCCTATCCCCCAAAGTCTCAAACAAATCACAATTCTAAAGTCCCCCCCCCCCCCCCTCTCACCACTCTCCGGCCCATCCTCGCTATATAATTTGTAGGCCCATAAGTCCTACTAAAAGCTACTTTCTACAAAACATAATTGTCGTATAAACAATAACAATTTCTGAATTAGCAAACTCAGTCCTTAAATAACTATGAAAATGGACCTGCTTGGTCTTTTAATGTCGCATTGGCATAGCCTGGATAAAGACCAGTCGGGGGCAGGGTGGTGGGGCAGAATTTCCCACAAGGAAGTCAAATTACCATACGAATATATGTGTTCATGTTTTCCTCTTTTTTTTCGTCACCATAAGGGCGGGAGATGTCTTTAAAAAATCATCAAAGATAAAAGGTGAAATATACCTACTTAAAAACAAGACAAATATTCAGGGCCATGTGTCGCCTTGGGGGTGTCCTCCGTCCAATATTTCCCTTTGTTATGAGCATTTTTGATATTGCTTAGGCCTATTTCATTTATTTTTTTATTTTTTTATTTATTTATTTTCCACATATGGGAAGGATCACCCTTTTCAGCTAAAAGCTGGTCTTCAAAGGTGTCCATCCACAAAATAATGAATAATTTAATGAATAACAACCCTCATCCCGTACTATGAATAGCGAACCTTGTTTCGAATTATGAATAGTGACCCTCATTTTGTATGATGAATAGCGAGCCTTTACTCCTATTATCAATAACGAACCTCTACTCCTATTATGAATAGCGACCCTCTACTCCTATTATGAATAGCGACCCTCTACTCCTATTATGAATAGCGACCCTCATTTTGTATCATGAATAGCGACCCTCTACTCCTATTATGAATAGCACCCCTCATTTTGTATTATGAATAGTGAACCTCTACTCCTTTTATGAATAGCGAACCTCTACTCATATTATGAATAGTGAACCTCTTCTCATATTATGAATAGCGACCCTCTACTCCTATTATGAATAGCGAACCTCATTTTGTATTATGAAAAGCGACCCTCTACTCCTATTATGAATAGCGACCCTCTACTCCTATTATGAATAGCGACCCTCATTTTGTATCATGAATAGCGACCCTCTACTCCTATTATGAATAGCGCCCCTCATTTTGTATTATGAAAAGCGACCCTCTACTCCTTTTATGAATAGCGAACCTCTACTCATATTATGAATAGCGAACCTCTACTCCTATTATGAATAGCGACCCTCATTTCGTATTATGAATAGCACCCCTCAACTCCTATTATGAATAGCGAACCTGGACTCCTATTATGAATAGCGACCCTCTACTCCTATTCTGAATAGCGAACCTCTACTCTTATTATGAATAGCGACCCTCTACTCCTATTATGAATAGCGAACCTGGACTCCTATTATGAATAGCGACCCTCTACTCCTATTATGAATAGCGACCCTCTACTCCTATTATGAATAGCGACCCTCATTTTGTATCATGAATAGCGACCCTCTACTCCTATTATAAATAGCGACCCTCATTTTGTATTATGAATAGCGACCCACATTTCGTATTATGAATAAGCGACCCTCTACTCCTATTATGAATAGCGCCCCTCATTTTGTATTATGAATAGCGACCCTCATTTTGTATCATGAATAGCGACCCTCTACTCCTATTATGAATAGCGACCCTCATTTTGTATTGTGAATAGCGACCCTCATTTTGTATTATGAATAGCGACCCACATTTCGTATTATGAATAGCGACCCTCTACTCCTATTATGAATAGCGACCCTCTACTCCTATTATGAATAGCGACCCTCATTTTGTATCATGAATAGCGACCCTCTACTCCTATTACAAATAGCGACCCTCATTTTGTATTATGAATAGCGACCCACATTTCGTATTATAAATAGCGCCCCTCAACTCCTATTATGAATAGCGAACCTGGACTCCTATTATGAATAGCGACCCTCTACTCTTATTATGAATAGCGACCATCTCTTCCTATTATGAATAGCGAACCTGGACTCCTATTATGAATAGCGACCCTCATTTTGTATTATGAATAGCGACCTTCTACTCATATTATGAAAAGTGACCCTCTACTCTTATTATGACTAGCGACCCTCATTTTGTATTATGAATAGCGAACCTCTACTCCTATTATGAATGGCGAATCTCTACTCCTATTATGAATAGCGAACCTCTACTCCTATTATGAATAGCGACCCTCTACTCCTATTATGAATAGCGACCCTCTTCCTATTATGAATAGCGAACCTGGCCTCCTATTATGAATAGCGACCCTCATTTCGTATTATGAATAGCGACCTTCTACTCATATTATGAAAAGTGACCCTCTACTCTTATTATGACTAGCGACCCTCATTTTGTATTATGAATAGCGAACCTCTACTCCTATTATGAATGGCGAATCTCTACTCCTATTATGAATAGCGAACCTCTACTCCTATTATGAATAGCGACCCTCTACTCCTATTATGAATAGCGACCCTCTTCCTATTATGAATAGCGAACCTGGCCTCCTATTATGAATAGCGACCCTCATTTCGTATTATGAATAGCACCCCTCAACTCCTATTACGAATAGCGACCCTCTACTCCTATTATGAATAGCGACCCTCTACTCCTATTATGAATAGCGACCCTCATTTTGTATCATTTTGTATCATTTTGTACCACTCTTCGAACAACAGCCATTCATTTTGTATTATGAATAGCGCCCCTAAACTCCTATTATGAATAGCGAACCTGGACTCCTATTATGAATAGCGACCCTCTACTCTTATTATGAATAGCGACCATCTCTTCCTATTATGAATAGCGAACCTGGCCTCCTATTATGAATAGCGACCCTCTACTCCTATTATGAATAGCGCCCCTCATTTTGTATTATGAATAGCGAACCTGGACTCCTATTATGAATAGCGACCCTCTACTCCTATTATGAATAGCGCCCCTCATTTTGTATTATGAATAGCGAACCTGGACTCCTATTATGAATAGCGACCCTCTACTCCTATTATGAATAGCGACCCTCATTTTGTATTATGAATAGCGACCCTCTACTCCTATTATGAATAGCGACCCTCATTTTGTATTATGAATAACACCCCTCAACTCCTATTATGAATAGCGAACCTGGACTCCTATTATGAATATCTACTTAGGCGTCACACTCGATCGCTCCCTTACCTACAAGAACCACATTGCCAACACAAAGGCAAAAGTTGGAGCCCGCAACAGCATCCTCAAGAAGCTAGCCAACACCAACTGGGGGACTGATGCCAGAACAATCCGGACGACAGCCCTCGCGCTTTGCTTCTCTGCTGCGGAGTATGCATCACCAGTATGGAGTAGGTCGGCCCATGCACCCAAGATTGACCCAGCTCTAAATTCAGCTTGTAGAGCGATTACTGGATGCCTAAGGCCAACTAAAGTAGAAGACATCTACCTGCTCTGCGGTATTGCCCCTCCACACGTCAGAAGGTTGGTCTTGTCCCAGAAAGAAAAGGACAAACAAGAAAACAATCCACTCCACCCACTCTTCGAACAACAGCTATTCATTTTGTATTATGAATAGCGCCCCTAAACTCCTATTATGAATAGCGAACCTGGACTCCTATTATGAATAGCGACCCTCTACTCTTATTATGAATAGCGACCCTCTCTTCCTATTATGAATAGCGAACCTGGCCTCCTATTATGAATAGCGAACCTGGACTCCTATTATGAATGGCGAATCTCTACTCCTATTATGAATAGCGAACCTCATATTATGAAAAGTGACCCTCTACTCTTATTATGACTAGCGACCCTCATTTTGTATTATGAATAGCGAATCTCTACTCCTATTATGAATAGCGAACCTCTACTCATATTATGAATAGCGACCCTCTACTCCTATTATGAATAGCACCCCTCAACTGCTATTATGAATAGCGAACCTGGACTCCTATTATGAATAGCGACCCTCTACTCCTATTATGAATAGCGAACCTCTACTCCTATTATGAATAGCGACCCTCTACTCCTATTATGAATAGCGCCCCTCATTTTGTATTATGAATAGCGAACCTGGACTCCTATTATGAATAGCGACCCTCTACTCCTATTATGAATAGCGACCCTCTACTCCTATTATGAATAGCGACCCTCATTTTGTATCATGAATAGCGACCCTCTACTCCTATTATAAATAGCGAACCTGGACTCCTATTATGAATAGCGACCCTCTACTCCTATTATGAATAGCGCCCCTCATTTTGTATTATGAATAGCGAACCTGGACTCCTATTATGAATAGCGACCCTCTACTCCTATTATGAATAGCGACCCTCTACTCCTATTACAAATAGCGACCCACATTTCGTATTATGAATAGCGAACCTGGACTCCTCTTATGAATAGCGACCCTCTACTCCTATTATGAATAGCGACCCTCTACTCTTATTATGAATAGCGACCATCTCTTCCTATTATGAATAGCGAACCTGGCCTCCTATTATGAATAGCGAACCTGGACTCCTATTATGAATAGCGACTCTCATTTTGTATTATGAATAGCGACCTTCTACTCATATTATGAAAAGTGACCCTCTACTCTTATTATGACTAGCGACCCTCATTTTGTATTATGAATGGCGAATCTCTACTCCTATTATGAATAGCGCCCCTCATTTTGTATTATGAATAGCGAACCTGGACTCCTATTATGAATAGCGACCCTCTACTCCTATTATGAATAGCGACCCTCATTTTGTATTATGAATAGCGACCCTCTACTCCTATTATGAATAGCGACCCTCATTTTGTATTATGAATAGCGACCCTCTACTCTTATTATGCGCTTGAGCTTCTCTACCTGTTCGCGTCATCGGTTTATGTTTTTTATCTTTATTTATTGCGCAATGTCGAAAAACGATTAAATCGCGTATATTCTGTCATATTGCGCAATAAAAGAATGCAATGGTCTCCTAAGTGGTATCATTATGTTGCACTTGAGCTCCTCTACCTTTTCTCGTCATCGGTTTATGTTTTTCGTCTTTATTTATTGCGCAATGTTGAAAACGAATAAATCGGTCTCCTATGTGGTATCATTATGTTGCGCTTGAGCTCCTCTACCTGTCCTCGTCATCGGTTTATGTCTTTCATCTTTATTTATTGCGCAATGTCGAAAAACGATTAAATCGCGTATATTCTGTCATATTGCGCAATAAAAGAGTCATTTGAATCATTTTTTTTACATTTACAAATATCTTTCTTAAAAAGAATGCTATGGTCTCCTATTGTGGTATCATTATGTTGCGCTTGAGCTTCTCTACCTGTTCGCGTCATCGGTTTATGTTTTTCATCTTTATTTATTGCGCAATATTGAAAACGATTAAATCGGTCTCCTAAGTGGTATCATTATGTTGCGCTTGAGCTCCTCTACCTGTTCTCGTCATCGGTTTATGTCTTTCATCTTTATTTATTGCGAAATGTCGAAAAACGATTAAATCGCGTATATTCTGTCATATTGCGCAATAAAAGAGTCATTTGAAGCATTTTTTGTTTTTCATCACATTTGCAAATATCTTTCTTAAGAAGAATGCTATGGTCTCCTATGTGGTATCATTATGTTGCGCTTGAGCTTCTCTACCTGTTCGCGTCATCGGTTTATGTTTTTCATCTTTATTTATTGCGCAATATTGAAAACGATTAAATCGGTCTCCTAAGTGGTATCATTATGTTGCGCTTGAGCTCCTCTACCTGTCCTCGTCATCGGTTTTTGTTTATCATCTTTATTTATTGCGAAATGTTGAAAACGATTAAATCGCGTTTATACTGTCATATTGCGCATTAAAAGAGTCATTTGAAGCATTTTTTTACATTTGCAAATATCTTTCTTAAGAAGAATGCTATGGTCTCCTATGTGGTATCATTATGTTGCGCTTGAGCTTCTCTACCTGTTCGCGTCATCGGTTTATGTTTTTCATCTTTATTTATTGCGTGATGTAGAAAAACGATTAAATCGCGTATATACTGTCAACACCAAAAAAAAAATGCGCAAAAAAAAGAAATTTGCAGCATTTTTTGCATTTGCAAATATCTTTCTTAAAAAGAATGCAATGGTCTCCTGAGAGGTATCATTATGTTGCGCTCAAGCTTCTCTACCTGTTCGCGTCATCGGTTTATGTTTTTTCATCTTTATTTATTGCGCAATGTTAAAAACGAATAAATCGGTCTCCTATTATGTTGCGCTTGAGCTTCTCTACCTGTTCGCGTCATCGGTTTATGTTTTTTATCTTTATTTATTGCGCAATGTCGAAAAACGATTAAATCGCGTATATTCTGTCATATTGCGCTATAAAAGAGTCATTTGAAGCATTTTTTTGTTTTTCATCACATTTGCAAATATCTTTCTTAAAAAGAATGCTATGGTCTCCTATGTGGTATCATTATGTTGCGTTTGAGCATCTCTACCTGTTCGCTTCATCGGTTTTTGTTTCTCATCTTTATTTATTGCGAAATGTTGAAAACGATTAAATCGCGTTTATACTGTCATATTGCGCATTAAAAGAGTCATTTGAAGCATTTTTTCGTTTTTCATCACATTTGCAAATATCTTTCTTAAGAAGAATGCTATGGTCTCCTATGTGGTATCATTATGTTGCGCTTGAGCTTCTCTACCTGTTCGCGTCATCGGTTTATGTTTTTCATCTTTATTTATTGCGCAATATTGAAAACGATTAAATCGGTCTCCTAAGTGGTATCATTATGTTGCACTTGAGCTCCTCTACCTGTTCTCGTCATCGGTTTATGTCTTTCATCTTTATTTATTGCGAAATGTCGAAAAACGATTAAATCGCGTATATTCTGTCATATTGCGCAATAAAAGAGTCATTTGAAGCATTTTTTTGTTTTTCATCACATTTGCAAATATCTTTCTTAAGAAGAATGCTATGGTCTCCTATGTGGTATCATTATGTTGCGCTTGAGCTTCTCTACCTGTTCGCGTCATCGGTTTATGTTTTTCATCTTTATTTATTGCGCAATATTGAAAACGATTAAATCGGTCTCCTAAGTGGTATCATTATGTTGCGCTTGAGCTCCTCTACCTGTCCTCGTCATCGGTTTATGTCTTTCATCTTTATTTATTGCGCAATGTCGAAAAACGATTAAATCGCGTATATTCTGTCATATTGCGCAATAAAAGAGTCATTTGAAGCATTTTTTACATTTGCAAATATCTTTCTTAAGAAGAATGCTATGGTCTCCTAAGTGGTATCATTATGTTGCGCTTGAGCTCCTCTACCTGTTCTCGTCATCGGTTTTTGTTTCTCATCTTTATTTATTGCGAAATGTTGAAAACGAATAAATCGGTCTCCTTTGTGGTATCATTATGTTGCGCTTGAGCTTCTCTACCTGTTCGCGTCATCGGTTTATGTTTTTTATCTTTATTTATTGCGCAATGTCGAAAAACGATTAAATCGCGTATATTCTGTCATATTGCGCAATAAAAGAGTCATTTGAATCATTTTTTTTACATTTACAAATATCTTTCTTAAAAAGAATGCTATGGTCTCCTAAGTGGTATCATTATGTTGCGTTTGAGCATCTCTACCTGTTCGCTTCATCGGTTTTTGTTTCTCATCTTTATTTATTGCGAAATGTTGAAAACGATTAAATCGCGTTTATACTGTCATATTGCGCATTAAAAGAGTCATTTGAAGCATTTTTTCGTTTTTCATCACATTTGCAAATATCTTTCTTAAGAAGAATGCTATGGTCTCCTATGTGGTATCATTATGTTGCGCTTGAGCTTCTCTACCTGTTCGCGTCATCGGTTTATGTTTTTCATCTTTATTTATTGCGCAATATTGAAAACGATTAAATCGGTCTCCTAAGTGGTATCATTATGTTGCGCTTGAGCTCCTCTACCTGTCCTCGTCATCGGTTTTTGTTTATCATCTTTATTTATTGCGAAATGTTGAAAACGATTAAATCGCGTTTATACTGTCATATTGCGCATTAAAAGAGTCATTTGAAGCATTTTTTTACATTTGCAAATATCTTTCTTAAGAAGAATGCTATGGTCTCCTATGTGGTATCATTATGTTGCGCTTGAGCTTCTCTACCTGTTCGCGTCATCGGTTTATGTTTTTCATCTTTATTTATTGCGTGATGTAGAAAAACGATTAAATCGCGTATATACTGTCAACACCAAAAAAAAAATGCGCAAAAAAAAGAAATTTGCAGCATTTTTTGCATTTGCAAATATCTTTCTTAAAAAGAATGCAATGGTCTCCTGAGAGGTATCATTATGTTGCGCTCAAGCTTCTCTACCTGTTCGCGTCATCGGTTTATGTTTTTTCATCTTTATTTATTGCGCAATGTTAAAAACGAATAAATCGGTCTCCTATTATGTTGCGCTTGAGCTTCTCTACCTGTTCGCGTCATCGGTTTATGTTTTTTATCTTTATTTATTGCGCAATGTCGAAAAACGATTAAATCGCGTATATTCTGTCATATTGCGCTATAAAAGAGTCATTTGAAGCATTTTTTTGTTTTTCATCACATTTGCAAATATCTTTCTTAAAAAGAATGCTATGGTCTCCTATGTGGTATCATTATGTTGCGCTTGAGCTTCTCTACCTGTTCGCGTCATCGGTTTATGTTTTTCATCTTTATTTATTGCGCAATGTTGAAAAACGATTAAATCGCGTATATTCTGTCATATTGCGCATTAAAAGAGTCATTTGAAGCATTTTTTACATTTGCAAATATCTTTCTTAAGAAGAATGCTATGGTCTCCTAAGTGGTATCATTATGTTGCGCTTGAGCTCCTCTACCTGTTCTCGTCATCGGTTTTTGTTTCTCATCTTTATTTATTGCGAAATGTTGAAAACGATTAAATCGCGTTTATACTGTCATATAGCGCATTAAAAGAGTCATTTGAAGCATTTTTTCGTTTTTCATCACATTTGCAAATATCTTTCTTAAGAAGAATGCTATGGTCTCCTATGTGGTATCATTATGTTGCGCTTGAGCTTCTCTACCTGTTCGCGTCATCGGTTTATGTTTTTCATCTTTATTTATTGCGCAATATTGAAAACGATTAAATCGGTCTCCTATGTGGTATCATTATGTTGCGCTTGAGCTCCTCTACCTGTTCTCGTCATCGGTTTATGTCTTTCATCTTTATTTATTGCGAAATGTCGAAAAACGATTAAATCGCGTATATTCTGTCATATTGCGCAATAAAAGAGTCATTTGAAGCATTTTTTTGTTTTTCATCACATTTGCAAATATCTTTCTTAAGAAGAATGCTATGGTCTCCTATGTGGTATCATTATGTTGCGCTTGAGCTTCTCTACCTGTTCGCGTCATCGGTTTATGTTTTTCATCTTTATTTATTGCGCAATATTGATAACGATTAAATCGGTCTCCTTAGTGGTATCATTATGTTGCGCTTGAGCTCCTCTACCTGTCCTCGTCATCGGTTTATGTCTTTCATCTTTATTTATTGCGCAATGTCGAAAAACGATTAAATCGCGTATATTCTGTCATATTGCGCAATAAAAGAGTCATTTGAAGCATTTTTTACATTTGCAAATATCTTTCTTAAGAAGAATGCTATGGTCTCCTAAGTGGTATCATTATGTTGCGTTTGAGCATCTCTACCTGTTCGCTTCATCGGTTTTTGTTTCTCATCTTTATTTATTGCGAAATGTTGAAAACGATTAAATCGCGTTTATACTGTCATATTGCGCATTAAAAGAGTCATTTGAAGCATTTTTTCGTTTTTCATCACATTTGCAAATATCTTTCTTAAGAAGAATGCTATGGTCTCCTATGTGGTATCATTATGTTGCGCTTGAGCTTCTCTACCTGTTCGCGTCATCGGTTTATGTTTTTCATCTTTATTTATTGCGCAATATTGAAAACGATTAAATCGGTCTCCTAAGTGGTATCATTATGTTGCACTTGAGCTCCTCTACCTGTTCTCGTCATCGGTTTATGTCTTTCATCTTTATTTATTGCGAAATGTCGAAAAACGATTAAATCGCGTATATTCTGTCATATTGCGCAATAAAAGAGTCATTTGAAGCATTTTTTTGTTTTTCATCACATTTGCAAATATCTTTCTTAAGAAGAATGCTATGGTCTCCTATGTGGTATCATTATGTTGCGCTTGAGCTTCTCTACCTGTTCGCGTCATCGGTTTATGTTTTTCATCTTTATTTATTGCGCAATATTGAAAACGATTAAATCGGTCTCCTAAGTGGTATCATTATGTTGCGCTTGAGCTCCTCTACCTGTCCTCGTCATCGGTTTATGTCTTTCATCTTTATTTATTGCGCAATGTCGAAAAACGATTAAATCGCGTATATTCTGTCATATTGCGCAATAAAAGAGTCATTTGAAGCATTTTTTACATTTGCAAATATCTTTCTTAAGAAGAATGCTATGGTCTCCTAAGTGGTATCATTATGTTGCGCTTGAGCTCCTCTACCTTTTCTCGTCATCGGTTTATGTTTTTCGTCTTTATTTATTGCGAAATGTCGAAAAACGATTAAATCGCGTATATTCTGTCATATTGCGCAATAAAAGAGTCATTTGAATCATTTTTTTTACATTTACAAATATCTTTCTTAAAAAGAATGCTATGGTCTCCTAAGTGGTATCATTATGTTGCGTTTGAGCATCTCTACCTGTTCGCTTCATCGGTTTTTGTTTCTCATCTTTATTTATTGCGAAATGTTGAAAACGATTAAATCGCGTTTATACTGTCATATTGCGCATTAAAAGAGTCATTTGAAGCATTTTTTCATCACATTTGCAAATATCTTTCTTAAGAAGAATGCTATGGTCTCCTATGTGGTATCATTATGTTGCGCTTGAGCTTCTCTACCTGTTCGCGTCATCGGTTTATGTTTTTCATCTTTATTTATTGCGAAATGTTGAAAAAGATTAAATCGCGTTTATACTGTCATATTGCGCTATAAAAGAGTCATTTGAAGCATTTTTTTGTTTTTAATCACATTTGCAAATATCTTTCTTAAAAAGAATGCTATGGTCTCCTAAGTGGTATCATTATGTTGCGCTTGAGCTTCTCTACCTGTTCGCGTCATCGGTTTATGTTTTTCATCTTTATTTATTGCGCAATATGACAGAATATACGCGATTTAATCGTTTTTCGAAAGACATAAACCGATGACGAGAACAGGTAGAGGAGCTCAAGCGCAACATAATGATACCACTTAGGAGACCGATTTAATCGTTTTCAATATTGCGCAATAAATAAAGATGAAAAACATAAACCGATGACGCGAATAGGTAGAGAAGCTCAAGCGCAACATAATGATACCACATAGGAGACCATGGCATTCTTCTTAAGAAAGATATTTGCAAATGTGATGAAAAACGAAAAATGCTTCAAATGACTCTTTTAATGCGCAATATGACAGTATAAACGCGATTTAATCGTTTTCAACATTTCGCAATAAATAAAGATGAGAAACAAAAACCGATGACGAGAACAGGTAGAGGAGCTCAAGCGCAACATAATGATACCACTTAGGAGACCATAGCATTCTTCTTAAGAAAGATATTTGCAAATGTAAAAAATGCTTCAAATGACTCTTTTAAGAAAGATATTTGCAAATGTGATGAAAAACAAAAAATGCTTCAAATGACTCTTTTATAGCGCAATATGACAGAATATACGCGATTTAATCGTTTTTCAACATTGCGCAATAAATAAAGATAAAAAACATAAACCGATGACGCGAACAGGTAGAGAAGCTCAAGCGCAACATAATGATACCACATAGGAGACCGATTTATTCGTTTTCAACATTGCGCAATAAATAAAGATGAAAAACATAAACCGATGACGCGAACAGGTAGAGAAGCTTGAGCGCAACATAATGATACCTCTCAGGAGACCATTGCATTCTTTTTAAGAAAGATATTTGCAAATGCAAAAAATGCTGCAAATTTTTTTTTTTTTTGCGCATTTTTTTTTGGTGTTGACAGTATATACGCGATTTAATCGTTTTTCTACATCACGCAATAAATAAAGATGAAAAACATAAACCGATGACGCGAACAGGTAGAGATGCTCAAGCGCAACATAATGATACCACTTAGGAGACCATTGCATTCTTTTTTAGAAAGATATTTGCAAATGTGATGAAAAACGAAAAAATGCTTCAAATGACTCTTTTAATGCGCAATATGACAGTATAAACGCGATTTAATCTTTTTCAACATTTCGCAATAAATAAAGATGAGAAACAAAAACCGATGAAGCGAACAGGTAGAGATGCTCAAACGCAACATAATGATACCACTTAGGAGACCATAGCATTCTTTTTAAGAAAGATATTTGCAAATGTGATTACAAACAAAAAAATGCTTCAAATGACTCTTTTATAGCGCAATATGACAGAATATACGCGATTTAATCGTTTTTCGACATTGCGCAATAAATAAAGATAAAAAACATAAACCGATGACGCGAACAGGTAGAGAAGCTCAAGCGCAACATAATGATACCACATAGGAGACCGATTTATTCGTTTTCAACATTGCGCAATAAATAAAGATGAAAAACATAAACCGATGACGCGAACAGGTAGAGAAGCTTGAGCGCAACATAATGATACCTCTCAGGAGACCATTGCATTCTTTTTAAGAAAGATATTTGCAAATGCAAAAAATGCTGCAAATTTCTTTTTTTTTTGCGCATTTTTTTTTTGGTGTTGACAGTATATACGCGATTTAATCGTTTTTCTACATCACGCAATAAATAAAGATGAAAAACATAAACCGATGACGCGAACAGATAGAGATGCTCAAGCGAAACATAATGATACCACTTAGGAGACCATAGCATTCTTCTTAAGAAAGATATTTGCAAATGTGATGAAACACAAAAAAATGCTTCAAATGACTCTTTTAATGCGCAATATGACAGTATAAACGCGATTTAATCGTTTTCAACATTTCGCAATAAATAAAGATGAGAAACAAAAACCGATGACGAGAACAGGTAGAGGAGCTCAAGCGCAACATAATGATACCACTTAGGATACCATAGCATTCTTCTTAAGAAAGATATTTGCAAATGTGATTAAAAACAAAAAAATGCTTCAAATGACTCTTTTATTGCGCAATATGACAGAATATACGCGATTTAATCGTTTTCAACATTGCGCAAAAAATAAAGATAAAAAACATAAACCGATGACGCGAACAGGTAGAGAAGCTCAAGCGCAACATAATGATACCACATAGGAGACCGATTTATTCGTTTTCAACATTTCGCAATAAATAAAGATGAGAAACAAAAACCGATGAAGCGAACAGGTAGAGATGCTCAAACGCAACATAATGATACCACTTAGGAGACCATAGCATTCTTTTTAAGAAAGATATTTGCAAATGTGATTACAAACAAAAAAATGCTTCAAATGACTCTTTTATAGCGCAATATGACAGAATATACGCGATTTAATCGTTTTTCGACATTGCGCAATAAATAAAGATAAAAAACATAAACCGATGACGCGAACAGGTAGAGAAGCTCAAGCGCAACATAATGATACCACATAGGAGACCGATTTATTCGTTTTCAACATTGCGCAATAAATAAAGATGAAAAACATAAACCGATGACGCGAACAGGTAGAGAAGCTTGAGCGCAACATAATGATACCTCTCAGGAGACCATTGCATTCTTTTTAAGAAAGATATTTGCAAATGCAAAAAATGCTGCAAATTTCTTTTTTTTTTGCGCATTTTTTTTTTGGTGTTGACAGTATATACGCGATTTAATCGTTTTTCTACATCACGCAATAAATAAAGATGAAAAACATAAACCGATGACGCGAACAGATAGAGATGCTCAAGCGAAACATAATGATACCACTTAGGAGACCATAGCATTCTTCTTAAGAAAGATATTTGCAAATGTGATGAAACACAAAAAAATGCTTCAAATGACTCTTTTAATGCGCAATATGACAGTATAAACGCGATTTAATCGTTTTCAACATTTCGCAATAAATAAAGATGAGAAACAAAAACCGATGACGAGAACAGGTAGAGGAGCTCAAGCGCAACATAATGATACCACTTAGGATACCATAGCATTCTTCTTAAGAAAGATATTTGCAAATGTGATTAAAAACAAAAAAATGCTTCAAATGACTCTTTTATTGCGCAATATGACAGAATATACGCGATTTAATCGTTTTCAACATTGCGCAAAAAATAAAGATAAAAAACATAAACCGATGACGCGAACAGGTAGAGAAGCTCAAGCGCAACATAATGATACCACATAGGAGACCGATTTATTCGTTTTCAACATTGCGCAATAAATAAAGATGAAAAACATAAACCGATGACGCGAACAGGTAGAGAAGCTTGAGCGCAACATAATGATACCTCTCAGGAGACCATTGCATTCTTTTTAAGAAAGATATTTGCAAATGCAAAAAATGCTGCAAATTTCTTTTTTTTGCGCATTTTTTTTTGGTGTTGACAGTATATACGCGATTTAAACGTTTTTCTACATCACGCTATAAATAATGATGAAAAACATAAACCGATGACGCGAACAGGTAGAGATGCTCAAGCGCAACATAATGATACCACTTAGGAGACCATTGCATTCTTTTTAAGAAAGATATTTGTAAATGTAAAAAAAATGCTTCAAATGACTCTTTTATTGCGCAATATGACAGAATATACGCGATTTAATCGTTTTCAACATTTCACAATAAATAAAGATGAAAAACATAAACCGATGACGCGAACAGGTAGAGAAGCTCAAGAGCAACATAATGATACCACATAGGAGACCATAGCATTCTTTTTTAGAAAGATATTTGCAAATGTGATGAAAAACGAAAAAATGATTCAAATGACTCTTTTAATGCGCAATATGACAGTATAAACGCGATTTAATCTTTTTCAACATTTCGCAATAAATAAAGATGAGAAGCAAAAACCGATGAAGCGAACAGGTAGAGATGCTCAAACGCAACATAATGATACCACTTAGGAGACCATAGCATTCTTTTTAAGAAAGATATTTGCAAATGTGATTAAAAACAAAAAAATGCTTCAAATGACTCTTTTATAGCGCAATATGACAGAATATACGCGATTTAATCGTTTTTCGACATTGCGCAATAAATAAAGATGAAAAACATAAACCGATGACGAACAGGTAGAGAAGCTCAAGCGCAACATAATGATACCACATAGGAGACCGATTTATTCGTTTTCAACATTTCGCAATAAATAAAGATGAGAAACAAAAACCGATGACGAGAACAGGTAGAGGAGCTCAAGCGCAACATAATGATACCACTTAGGAGACCATAGCATTCTTCTTAAGAAAGATATTTGCAAATGTAAAAAATGCTTCAAATGACTCTTTTATTGCGCAATATGACAGAATATACGCGATTTAATCGTTTTTCGACATTGCGCAATAAATAAAGATGAAAGACATAAACCGATGACGAGGACAGGTAGAGGAGCTCAAGCGCAACATAATGATACCACTTAGGAGACCGATTTAATCGTTTTCAATATTGCGCAATAAATAAAGATGAAAAACATAAACCGATGACGCGAACAGGTAGAGAAGCTCAAGCGCAACATAATGATACCACATAGGAGACCATAGCATTCTTCTTAAGAAAGATATTTGCAAATGTGATGAAAAACAAAAAAATGCTTCAAATGACTCTTTTATTGCGCAATATGACAGAATATACGCGATTTAATCGTTTTTCGACATTTCGCAATAAATAAAGATGAAAGACATAAACCGATGACGAGAACAGGTAGAGAAGCTCAAGCGCAACATAATGATACCACTTTAGGAGACCATAGCATTCTTCTTAAGAAAGATATTTGCAAATGTAAAAAATGCTTCAAATGACTCTTTTAATGCGCAATATGACAGAATATACGCGATTTAATCGTTTTTCAACATTGCGCAATAAATAAAGATGAAAAACATAAACCGATGACGCGAACAGGTAGAGAAGCTCAAGCGCAACATAATGATACCACATAGGAGACCATAGCATTCTTTTTAAGAAAGATATTTGCAAATGTGATGAAAAACAAAAAAATGCTTCAAATGACTCTTTTAATGCGCAATATGACAGTATAAACGCGATTTAATCGTTTTCAACATTTCGCAATAAATAAAGATGAAAAACATAAACCGATGACGCGAACAGGTAGAGAAGCTCAAGCGCAACATAATGATACCACATAGGAGACCATAGCATTCTTTTTAAGAAAGATATTTGCAAATGTGATGAAAAACGAAAAAATGCTTCAAATGACTCTTTTAATGCGCAATATGACAGTATAAACGCGATTTAATCGTTTTCAACATTTCGCAATAAATAAAGATGAAAAACAAAAACCGATGACGAGAACAGGTAGAGGAGCTCAAGCGCAACATAATGATACCACTTAGGAGACCATAGCATTCTTTTTAAGAAAGATATTTGCAAATGTAAAAAATGCTTCAAATGACTCTTTTAATGCGCAATATGACAGAATATACGCGATTTAATCGTTTTTCAACATTGCGCAATAAATAAAGATGAAAAACATAAACCGATGACGCGAACAGGTAGAGAAGCTCAAGCGCAACATAATGATACCACATAGGAGACCATAGCATTCTTTTTAAGAAAGATATTTGCAAATGTGATGAAAAACAAAAAAATGCTTCAAATGACTCTTTTAATGCGCAATATGACAGTATAAACGCGATTTAATCGTTTTCAACATTTCGCAATAAATAAAGATGAGAATCAAAAACCGATGACGAGAACAGGTAGAGGAGCTCAAGCGCAACATAATGATACCACTTAGGAGACCATAGCATTCTTCTTAAGAAAGATATTTGCAAATGTAAAAAATGCTTCAAATGACTCTTTTATTGCGCAATATGACAGAATATACGCGATTTAATCGTTTTCAACATTTCACAATAAATAAAGATGAAAAACATAAACCGATGACGCGAACAGGTAGAGAAGCTCAAGCGCAACATAATGATACCACATAGGAGACCATAGCATTCTTCTTAAGAAAGATATTTGCAAATGTGATGAAAAACAAAAAATGCTTCAAATGACTCTTTTATTGCGCAATATGACAGAATATACGCGATTTAATCGTTTTTCGACATTTCGCAATAAATAAAGATGAAAGACATAAACCGATGACGAGAACAGGTAGAGGAGCTCAAGCGCAACATAATGATACCACTTAGGAGACCGATTTAATCGTTTTCAATATTGCGCAATAAATAAAGATGAAAAACATAAACCGATGACGCGAACAGGTAGAGAAGCTCAAGCGCAACATAATGATACCACATAGGAGACCATAGCATTCTTCTTAAGAAAGATATTTGCAAATGTGATGAAAAACGAAAAAATGCTTCAAATGACTCTTTTAATGCGCAATATGACAGTATGAACGCGATTTAATCTTTTTCAACATTTCGCAATAAATAAAGATGAGAAACAAAAACCGATGAAGCGAACAGGTAGAGATGCTCAAACGCAACATAATGATACCACTTAGGAGACCATAGCATTCTTTTCAAGAAAGATATTTGCAAATGTAAAAAATGCTTCAAATGACTCAAGCTCAAGCGCAACATAATGATACCACTTAGGAGACCATAGCATTCTTTTTAAGAAAGATATTTGTAAATGTAAAAAAAATGCTTCAAATGACTCTTTTATTGCGCAATATGACAGAATATACGCGATTTAATCGTTTTTCGAAATTTCGCAACAAATAAAGACGAAAAACATAAACCGATGACGAGAAAAGGTAGAGGAGCTCAAGCGCAACATAATGATACCACTTAGGAGACCATTGCATTCTTTTTTAGAAAGATATTTGCAAATGTAAAAAAATGCTTCAAATGACTCTTTTAATGCGCAATATGACAGTATAAACGCGATTTAATCTTTTTCAACATTTCGCAATAAATAAAGATGAGAAACAAAAACCGATGAAGCGAACAGGTAGAGATGCTCAAACGCAACATAATGATACCACTTAGGAGACCATAGCATTCTTTTTAAGAAAGATATTTGCAAATGTGATTAAAAACAAAAAAAATGCTTCAAATGACTCTTTTATAGCGCAATATGACAGAATATACGCGATTTAATCGTTTTTCGACATTGCGCAATAAATAAAGATAAAAAACATAAACCGATGACGCGAACAGGTAGAGAAGCTCAAGCGCAACATAATGATACCACATAGGAGACCGATTTATTCGTTTTCAACATTTCGCAATAAATAAAGATGAGAAACAAAAACCGATGACGAGAACAGGTAGAGAAGCTCAAGCGCAACATAATGATACCACTTTAGGAGACCATAGCATTCTTCTTAAGAAAGATATTTGCAAATGTAAAAAATGCTTCAAATGACTCTTTTAATGCGCAATATGACAGAATATACGCGATTTAATCGTTTTTCAACATTGCGCAATAAATAAAGATGAAAAACATAAACCGATGACGCGAACAGGTAGAGAAGCTCAAGCGCAACATAATGATACCACATAGGAGACCATAGCATTCTTTTTAAGAAAGATATTTGCAAATGTGATGAAAAACAAAAAAATGCTTCAAATGACTCTTTTAATGCGCAATATGACAGTATAAACGCGATTTAATCGTTTTCAACATTTCGCAATAAATAAAGATGAAAAACATAAACCGATGACGCGAACAGGTAGAGAAGCTCAAGCGCAACATAATGATACCACATAGGAGACCATAGCATTCTTTTTAAGAAAGATATTTGCAAATGTAAAAAATGCTTCAAATGACTCTTTTAATGCGCAATATGACAGAATATACGCGATTTAATCGTTTTTCAACATTGCGCAATAAATAAAGATGAAAAACATAAACCGATGACGCGAACAGGTAGAGAAGCTCAAGCGCAACATAATGATACCACATAGGAGACCATAGCATTCTTTTTAAGAAAGATATTTGCAAATGTGATGAAAAACAAAAAAATGCTTCAAATGACTCTTTTAATGCGCAATATGACAGTATAAACGCGATTTAATCGTTTTCAACATTTCGCAATAAATAAAGATGAGAATCAAAAACCGATGACGAGAACAGGTAGAGGAGCTCAAGCGCAACATAATGATACCACTTAGGAGACCATAGCATTCTTCTTAAGAAAGATATTTGCAAATGTAAAAAATGCTTCAAATGACTCTTTTATTGCGCAATATGACAGAATATACGCGATTTAATCGTTTTCAACATTTCACAATAAATAAAGATGAAAAACATAAACCGATGACGCGAACAGGTAGAGAAGCTCAAGCGCAACATAATGATACCACATAGGAGACCATAGCATTCTTCTTAAGAAAGATATTTGCAAATGTGATGAAAAACAAAAAATGCTTCAAATGACTCTTTTATTGCGCAATATGACAGAATATACGCGATTTAATCGTTTTTCGACATTTCGCAATAAATAAAGATGAAAGACATAAACCGATGACGAGAACAGGTAGAGGAGCTCAAGCGCAACATAATGATACCACTTAGGAGACCGATTTAATCGTTTTCAATATTGCGCAATAAATAAAGATGAAAAACATAAACCGATGACGCGAACAGGTAGAGAAGCTCAAGCGCAACATAATGATACCACATAGGAGACCATAGCATTCTTCTTAAGAAAGATATTTGCAAATGTGATGAAAAACGAAAAAATGCTTCAAATGACTCTTTTAATGCGCAATATGACAGTATGAACGCGATTTAATCTTTTTCAACATTTCGCAATAAATAAAGATGAGAAACAAAAACCGATGAAGCGAACAGGTAGAGATGCTCAAACGCAACATAATGATACCACTTAGGAGACCATAGCATTCTTTTCAAGAAAGATATTTGCAAATGTAAAAAATGCTTCAAATGACTCAAGCTCAAGCGCAACATAATGATACCACTTAGGAGACCATAGCATTCTTTTTAAGAAAGATATTTGTAAATGTAAAAAAAATGCTTCAAATGACTCTTTTATTGCGCAATATGACAGAATATACGCGATTTAATCGTTTTTCGAAATTTCGCAACAAATAAAGACGAAAAACATAAACCGATGACGAGAAAAGGTAGAGGAGCTCAAGCGCAACATAATGATACCACTTAGGAGACCATTGCATTCTTTTTTAGAAAGATATTTGCAAATGTAAAAAAATGCTTCAAATGACTCTTTTAATGCGCAATATGACAGTATAAACGCGATTTAATCTTTTTCAACATTTCGCAATAAATAAAGATGAGAAACAAAAACCGATGAAGCGAACAGGTAGAGATGCTCAAACGCAACATAATGATACCACTTAGGAGACCATAGCATTCTTTTTAAGAAAGATATTTGCAAATGTGATTAAAAACAAAAAAAATGCTTCAAATGACTCTTTTATAGCGCAATATGACAGAATATACGCGATTTAATCGTTTTTCGACATTGCGCAATAAATAAAGATAAAAAACATAAACCGATGACGCGAACAGGTAGAGAAGCTCAAGCGCAACATAATGATACCACATAGGAGACCGATTTATTCGTTTTCAACATTTCGCAATAAATAAAGATGAGAAACAAAAACCGATGACGAGAACAGGTAGAGGAGCTCAAGCGCAACATAATGATACCACTTAGGAGACCATAGCATTCTTCTTAAGAAAGATATTTGCAAATGTAAAAAATGCTTCAAATGACTCTTTTATTGCGCAATATGACAGAATATACGCGATTTAATCGTTTTTCGACATTGCGCAATAAATACAGATGACAGACATAAACCGATGACGAGGACAGGTAGAGGAGCTCAAGCGCAACATAATGATACCACTTAGGAGACCGATTTAATCGTTTTCAATATTGCGCAATAAATAAAGATGAAAAACATAAACCGATGACGCGAACAGGTAGAGAAGCTCAAGCGCAACATAATGATACCACATAGGAGACCATAGCATTCTTCTTAAGAAAGATATTTGCAAATGTGATGAAAAACAAAAAAATGCTTCAAATGACTCTTTTATTGCGCAATATGACAGAATATACGCGATTTAATCGTTTTTCGACATTTCGCAATAAATAAAGATGAAAGACAATAAACCGATGACGAGAACAGGTAGAGAAGCTCAAGCGCAACATAATGATACCACATAGGAGACCATAGCATTCTTCTTAAGAAAGATATTTGCAAATGTGATGAAAAACGAAAAAATGCTTCAAATGACTCTTTTAATGCGCAATATGACAGTATAAACGCGATTTAATCGTTTTCAACATTTCGCAATAAATAAAGATGAGAAACAAAAACTGATGACGAGAACAGGTAGAGGAGCTCAAGCGCAACATAATGATACCACTTAGGAGACCGATTTAATCGTTTTCAATATTGCGCAATAAATAAAGATGAAAAACATAAACCGATGACGCGAACAGGTAGAGAAGCTCAAGCGCAACATAATGATACCACATAGGAGACCATAGCATTCTTCTTAAGAAAGATATTTGCAAATGTGATGAAAAACGAAAAAATGCTTCAAATGACTCTTTTAATGCGCAATATGATAGTATAAACGCGATTTAATCGTTTTCAACATTTCGCAATAAATAAAGATGAGAAACAAAAACTGATGACGAGAACAGGTAGAGGAGCTCAAGCGCAACATAATGATACCACTTAGGAGACCATAGCATTCTTCTTAAGAAAGATATTTGCAAATGTAAAAAATGCTTCAAATGACTCTTTTAATGCGCAATATGACAGTATAAACGCGATTTAATCTTTTTCAACATTTCGCAATAAATAAAGACGAAAAACATAAACCGATGACGAGAAAAGGTAGAGGAGCTCAAGCGCAACATAATGATACCACTTAGGAGACCATTGCATTCTTTTTTAGAAAGATATTTGCAAATGTAAAAAAATGCTTCAAATGACTCTTTTAATGCGCAATATGACAGTATAAACGCGATTTAATCTTTTTCAACATTTCGCAATAAATAAAGATGAGAAACAAAAACCGATGACGCGAACAGGTAGAGAAGCTCAAGCGCAACATAATGATACCACATAGGAGACCATAGCATTCTTCTTAAGAAAGATATTTGCAAATGTGATGAAAAACAAAAAAATGCTTCAAATGACTCTTTTATTGCGCAATATGACAGAATATACGCGATTTAATCGTTTTTCGACATTTCGCAATAAATAAAGATGAAAGACATAAACCGATGACGAGAACAGGTAGAGAAGCTCAAGCGCAACATAATGATACCACTTTAGGAGACCATAGCATTCTTCTTAAGAAAGATATTTGCAAATGTAAAAAATGCTTCAAATGACTCTTTTAATGCGCAATATGACAGAATATACGCGATTTAATCGTTTTTCAACATTGCGCAATAAATAAAGATGAAAAACATAAACCGATGACGCGAACAGGTAGAGAAGCTCAAGCGCAACATAATGATACCACATAGGAGACCATAGCATTCTTTTTAAGAAAGATATTTGCAAATGTGATGAAAAACAAAAAAATGCTTCAAATGACTCTTTTAATGCGCAATATGACAGTATAAACGCGATTTAATCGTTTTCAACATTTCGCAATAAATAAAGATGAAAAACATAAACCGATGACGCGAACAGGTAGAGAAGCTCAAGCGCAACATAATGATACCACATAGGAGACCATAGCATTCTTTTTAAGAAAGATATTTGCAAATGTGATGAAAAACAAAAAAATGCTTCAAATGACTCTTTTAATGCGCAATATGACAGTATAAACGCGATTTAA
Source organism: Strongylocentrotus droebachiensis (assembly GCA_035222895.1). NCBI lineage: Eukaryota > Metazoa > Echinodermata > Echinoidea > Camarodonta > Strongylocentrotidae > Strongylocentrotus > Strongylocentrotus droebachiensis. Next base: position 464,486 of record JAVYIG010000044.1, on the reverse strand, counting down.
TCGTTTTCAACATTTCGCAATAAATAAAGATGAAAAACATAAACCGATGACGCGAACAGGTAGAGAAGCTCAAGCGCAACATAATGATACCACATAGGAGACCATAGCATTCTTTTTAAGAAAGATATTTGCAAATGTGATGAAAAACGAAAAAATGCTTCAAATGACTCTTTTAATGCGCAATATGACAGTATAAACGCGATTTAATCGTTTTCAACATTTCGCAATAAATAAAGATGAGAAACAAAAACCGATGACGAGAACAGGTAGAGGAACTCAAGCGCAACATAATGATACCACTTAGGAGACCATAGCATTCTTTTTAAGAAAGATATTTGCAAATGTAAAAAATGCTTCAAATGACTCTTTTAATGCGCAATATGACAGAATATACGCGATTTAATCGTTTTTCAACATTGCGCAATAAATAAAGATGAAAAACATAAACCGATGACGCGAACAGGTAGAGAAGCTCAAGCGCAACATAATGATACCACATAGGAGACCATAGCATTCTTTTTAAGAAAGATATTTGCAAATGTGATGAAAAACAAAAAAATGCTTCAAATGACTCTTTTAATGCGCAATATGACAGTATAAACGCGATTTAATCGTTTTCAACATTTCGCAATAAATAAAGATGAGAATCAAAAACCGATGACGAGAACAGGTAGAGGAGCTCAAGCGCAACATAATGATACCACTTAGGAGACCATAGCATTCTTCTTAAGAAGGATATTTGCAAATGTAAAAAATGCTTCAAATGACTCTTTTAATGCGCAATATGACAGAATATACGCGATTTAATCGTTTTTCAACATTGCGCAATAAATAAAGATGAAAAACATAAACCGATGACGCGAACAGGTAGAGGAGCTCAAGCGCAACATAATGATACCACTTAGGAGACCGATTTAATCGTTTTCAATATTGCGCAATAAATAAAGATGAAAAACATAAACCGATGACGCGAACAGGTAGAGAAGCTCAAGCGCAACATAATGATACCACATAGGAGACCATAGCATTCTTCTTAAGAAAGATATTTGCAAATGTGATGAAAAACAAAAAAATGCTTCAAATGACTCTTTTAATGCGCAATATGACAGTATAAACGCGATTTAATCGTTTTCAACATTTCGCAATAAATAAAGATGAGAATCAAAAACCGATGACGAGAACAGGTAGAGGAGCTCAAGCGCAACATAATGATACCACTTAGGAGACCATAGCATTCTTCTTAAGAAAGATATTTGCAAATGTAAAAAATGCTTCAAATGACTCTTTTATTGCGCAATATGACAGAATATACGCGATTTAATCGTTTTCAACATTTCACAATAAATAAAGATGAAAAACATAAACCGATGACGCGAACAGGTAGAGAAGCTCAAGCGCAACATAATGATACCACATAGGAGACCATAGCATTCTTCTTAAGAAAGATATTTGCAAATGTGATGAAAAACAAAAAATGCTTCAAATGACTCTTTTATTGCGCAATATGACAGAATATACGCGATTTAATCTTTTTCAACATTTCGCAATAAATAAAGATGAGAAACAAAAACCGATGACGCGAACAGGTAGAGAAGCTCAAGCGCAACATAATGATACCACATAGGAGACCATAGCATTCTTCTTAAGAAAGATATTTGCAAATGTGATGAAAAACAAAAAAATGCTTCAAATGACTCTTTTATTGCGCAATATGACAGAATATACGCGATTTAATCGTTTTTCGACATTTCGCAATAAATAAAGATGAAAGACATAAACCGATGACGAGAACAGGTAGAGAAGCTCAAGCGCAACATAATGATACCACTTTAGGAGACCATAGCATTCTTCTTAAGAAAGATATTTGCAAATGTAAAAAATGCTTCAAATGACTCAAGCTCAAGCGCAACATAATGATACCACTTAGGAGACCATAGCATTCTTTTTAAGAAAGATATTTGTAAATGTAAAAAAAATGCTTCAAATGACTCTTTTATTGCGCAATATGACAGAATATACGCGATTTAATCGTTTTTCGAAATTTCGCAACAAATAAAGACGAAAAACATAAACCGATGACGAGAAAAGGTAGAGGAGCTCAAGCGCAACATAATGATACCACTTAGGAGACCATTGCATTCTTTTTTAGAAAGATATTTGCAAATGTAAAAAAATGCTTCAAATGACTCTTTTAATGCGCAATATGACAGTATAAACGCGATTTAATCTTTTTCAACATTTCGCAATAAATAAAGATGAGAAACAAAAACCGATGAAGCGAACAGGTAGAGATGCTCAAACGCAACATAATGATACCACTTAGGAGACCATAGCATTCTTTTTAAGAAAGATATTTGCAAATGTGATTAAAAACAAAAAAAATGCTTCAAATGACTCTTTTATAGCGCAATATGACAGAATATACGCGATTTAATCGTTTTTCGACATTGCGCAATAAATAAAGATAAAAAACATAAACCGATGACGCGAACAGGTAGAGAAGCTCAAGCGCAACATAATGATACCACATAGGAGACCGATTTATTCGTTTTCAACATTTCGCAATAAATAAAGATGAGAAACAAAAACCGATGACGAGAACAGGTAGAGGAGCTCAAGCGCAACATAATGATACCACTTAGGAGACCATAGCATTCTTCTTAAGAAAGATATTTGCAAATGTAAAAAATGCTTCAAATGACTCTTTTATTGCGCAATATGACAGAATATACGCGATTTAATCGTTTTTCGACATTGCGCAATAAATACAGATGAAAGACATAAACCGATGACGAGGACAGGTAGAGGAGCTCAAGCGCAACATAATGATACCACTTAGGAGACCGATTTAATCGTTTTCAATATTGCGCAATAAATAAAGATGAAAAACATAAACCGATGACGCGAACAGGTAGAGAAGCTCAAGCGCAACATAATGATACCACATAGGAGACCATAGCATTCTTCTTAAGAAAGATATTTGCAAATGTGATGAAAAACAAAAAAATGCTTCAAATGACTCTTTTATTGCGCAATATGACAGAATATACGCGATTTAATCGTTTTTCGACATTTCGCAATAAATAAAGATGAAAGACAATAAACCGATGACGAGAACAGGTAGAGAAGCTCAAGCGCAACATAATGATACCACATAGGAGACCATAGCATTCTTCTTAAGAAAGATATTTGCAAATGTGATGAAAAACGAAAAAATGCTTCAAATGACTCTTTTAATGCGCAATATGACAGTATAAACGCGATTTAATCGTTTTCAACATTTCGCAATAAATAAAGATGAGAAACAAAAACTGATGACGAGAACAGGTAGAGGAGCTCAAGCGCAACATAATGATACCACTTAGGAGACCGATTTAATCGTTTTCAATATTGCGCAATAAATAAAGATGAAAAACATAAACCGATGACGCGAACAGGTAGAGAAGCTCAAGCGCAACATAATGATACCACATAGGAGACCATAGCATTCTTCTTAAGAAAGATATTTGCAAATGTGATGAAAAACGAAAAAATGCTTCAAATGACTCTTTTAATGCGCAATATGATAGTATAAACGCGATTTAATCGTTTTCAACATTTCGCAATAAATAAAGATGAGAAACAAAAACTGATGACGAGAACAGGTAGAGGAGCTCAAGCGCAACATAATGATACCACATAGGAGACCATAGCATTCTTCTTAAGAAAGATATTTGCAAATGTGATGAAAAACAAAAAAATGCTTCAAATGACTCTTTTATTGCGCAATATGACAGAATATACGCGATTTAATCGTTTTTCGACATTTCGCAATAAATAAAGATGAAAGACATAAACCGATGACGAGAACAGGTAGAGAAGCTCAAGCGCAACATAATGATACCACTTTAGGAGACCATAGCATTCTTCTTAAGAAAGATATTTGCAAATGTAAAAAATGCTTCAAATGACTCTTTTAATGCGCAATATGACAGAATATACGCGATTTAATCGTTTTTCAACATTGCGCAATAAATAAAGATGAAAAACATAAACCGATGACGCGAACAGGTAGAGAAGCTCAAGCGCAACATAATGATACCACATAGGAGACCATAGCATTCTTTTTAAGAAAGATATTTGCAAATGTGATGAAAAACAAAAAAATGCTTCAAATGACTCTTTTAATGCGCAATATGACAGTATAAACGCGATTTAATCGTTTTCAACATTTCGCAATAAATAAAGATGAAAAACATAAACCGATGACGCGAACAGGTAGAGAAGCTCAAGCGCAACATAATGATACCACATAGGAGACCATAGCATTCTTTTTAAGAAAGATATTTGCAAATGTGATGAAAAACAAAAAAATGCTTCAAATGACTCTTTTAATGCGCAATATGACAGTATAAACGCGATTTAATCGTTTTCAACATTTCGCAATAAATAAAGATGAAAAACATAAACCGATGACGCGAACAGGTAGAGAAGCTCAAGCGCAACATAATGATACCACATAGGAGACCATAGCATTCTTTTTAAGAAAGATATTTGCAAATGTGATGAAAAACGAAAAAATGCTTCAAATGACTCTTTTAATGCGCAATATGACAGTATAAACGCGATTTAATCGTTTTCAACATTTCGCAATAAATAAAGATGAGAAACAAAAACCGATGACGAGAACAGGTAGAGGAACTCAAGCGCAACATAATGATACCACTTAGGAGACCATAGCATTCTTTTTAAGAAAGATATTTGCAAATGTAAAAAATGCTTCAAATGACTCTTTTAATGCGCAATATGACAGAATATACGCGATTTAATCGTTTTTCAACATTGCGCAATAAATAAAGATGAAAAACATAAACCGATGACGCGAACAGGTAGAGAAGCTCAAGCGCAACATAATGATACCACATAGGAGACCATAGCATTCTTTTTAAGAAAGATATTTGCAAATGTGATGAAAAACAAAAAAATGCTTCAAATGACTCTTTTAATGCGCAATATGACAGTATAAACGCGATTTAATCGTTTTCAACATTTCGCAATAAATAAAGATGAGAATCAAAAACCGATGACGAGAACAGGTAGAGGAGCTCAAGCGCAACATAATGATACCACTTAGGAGACCATAGCATTCTTCTTAAGAAGGATATTTGCAAATGTAAAAAATGCTTCAAATGACTCTTTTAATGCGCAATATGACAGAATATACGCGATTTAATCGTTTTTCAACATTGCGCAATAAATAAAGATGAAAAACATAAACCGATGACGCGAACAGGTAGAGGAGCTCAAGCGCAACATAATGATACCACTTAGGAGACCGATTTAATCGTTTTCAATATTGCGCAATAAATAAAGATGAAAAACATAAACCGATGACGCGAACAGGTAGAGAAGCTCAAGCGCAACATAATGATACCACATAGGAGACCATAGCATTCTTCTTAAGAAAGATATTTGCAAATGTGATGAAAAACAAAAAAATGCTTCAAATGACTCTTTTAATGCGCAATATGACAGTATAAACGCGATTTAATCGTTTTCAACATTTCGCAATAAATAAAGATGAGAATCAAAAACCGATGACGAGAACAGGTAGAGGAGCTCAAGCGCAACATAATGATACCACTTAGGAGACCATAGCATTCTTCTTAAGAAAGATATTTGCAAATGTAAAAAATGCTTCAAATGACTCTTTTATTGCGCAATATGACAGAATATACGCGATTTAATCGTTTTCAACATTTCACAATAAATAAAGATGAAAAACATAAACCGATGACGCGAACAGGTAGAGAAGCTCAAGCGCAACATAATGATACCACATAGGAGACCATAGCATTCTTCTTAAGAAAGATATTTGCAAATGTGATGAAAAACAAAAAATGCTTCAAATGACTCTTTTATTGCGCAATATGACAGAATATACGCGATTTAATCTTTTTCAACATTTCGCAATAAATAAAGATGAGAAACAAAAACCGATGACGCGAACAGGTAGAGAAGCTCAAGCGCAACATAATGATACCACATAGGAGACCATAGCATTCTTCTTAAGAAAGATATTTGCAAATGTGATGAAAAACAAAAAAATGCTTCAAATGACTCTTTTATTGCGCAATATGACAGAATATACGCGATTTAATCGTTTTTCGACATTTCGCAATAAATAAAGATGAAAGACATAAACCGATGACGAGAACAGGTAGAGAAGCTCAAGCGCAACATAATGATACCACTTTAGGAGACCATAGCATTCTTCTTAAGAAAGATATTTGCAAATGTAAAAAATGCTTCAAATGACTCTTTTAATGCGCAATATGACAGAATATACGCGATTTAATCGTTTTTCAACATTGCGCAATAAATAAAGATGAAAAACATAAACCGATGACGCGAACAGGTAGAGAAGCTCAAGCGCAACATAATGATACCACATAGGAGACCATAGCATTCTTTTTAAGAAAGATATTTGCAAATGTGATGAAAAACAAAAAAATGCTTCAAATGACTCTTTTAATGCGCAATATGACAGTATAAACGCGATTTAATCGTTTTCAACATTTCGCAATAAATAAAGATGAAAAACATAAACCGATGACGCGAACAGGTAGAGAAGCTCAAGCGCAACATAATGATACCACATAGGAGACCATAGCATTCTTTTTAAGAAAGATATTTGCAAATGTGATGAAAAACAAAAAAATGCTTCAAATGACTCTTTTAATGCGCAATATGACAGTATAAACGCGATTTAATCGTTTTCAACATTTCGCAATAAATAAAGATGAAAAACATAAACCGATGACGCGAACAGGTAGAGAAGCTCAAGCGCAACATAATGATACCACATAGGAGACCATAGCATTCTTTTTAAGAAAGATATTTGCAAATGTGATGAAAAACGAAAAAATGCTTCAAATGACTCTTTTAATGCGCAATATGACAGTATAAACGCGATTTAATCGTTTTCAACATTTCGCAATAAATAAAGATGAGAAACAAAAACCGATGACGAGAACAGGTAGAGGAACTCAAGCGCAACATAATGATACCACTTAGGAGACCATAGCATTCTTTTTAAGAAAGATATTTGCAAATGTAAAAAATGCTTCAAATGACTCTTTTAATGCGCAATATGACAGAATATACGCGATTTAATCGTTTTTCAACATTGCGCAATAAATAAAGATGAAAAACATAAACCGATGACGCGAACAGGTAGAGAAGCTCAAGCGCAACATAATGATACCACATAGGAGACCATAGCATTCTTTTTAAGAAAGATATTTGCAAATGTGATGAAAAACAAAAAAATGCTTCAAATGACTCTTTTAATGCGCAATATGACAGTATAAACGCGATTTAATCGTTTTCAACATTTCGCAATAAATAAAGATGAGAATCAAAAACCGATGACGAGAACAGGTAGAGGAGCTCAAGCGCAACATAATGATACCACTTAGGAGACCATAGCATTCTTCTTAAGAAGGATATTTGCAAATGTAAAAAATGCTTCAAATGACTCTTTTAATGCGCAATATGACAGAATATACGCGATTTAATCGTTTTTCAACATTGCGCAATAAATAAAGATGAAAAACATAAACCGATGACGCGAACAGGTAGAGAAGCTCAAGCGCAACATAATGATACCACATAGGAGACCATAGCATTCTTTTTAAGAAAGATATTTGCAAATGTGATGAAAAACAAAAAAATGCTTCAAATGACTCTTTTAATGCGCAATATGACAGTATAAACGCGATTTAATCGTTTTCAACATTTCGCAATAAATAAAGATGAGAATCAAAAACCGATGACGAGAACAGGTAGAGGAGCTCAAGCGCAACATAATGATACCACTTAGGAGACCATAGCATTCTTCTTAAGAAAGATATTTGCAAATGTAAAAAATGCTTCAAATGACTCTTTTATTGCGCAATATGACAGAATATACGCGATTTAATCGTTTTTCGACATTGCGCAATAAATAAAGATGAAAGACATAAACCGATGACGAGGACAGGTAGAGGAGCTCAAGCGCAACATAATGATACCACTTAGGAGACCGATTTAATCGTTTTCAATATTGCGCAATAAATAAAGATGAAAAACATAAACCGATGACGCGAACAGGTAGAGAAGCTCAAGCGCAACATAATGATACCACTTTAGGAGACCATAGCATTCTTCTTAAGAAAGATATTTGCAAATGTAAAAAATGCTTCAAATGACTCTTTTAATGCGCAATATGACAGAATATACGCGATTTAATCGTTTTTCAACATTGCGCAATAAATAAAGATGAAAAACATAAACCGATGACGCGAACAGGTAGAGAAGCTCAAGCGCAACATAATGATACCACATAGGAGACCATAGCATTCTTCTTAAGAAAGATATTTGCAAATGTGATGAAAAACGAAAAAATGCTTCAAATGACTCTTTTAATGCGCAATATGACAGTATGAACGCGATTTAATCTTTTTCAACATTTCGCAATAAATAAAGATGAGAAACAAAAACCGATGAAGCGAACAGGTAGAGATGCTCAAACGCAACATAATGATACCACTTAGGAGACCATAGCATTCTTTTCAAGAAAGATATTTGCAAATGTAAAAAATGCTTCAAATGACTCAAGCTCAAGCGCAACATAATGATACCACTTAGGAGACCATAGCATTCTTTTTAAGAAAGATATTTGTAAATGTAAAAAAAATGCTTCAAATGACTCTTTTATTGCGCAATATGACAGAATATACGCGATTTAATCGTTTTTCGAAATTTCGCAACAAATAAAGACGAAAAACATAAACCGATGACGAGAAAAGGTAGAGGAGCTCAAGCGCAACATAATGATACCACTTAGGAGACCATTGCATTCTTTTTTAGAAAGATATTTGCAAATGTAAAAAAATGCTTCAAATGACTCTTTTAATGCGCAATATGACAGTATAAACGCGATTTAATCTTTTTCAACATTTCGCAATAAATAAAGATGAGAAACAAAAACCGATGAAGCGAACAGGTAGAGATGCTCAAACGCAACATAATGATACCACTTAGGAGACCATAGCATTCTTTTTAAGAAAGATATTTGCAAATGTGATTAAAAACAAAAAAAATGCTTCAAATGACTCTTTTATAGCGCAATATGACAGAATATACGCGATTTAATCGTTTTTCGACATTGCGCAATAAATAAAGATAAAAAACATAAACCGATGACGCGAACAGGTAGAGAAGCTCAAGCGCAACATAATGATACCACATAGGAGACCGATTTATTCGTTTTCAACATTTCGCAATAAATAAAGATGAGAAACAAAAACCGATGACGAGAACAGGTAGAGGAGCTCAAGCGCAACATAATGATACCACTTTAGGAGACCATAGCATTCTTCTTAAGAAAGATATTTGCAAATGTAAAAAATGCTTCAAATGACTCTTTTATTGCGCAATATGACAGAATATACGCGATTTAATCGTTTTTCGAAATTTCGCAACAAATAAAGACGAAAAACATAAACCGATGACGAGAAAAGGTAGAGGAGCTCAAGCGCAACATAATGATACCACTTAGGAGACCATTGCATTCTTTTTTAGAAAGATATTTGCAAATGTAAAAAAATGCTTCAAATGACTCTTTTAATGCGCAATATGACAGTATAAACGCGATTTAATCTTTTTCAACATTTCGCAATAAATAAAGATGAGAAACAAAAACCGATGAAGCGAACAGGTAGAGATGCTCAAACGCAACATAATGATACCACTTAGGAGACCATAGCATTCTTTTTAAGAAAGATATTTGCAAATGTGATTAAAAACAAAAAAAATGCTTCAAATGACTCTTTTATAGCGCAATATGACAGAATATACGCGATTTAATCGTTTTTCGACATTGCGCAATAAATAAAGATAAAAAACATAAACCGATGACGCGAACAGGTAGAGAAGCTCAAGCGCAACATAATGATACCACATAGGAGACCGATTTATTCGTTTTCAACATTTCGCAATAAATAAAGATGAGAAACAAAAACCGATGACGAGAACAGGTAGAGGAGCTCAAGCGCAACATAATGATACCACTTAGGAGACCATAGCATTCTTCTTAAGAAAGATATTTGCAAATGTAAAAAATGCTTCAAATGACTCTTTTATTGCGCAATATGACAGAATATACGCGATTTAATCGTTTTTCGACATTGCGCAATAAATACAGATGAAAGACATAAACCGATGACGAGGACAGGTAGAGGAGCTCAAGCGCAACATAATGATACCACTTAGGAGACCGATTTAATCGTTTTCAATATTGCGCAATAAATAAAGATGAAAAACATAAACCGATGACGCGAACAGGTAGAGAAGCTCAAGCGCAACATAATGATACCACATAGGAGACCATAGCATTCTTCTTAAGAAAGATATTTGCAAATGTGATGAAAAACAAAAAAATGCTTCAAATGACTCTTTTATTGCGCAATATGACAGAATATACGCGATTTAATCGTTTTTCGACATTTCGCAATAAATAAAGATGAAAGACAATAAACCGATGACGAGAACAGGTAGAGAAGCTCAAGCGCAACATAATGATACCACATAGGAGACCATAGCATTCTTCTTAAGAAAGATATTTGCAAATGTGATGAAAAACGAAAAAATGCTTCAAATGACTCTTTTAATGCGCAATATGACAGTATAAACGCGATTTAATCGTTTTCAACATTTCGCAATAAATAAAGATGAGAAACAAAAACTGATGACGAGAACAGGTAGAGGAGCTCAAGCGCAACATAATGATACCACTTAGGAGACCGATTTAATCGTTTTCAATATTGCGCAATAAATAAAGATGAAAAACATAAACCGATGACGCGAACAGGTAGAGAAGCTCAAGCGCAACATAATGATACCACATAGGAGACCATAGCATTCTTCTTAAGAAAGATATTTGCAAATGTGATGAAAAACGAAAAAATGCTTCAAATGACTCTTTTAATGCGCAATATGATAGTATAAACGCGATTTAATCGTTTTCAACATTTCGCAATAAATAAAGATGAGAAACAAAAACTGATGACGAGAACAGGTAGAGGAGCTCAAGCGCAACATAATGATACCACTTAGGAGACCATAGCATTCTTCTTAAGAAAGATATTTGCAAATGTAAAAAATGCTTCAAATGACTCTTTTAATGCGCAATATGACAGTATAAACGCGATTTAATCTTTTTCAACATTTCGCAATAAATAAAGACGAAAAACATAAACCGATGACGAGAAAAGGTAGAGGAGCTCAAGCGCAACATAATGATACCACTTAGGAGACCATTGCATTCTTTTTTAGAAAGATATTTGCAAATGTAAAAAAATGCTTCAAATGACTCTTTTAATGCGCAATATGACAGTATAAACGCGATTTAATCTTTTTCAACATTTCGCAATAAATAAAGATGAGAAACAAAAACCGATGACGCGAACAGGTAGAGAAGCTCAAGCGCAACATAATGATACCACATAGGAGACCATAGCATTCTTCTTAAGAAAGATATTTGCAAATGTGATGAAAAACAAAAAAATGCTTCAAATGACTCTTTTATTGCGCAATATGACAGAATATACGCGATTTAATCGTTTTTCGACATTTCGCAATAAATAAAGATGAAAGACATAAACCGATGACGAGAACAGGTAGAGAAGCTCAAGCGCAACATAATGATACCACTTTAGGAGACCATAGCATTCTTCTTAAGAAAGATATTTGCAAATGTAAAAAATGCTTCAAATGACTCTTTTAATGCGCAATATGACAGAATATACGCGATTTAATCGTTTTTCAACATTGCGCAATAAATAAAGATGAAAAACATAAACCGATGACGCGAACAGGTAGAGAAGCTCAAGCGCAACATAATGATACCACATAGGAGACCATAGCATTCTTTTTAAGAAAGATATTTGCAAATGTGATGAAAAACAAAAAAATGCTTCAAATGACTCTTTTAATGCGCAATATGACAGTATAAACGCGATTTAATCGTTTTCAACATTTCGCAATAAATAAAGATGAAAAACATAAACCGATGACGCGAACAGGTAGAGAAGCTCAAGCGCAACATAATGATACCACATAGGAGACCATAGCATTCTTTTTAAGAAAGATATTTGCAAATGTGATGAAAAACAAAAAAATGCTTCAAATGACTCTTTTAATGCGCAATATGACAGTATAAACGCGATTTAATCGTTTTCAACATTTCGCAATAAATAAAGATGAAAAACATAAACCGATGACGCGAACAGGTAGAGAAGCTCAAGCGCAACATAATGATACCACATAGGAGACCATAGCATTCTTTTTAAGAAAGATATTTGCAAATGTGATGAAAAACGAAAAAATGCTTCAAATGACTCTTTTAATGCGCAATATGACAGTATAAACGCGATTTAATCGTTTTCAACATTTCGCAATAAATAAAGATGAGAAACAAAAACCGATGACGAGAACAGGTAGAGGAACTCAAGCGCAACATAATGATACCACTTAGGAGACCATAGCATTCTTTTTAAGAAAGATATTTGCAAATGTAAAAAATGCTTCAAATGACTCTTTTAATGCGCAATATGACAGAATATACGCGATTTAATCGTTTTTCAACATTGCGCAATAAATAAAGATGAAAAACATAAACCGATGACGCGAACAGGTAGAGAAGCTCAAGCGCAACATAATGATACCACATAGGAGACCATAGCATTCTTTTTAAGAAAGATATTTGCAAATGTGATGAAAAACAAAAAAATGCTTCAAATGACTCTTTTAATGCGCAATATGACAGTATAAACGCGATTTAATCGTTTTCAACATTTCGCAATAAATAAAGATGAGAATCAAAAACCGATGACGAGAACAGGTAGAGGAGCTCAAGCGCAACATAATGATACCACTTAGGAGACCATAGCATTCTTCTTAAGAAGGATATTTGCAAATGTAAAAAATGCTTCAAATGACTCTTTTAATGCGCAATATGACAGAATATACGCGATTTAATCGTTTTTCAACATTGCGCAATAAATAAAGATGAAAAACATAAACCGATGACGCGAACAGGTAGAGGAGCTCAAGCGCAACATAATGATACCACTTAGGAGACCGATTTAATCGTTTTCAATATTGCGCAATAAATAAAGATGAAAAACATAAACCGATGACGCGAACAGGTAGAGAAGCTCAAGCGCAACATAATGATACCACATAGGAGACCATAGCATTCTTCTTAAGAAAGATATTTGCAAATGTGATGAAAAACAAAAAAATGCTTCAAATGACTCTTTTAATGCGCAATATGACAGTATAAACGCGATTTAATCGTTTTCAACATTTCGCAATAAATAAAGATGAGAATCAAAAACCGATGACGAGAACAGGTAGAGGAGCTCAAGCGCAACATAATGATACCACTTAGGAGACCATAGCATTCTTCTTAAGAAAGATATTTGCAAATGTAAAAAATGCTTCAAATGACTCTTTTATTGCGCAATATGACAGAATATACGCGATTTAATCGTTTTCAACATTTCACAATAAATAAAGATGAAAAACATAAACCGATGACGCGAACAGGTAGAGAAGCTCAAGCGCAACATAATGATACCACATAGGAGACCATAGCATTCTTCTTAAGAAAGATATTTGCAAATGTGATGAAAAACAAAAAATGCTTCAAATGACTCTTTTATTGCGCAATATGACAGAATATACGCGATTTAATCTTTTTCAACATTTCGCAATAAATAAAGATGAGAAACAAAAACCGATGACGCGAACAGGTAGAGAAGCTCAAGCGCAACATAATGATACCACATAGGAGACCATAGCATTCTTCTTAAGAAAGATATTTGCAAATGTGATGAAAAACAAAAAAATGCTTCAAATGACTCTTTTATTGCGCAATATGACAGAATATACGCGATTTAATCGTTTTTCGACATTTCGCAATAAATAAAGATGAAAGACATAAACCGATGACGAGAACAGGTAGAGAAGCTCAAGCGCAACATAATGATACCACTTTAGGAGACCATAGCATTCTTCTTAAGAAAGATATTTGCAAATGTAAAAAATGCTTCAAATGACTCAAGCTCAAGCGCAACATAATGATACCACTTAGGAGACCATAGCATTCTTTTTAAGAAAGATATTTGTAAATGTAAAAAAAATGCTTCAAATGACTCTTTTATTGCGCAATATGACAGAATATACGCGATTTAATCGTTTTTCGAAATTTCGCAACAAATAAAGACGAAAAACATAAACCGATGACGAGAAAAGGTAGAGGAGCTCAAGCGCAACATAATGATACCACTTAGGAGACCATTGCATTCTTTTTTAGAAAGATATTTGCAAATGTAAAAAAATGCTTCAAATGACTCTTTTAATGCGCAATATGACAGTATAAACGCGATTTAATCTTTTTCAACATTTCGCAATAAATAAAGATGAGAAACAAAAACCGATGAAGCGAACAGGTAGAGATGCTCAAACGCAACATAATGATACCACTTAGGAGACCATAGCATTCTTTTTAAGAAAGATATTTGCAAATGTGATTAAAAACAAAAAAAATGCTTCAAATGACTCTTTTATAGCGCAATATGACAGAATATACGCGATTTAATCGTTTTTCGACATTGCGCAATAAATAAAGATAAAAAACATAAACCGATGACGCGAACAGGTAGAGAAGCTCAAGCGCAACATAATGATACCACATAGGAGACCGATTTATTCGTTTTCAACATTTCGCAATAAATAAAGATGAGAAACAAAAACCGATGACGAGAACAGGTAGAGGAGCTCAAGCGCAACATAATGATACCACTTAGGAGACCATAGCATTCTTCTTAAGAAAGATATTTGCAAATGTAAAAAATGCTTCAAATGACTCTTTTATTGCGCAATATGACAGAATATACGCGATTTAATCGTTTTTCGACATTGCGCAATAAATACAGATGAAAGACATAAACCGATGACGAGGACAGGTAGAGGAGCTCAAGCGCAACATAATGATACCACTTAGGAGACCGATTTAATCGTTTTCAATATTGCGCAATAAATAAAGATGAAAAACATAAACCGATGACGCGAACAGGTAGAGAAGCTCAAGCGCAACATAATGATACCACATAGGAGACCATAGCATTCTTCTTAAGAAAGATATTTGCAAATGTGATGAAAAACAAAAAAATGCTTCAAATGACTCTTTTATTGCGCAATATGACAGAATATACGCGATTTAATCGTTTTTCGACATTTCGCAATAAATAAAGATGAAAGACAATAAACCGATGACGAGAACAGGTAGAGAAGCTCAAGCGCAACATAATGATACCACATAGGAGACCATAGCATTCTTCTTAAGAAAGATATTTGCAAATGTGATGAAAAACGAAAAAATGCTTCAAATGACTCTTTTAATGCGCAATATGACAGTATAAACGCGATTTAATCGTTTTCAACATTTCGCAATAAATAAAGATGAGAAACAAAAACTGATGACGAGAACAGGTAGAGGAGCTCAAGCGCAACATAATGATACCACTTAGGAGACCGATTTAATCGTTTTCAATATTGCGCAATAAATAAAGATGAAAAACATAAACCGATGACGCGAACAGGTAGAGAAGCTCAAGCGCAACATAATGATACCACATAGGAGACCATAGCATTCTTCTTAAGAAAGATATTTGCAAATGTGATGAAAAACGAAAAAATGCTTCAAATGACTCTTTTAATGCGCAATATGATAGTATAAACGCGATTTAATCGTTTTCAACATTTCGCAATAAATAAAGATGAGAAACAAAAACTGATGACGAGAACAGGTAGAGGAGCTCAAGCGCAACATAATGATACCACATAGGAGACCATAGCATTCTTCTTAAGAAAGATATTTGCAAATGTGATGAAAAACAAAAAAATGCTTCAAATGACTCTTTTATTGCGCAATATGACAGAATATACGCGATTTAATCGTTTTTCGACATTTCGCAATAAATAAAGATGAAAGACATAAACCGATGACGAGAACAGGTAGAGAAGCTCAAGCGCAACATAATGATACCACTTTAGGAGACCATAGCATTCTTCTTAAGAAAGATATTTGCAAATGTAAAAAATGCTTCAAATGACTCTTTTAATGCGCAATATGACAGAATATACGCGATTTAATCGTTTTTCAACATTGCGCAATAAATAAAGATGAAAAACATAAACCGATGACGCGAACAGGTAGAGAAGCTCAAGCGCAACATAATGATACCACATAGGAGACCATAGCATTCTTTTTAAGAAAGATATTTGCAAATGTGATGAAAAACAAAAAAATGCTTCAAATGACTCTTTTAATGCGCAATATGACAGTATAAACGCGATTTAATCGTTTTCAACATTTCGCAATAAATAAAGATGAAAAACATAAACCGATGACGCGAACAGGTAGAGAAGCTCAAGCGCAACATAATGATACCACATAGGAGACCATAGCATTCTTTTTAAGAAAGATATTTGCAAATGTGATGAAAAACAAAAAAATGCTTCAAATGACTCTTTTAATGCGCAATATGACAGTATAAACGCGATTTAATCGTTTTCAACATTTCGCAATAAATAAAGATGAAAAACATAAACCGATGACGCGAACAGGTAGAGAAGCTCAAGCGCAACATAATGATACCACATAGGAGACCATAGCATTCTTTTTAAGAAAGATATTTGCAAATGTGATGAAAAACGAAAAAATGCTTCAAATGACTCTTTTAATGCGCAATATGACAGTATAAACGCGATTTAATCGTTTTCAACATTTCGCAATAAATAAAGATGAGAAACAAAAACCGATGACGAGAACAGGTAGAGGAACTCAAGCGCAACATAATGATACCACTTAGGAGACCATAGCATTCTTTTTAAGAAAGATATTTGCAAATGTAAAAAATGCTTCAAATGACTCTTTTAATGCGCAATATGACAGAATATACGCGATTTAATCGTTTTTCAACATTGCGCAATAAATAAAGATGAAAAACATAAACCGATGACGCGAACAGGTAGAGAAGCTCAAGCGCAACATAATGATACCACATAGGAGACCATAGCATTCTTTTTAAGAAAGATATTTGCAAATGTGATGAAAAACAAAAAAATGCTTCAAATGACTCTTTTAATGCGCAATATGACAGTATAAACGCGATTTAATCGTTTTCAACATTTCGCAATAAATAAAGATGAGAATCAAAAACCGATGACGAGAACAGGTAGAGGAGCTCAAGCGCAACATAATGATACCACTTAGGAGACCATAGCATTCTTCTTAAGAAGGATATTTGCAAATGTAAAAAATGCTTCAAATGACTCTTTTAATGCGCAATATGACAGAATATACGCGATTTAATCGTTTTTCAACATTGCGCAATAAATAAAGATGAAAAACATAAACCGATGACGCGAACAGGTAGAGGAGCTCAAGCGCAACATAATGATACCACTTAGGAGACCGATTTAATCGTTTTCAATATTGCGCAATAAATAAAGATGAAAAACATAAACCGATGACGCGAACAGGTAGAGAAGCTCAAGCGCAACATAATGATACCACATAGGAGACCATAGCATTCTTCTTAAGAAAGATATTTGCAAATGTGATGAAAAACAAAAAAATGCTTCAAATGACTCTTTTAATGCGCAATATGACAGTATAAACGCGATTTAATCGTTTTCAACATTTCGCAATAAATAAAGATGAGAATCAAAAACCGATGACGAGAACAGGTAGAGGAGCTCAAGCGCAACATAATGATACCACTTAGGAGACCATAGCATTCTTCTTAAGAAAGATATTTGCAAATGTAAAAAATGCTTCAAATGACTCTTTTATTGCGCAATATGACAGAATATACGCGATTTAATCGTTTTCAACATTTCACAATAAATAAAGATGAAAAACATAAACCGATGACGCGAACAGGTAGAGAAGCTCAAGCGCAACATAATGATACCACATAGGAGACCATAGCATTCTTCTTAAGAAAGATATTTGCAAATGTGATGAAAAACAAAAAATGCTTCAAATGACTCTTTTATTGCGCAATATGACAGAATATACGCGATTTAATCTTTTTCAACATTTCGCAATAAATAAAGATGAGAAACAAAAACCGATGACGCGAACAGGTAGAGAAGCTCAAGCGCAACATAATGATACCACATAGGAGACCATAGCATTCTTCTTAAGAAAGATATTTGCAAATGTGATGAAAAACAAAAAAATGCTTCAAATGACTCTTTTATTGCGCAATATGACAGAATATACGCGATTTAATCGTTTTTCGACATTTCGCAATAAATAAAGATGAAAGACATAAACCGATGACGAGAACAGGTAGAGAAGCTCAAGCGCAACATAATGATACCACTTTAGGAGACCATAGCATTCTTCTTAAGAAAGATATTTGCAAATGTAAAAAATGCTTCAAATGACTCTTTTAATGCGCAATATGACAGAATATACGCGATTTAATCGTTTTTCAACATTGCGCAATAAATAAAGATGAAAAACATAAACCGATGACGCGAACAGGTAGAGAAGCTCAAGCGCAACATAATGATACCACATAGGAGACCATAGCATTCTTTTTAAGAAAGATATTTGCAAATGTGATGAAAAACAAAAAAATGCTTCAAATGACTCTTTTAATGCGCAATATGACAGTATAAACGCGATTTAATCGTTTTCAACATTTCGCAATAAATAAAGATGAAAAACATAAACCGATGACGCGAACAGGTAGAGAAGCTCAAGCGCAACATAATGATACCACATAGGAGACCATAGCATTCTTTTTAAGAAAGATATTTGCAAATGTGATGAAAAACAAAAAAATGCTTCAAATGACTCTTTTAATGCGCAATATGACAGTATAAACGCGATTTAATCGTTTTCAACATTTCGCAATAAATAAAGATGAAAAACATAAACCGATGACGAGAACAGGTAGAGGAACTCAAGCGCAACATAATGATACCACTTAGGAGACCATAGCATTCTTTTTAAGAAAGATATTTGCAAATGTAAAAAATGCTTCAAATGACTCTTTTAATGCGCAATATGACAGAATATACGCGATTTAATCGTTTTTCAACATTGCGCAATAAATAAAGATGAAAAACATAAACCGATGACGCGAACAGGTAGAGAAGCTCAAGCGCAACATAATGATACCACATAGGAGACCATAGCATTCTTTTTAAGAAAGATATTTGCAAATGTGATGAAAAACAAAAAAATGCTTCAAATGACTCTTTTAATGCGCAATATGACAGTATAAACGCGATTTAATCGTTTTCAACATTTCGCAATAAATAAAGATGAGAATCAAAAACCGATGACGAGAACAGGTAGAGGAGCTCAAGCGCAACATAATGATACCACTTAGGAGACCATAGCATTCTTCTTAAGAAGGATATTTGCAAATGTAAAAAATGCTTCAAATGACTCTTTTAATGCGCAATATGACAGAATATACGCGATTTAATCGTTTTTCAACATTGCGCAATAAATAAAGATGAAAAACATAAACCGATGACGCGAACAGGTAGAGAAGCTCAAGCGCAACATAATGATACCACATAGGAGACCATAGCATTCTTTTTAAGAAAGATATTTGCAAATGTGATGAAAAACAAAAAAATGCTTCAAATGACTCTTTTAATGCGCAATATGACAGTATAAACGCGATTTAATCGTTTTCAACATTTCGCAATAAATAAAGATGAGAATCAAAAACCGATGACGAGAACAGGTAGAGGAGCTCAAGCGCAACATAATGATACCACTTAGGAGACCATAGCATTCTTCTTAAGAAAGATATTTGCAAATGTAAAAAATGCTTCAAATGACTCTTTTATTGCGCAATATGACAGAATATACGCGATTTAATCGTTTTTCGACATTGCGCAATAAATAAAGATGAAAGACATAAACCGATGACGAGGACAGGTAGAGGAGCTCAAGCGCAACATAATGATACCACTTAGGAGACCGATTTAATCGTTTTCAATATTGCGCAATAAATAAAGATGAAAAACATAAACCGATGACGCGAACAGGTAGAGAAGCTCAAGCGCAACATAATGATACCACTTTAGGAGACCATAGCATTCTTCTTAAGAAAGATATTTGCAAATGTAAAAAATGCTTCAAATGACTCTTTTAATGCGCAATATGACAGAATATACGCGATTTAATCGTTTTTCAACATTGCGCAATAAATAAAGATGAAAAACATAAACCGATGACGCGAACAGGTAGAGAAGCTCAAGCGCAACATAATGATACCACATAGGAGACCATAGCATTCTTCTTAAGAAAGATATTTGCAAATGTGATGAAAAACGAAAAAATGCTTCAAATGACTCTTTTAATGCGCAATATGACAGTATGAACGCGATTTAATCTTTTTCAACATTTCGCAATAAATAAAGATGAGAAACAAAAACCGATGAAGCGAACAGGTAGAGATGCTCAAACGCAACATAATGATACCACTTAGGAGACCATAGCATTCTTTTCAAGAAAGATATTTGCAAATGTAAAAAATGCTTCAAATGACTCAAGCTCAAGCGCAACATAATGATACCACTTAGGAGACCATAGCATTCTTTTTAAGAAAGATATTTGTAAATGTAAAAAAAATGCTTCAAATGACTCTTTTATTGCGCAATATGACAGAATATACGCGATTTAATCGTTTTTCGAAATTTCGCAACAAATAAAGACGAAAAACATAAACCGATGACGAGAAAAGGTAGAGGAGCTCAAGCGCAACATAATGATACCACTTAGGAGACCATTGCATTCTTTTTTAGAAAGATATTTGCAAATGTAAAAAAATGCTTCAAATGACTCTTTTAATGCGCAATATGACAGTATAAACGCGATTTAATCTTTTTCAACATTTCGCAATAAATAAAGATGAGAAACAAAAACCGATGAAGCGAACAGGTAGAGATGCTCAAACGCAACATAATGATACCACTTAGGAGACCATAGCATTCTTTTTAAGAAAGATATTTGCAAATGTGATTAAAAACAAAAAAAATGCTTCAAATGACTCTTTTATAGCGCAATATGACAGAATATACGCGATTTAATCGTTTTTCGACATTGCGCAATAAATAAAGATAAAAAACATAAACCGATGACGCGAACAGGTAGAGAAGCTCAAGCGCAACATAATGATACCACATAGGAGACCGATTTATTCGTTTTCAACATTTCGCAATAAATAAAGATGAGAAACAAAAACCGATGACGAGAACAGGTAGAGGAGCTCAAGCGCAACATAATGATACCACTTTAGGAGACCATAGCATTCTTCTTAAGAAAGATATTTGCAAATGTAAAAAATGCTTCAAATGACTCTTTTATTGCGCAATATGACAGAATATACGCGATTTAATCGTTTTTCGAAATTTCGCAACAAATAAAGACGAAAAACATAAACCGATGACGAGAAAAGGTAGAGGAGCTCAAGCGCAACATAATGATACCACTTAGGAGACCATTGCATTCTTTTTTAGAAAGATATTTGCAAATGTAAAAAAATGCTTCAAATGACTCTTTTAATGCGCAATATGACAGTATAAACGCGATTTAATCTTTTTCAACATTTCGCAATAAATAAAGATGAGAAACAAAAACCGATGAAGCGAACAGGTAGAGATGCTCAAACGCAACATAATGATACCACTTAGGAGACCATAGCATTCTTTTTAAGAAAGATATTTGCAAATGTGATTAAAAACAAAAAAAATGCTTCAAATGACTCTTTTATAGCGCAATATGACAGAATATACGCGATTTAATCGTTTTTCGACATTGCGCAATAAATAAAGATAAAAAACATAAACCGATGACGCGAACAGGTAGAGAAGCTCAAGCGCAACATAATGATACCACATAGGAGACCGATTTATTCGTTTTCAACATTTCGCAATAAATAAAGATGAGAAACAAAAACCGATGACGAGAACAGGTAGAGGAGCTCAAGCGCAACATAATGATACCACTTAGGAGACCATAGCATTCTTCTTAAGAAAGATATTTGCAAATGTAAAAAATGCTTCAAATGACTCTTTTATTGCGCAATATGACAGAATATACGCGATTTAATCGTTTTTCGACATTGCGCAATAAATACAGATGAAAGACATAAACCGATGACGAGGACAGGTAGAGGAGCTCAAGCGCAACATAATGATACCACTTAGGAGACCGATTTAATCGTTTTCAATATTGCGCAATAAATAAAGATGAAAAACATAAACCGATGACGCGAACAGGTAGAGAAGCTCAAGCGCAACATAATGATACCACATAGGAGACCATAGCATTCTTCTTAAGAAAGATATTTGCAAATGTGATGAAAAACAAAAAAATGCTTCAAATGACTCTTTTATTGCGCAATATGACAGAATATACGCGATTTAATCGTTTTTCGACATTTCGCAATAAATAAAGATGAAAGACAATAAACCGATGACGAGAACAGGTAGAGAAGCTCAAGCGCAACATAATGATACCACATAGGAGACCATAGCATTCTTCTTAAGAAAGATATTTGCAAATGTGATGAAAAACGAAAAAATGCTTCAAATGACTCTTTTAATGCGCAATATGACAGTATAAACGCGATTTAATCGTTTTCAACATTTCGCAATAAATAAAGATGAGAAACAAAAACTGATGACGAGAACAGGTAGAGGAGCTCAAGCGCAACATAATGATACCACTTAGGAGACCGATTTAATCGTTTTCAATATTGCGCAATAAATAAAGATGAAAAACATAAACCGATGACGCGAACAGGTAGAGAAGCTCAAGCGCAACATAATGATACCACATAGGAGACCATAGCATTCTTCTTAAGAAAGATATTTGCAAATGTGATGAAAAACGAAAAAATGCTTCAAATGACTCTTTTAATGCGCAATATGATAGTATAAACGCGATTTAATCGTTTTCAACATTTCGCAATAAATAAAGATGAGAAACAAAAACTGATGACGAGAACAGGTAGAGGAGCTCAAGCGCAACATAATGATACCACTTAGGAGACCATAGCATTCTTCTTAAGAAAGATATTTGCAAATGTAAAAAATGCTTCAAATGACTCTTTTAATGCGCAATATGACAGTATAAACGCGATTTAATCTTTTTCAACATTTCGCAATAAATAAAGACGAAAAACATAAACCGATGACGAGAAAAGGTAGAGGAGCTCAAGCGCAACATAATGATACCACTTAGGAGACCATTGCATTCTTTTTTAGAAAGATATTTGCAAATGTAAAAAAATGCTTCAAATGACTCTTTTAATGCGCAATATGACAGTATAAACGCGATTTAATCTTTTTCAACATTTCGCAATAAATAAAGATGAGAAACAAAAACCGATGACGCGAACAGGTAGAGAAGCTCAAGCGCAACATAATGATACCACATAGGAGACCATAGCATTCTTCTTAAGAAAGATATTTGCAAATGTGATGAAAAACAAAAAAATGCTTCAAATGACTCTTTTATTGCGCAATATGACAGAATATACGCGATTTAATCGTTTTTCGACATTTCGCAATAAATAAAGATGAAAGACATAAACCGATGACGAGAACAGGTAGAGAAGCTCAAGCGCAACATAATGATACCACTTTAGGAGACCATAGCATTCTTCTTAAGAAAGATATTTGCAAATGTAAAAAATGCTTCAAATGACTCTTTTAATGCGCAATATGACAGAATATACGCGATTTAATCGTTTTTCAACATTGCGCAATAAATAAAGATGAAAAACATAAACCGATGACGCGAACAGGTAGAGAAGCTCAAGCGCAACATAATGATACCACATAGGAGACCATAGCATTCTTTTTAAGAAAGATATTTGCAAATGTGATGAAAAACAAAAAAATGCTTCAAATGACTCTTTTAATGCGCAATATGACAGTATAAACGCGATTTAATCGTTTTCAACATTTCGCAATAAATAAAGATGAAAAACATAAACCGATGACGCGAACAGGTAGAGAAGCTCAAGCGCAACATAATGATACCACATAGGAGACCATAGCATTCTTTTTAAGAAAGATATTTGCAAATGTAAAAAATGCTTCAAATGACTCTTTTAATGCGCAATATGACAGAATATACGCGATTTAATCGTTTTTCAACATTGCGCAATAAATAAAGATGAAAAACATAAACCGATGACGCGAACAGGTAGAGAAGCTCAAGCGCAACATAATGATACCACATAGGAGACCATAGCATTCTTTTTAAGAAAGATATTTGCAAATGTGATGAAAAACAAAAAAATGCTTCAAATGACTCTTTTAATGCGCAATATGACAGTATAAACGCGATTTAATCGTTTTCAACATTTCGCAATAAATAAAGATGAGAATCAAAAACCGATGACGAGAACAGGTAGAGGAGCTCAAGCGCAACATAATGATACCACTTAGGAGACCATAGCATTCTTCTTAAGAAAGATATTTGCAAATGTAAAAAATGCTTCAAATGACTCTTTTATTGCGCAATATGACAGAATATACGCGATTTAATCGTTTTCAACATTTCACAATAAATAAAGATGAAAAACATAAACCGATGACGCGAACAGGTAGAGAAGCTCAAGCGCAACATAATGATACCACATAGGAGACCATAGCATTCTTCTTAAGAAAGATATTTGCAAATGTGATGAAAAACAAAAAATGCTTCAAATGACTCTTTTATTGCGCAATATGACAGAATATACGCGATTTAATCGTTTTTCGACATTTCGCAATAAATAAAGATGAAAGACATAAACCGATGACGAGAACAGGTAGAGGAGCTCAAGCGCAACATAATGATACCACTTAGGAGACCGATTTAATCGTTTTCAATATTGCGCAATAAATAAAGATGAAAAACATAAACCGATGACGCGAACAGGTAGAGAAGCTCAAGCGCAACATAATGATACCACATAGGAGACCATAGCATTCTTCTTAAGAAAGATATTTGCAAATGTGATGAAAAACGAAAAAATGCTTCAAATGACTCTTTTAATGCGCAATATGACAGTATGAACGCGATTTAATCTTTTTCAACATTTCGCAATAAATAAAGATGAGAAACAAAAACCGATGAAGCGAACAGGTAGAGATGCTCAAACGCAACATAATGATACCACTTAGGAGACCATAGCATTCTTTTCAAGAAAGATATTTGCAAATGTAAAAAATGCTTCAAATGACTCAAGCTCAAGCGCAACATAATGATACCACTTAGGAGACCATAGCATTCTTTTTAAGAAAGATATTTGTAAATGTAAAAAAAATGCTTCAAATGACTCTTTTATTGCGCAATATGACAGAATATACGCGATTTAATCGTTTTTCGAAATTTCGCAACAAATAAAGACGAAAAACATAAACCGATGACGAGAAAAGGTAGAGGAGCTCAAGCGCAACATAATGATACCACTTAGGAGACCATTGCATTCTTTTTAAGAAAGATATTTGCAAATGTAAAAAAATGCTTCAAATGACTCTTTTAATGCGCAATATGACAGTATAAACGCGATTTAATCTTTTTCAACATTTCGCAATAAATAAAGATGAGAAACAAAAACCGATGAAGCGAACAGGTAGAGATGCTCAAACGCAACATAATGATACCACTTAGGAGACCATAGCATTCTTTTTAAGAAAGATATTTGCAAATGTGATTAAAAACAAAAAAAATGCTTCAAATGACTCTTTTATAGCGCAATATGACAGAATATACGCGATTTAATCGTTTTTCGACATTGCGCAATAAATAAAGATAAAAAACATAAACCGATGACGCGAACAGGTAGAGAAGCTCAAGCGCAACATAATGATACCACATAGGAGACCGATTTATTCGTTTTCAACATTTCGCAATAAATAAAGATGAGAAACAAAAACCGATGACGAGAACAGGTAGAGGAGCTCAAGCGCAACATAATGATACCACTTAGGAGACCATAGCATTCTTCTTAAGAAAGATATTTGCAAATGTAAAAAATGCTTCAAATGACTCTTTTATTGCGCAATATGACAGAATATACGCGATTTAATCGTTTTTCGACATTGCGCAATAAATACAGATGACAGACATAAACCGATGACGAGGACAGGTAGAGGAGCTCAAGCGCAACATAATGATACCACTTAGGAGACCGATTTAATCGTTTTCAATATTGCGCAATAAATAAAGATGAAAAACATAAACCGATGACGCGAACAGGTAGAGAAGCTCAAGCGCAACATAATGATACCACATAGGAGACCATAGCATTCTTCTTAAGAAAGATATTTGCAAATGTGATGAAAAACAAAAAAATGCTTCAAATGACTCTTTTATTGCGCAATATGACAGAATATACGCGATTTAATCGTTTTTCGACATTTCGCAATAAATAAAGATGAAAGACAATAAACCGATGACGAGAACAGGTAGAGAAGCTCAAGCGCAACATAATGATACCACATAGGAGACCATAGCATTCTTCTTAAGAAAGATATTTGCAAATGTGATGAAAAACGAAAAAATGCTTCAAATGACTCTTTTAATGCGCAATATGACAGTATAAACGCGATTTAATCGTTTTCAACATTTCGCAATAAATAAAGATGAGAAACAAAAACTGATGACGAGAACAGGTAGAGGAGCTCAAGCGCAACATAATGATACCACTTAGGAGACCGATTTAATCGTTTTCAATATTGCGCAATAAATAAAGATGAAAAACATAAACCGATGACGCGAACAGGTAGAGAAGCTCAAGCGCAACATAATGATACCACATAGGAGACCATAGCATTCTTCTTAAGAAAGATATTTGCAAATGTAAAAAATGCTTCAAATGACTCTTTTAATGCGCAATATGACAGAATATACGCGATTTAATCGTTTTTCAACATTGCGCAATAAATAAAGATGAAAAACATAAACCGATGACGCGAACAGGTAGAGGAGCTCAAGCGCAACATAATGATACCACTTAGGAGACCGATTTAATCGTTTTCAATATTGCGCAATAAATAAAGATGAAAAACATAAACCGATGACGCGAACAGGTAGAGAAGCTCAAGCGCAACATAATGATACCACATAGGAGACCATAGCATTCTTCTTAAGAAAGATATTTGCAAATGTGATGAAAAACAAAAAAATGCTTCAAATGACTCTTTTAATGCGCAATATGACAGTATAAACGCGATTTAATCGTTTTCAACATTTCGCAATAAATAAAGATGAGAATCAAAAACCGATGACGAGAACAGGTAGAGGAGCTCAAGCGCAACATAATGATACCACTTAGGAGACCATAGCATTCTTCTTAAGAAAGATATTTGCAAATGTAAAAAATGCTTCAAATGACTCTTTTATTGCGCAATATGACAGAATATACGCGATTTAATCGTTTTCAACATTTCACAATAAATAAAGATGAAAAACATAAACCGATGACGCGAACAGGTAGAGAAGCTCAAGCGCAACATAATGATACCACATAGGAGACCATAGCATTCTTCTTAAGAAAGATATTTGCAAATGTGATGAAAAACAAAAAATGCTTCAAATGACTCTTTTATTGCGCAATATGACAGAATATACGCGATTTAATCTTTTTCAACATTTCGCAATAAATAAAGATGAGAAACAAAAACCGATGACGCGAACAGGTAGAGAAGCTCAAGCGCAACATAATGATACCACATAGGAGACCATAGCATTCTTCTTAAGAAAGATATTTGCAAATGTGATGAAAAACAAAAAAATGCTTCAAATGACTCTTTTATTGCGCAATATGACAGAATATACGCGATTTAATCGTTTTTCGACATTTCGCAATAAATAAAGATGAAAGACATAAACCGATGACGAGAACAGGTAGAGAAGCTCAAGCGCAACATAATGATACCACTTTAGGAGACCATAGCATTCTTCTTAAGAAAGATATTTGCAAATGTAAAAAATGCTTCAAATGACTCTTTTAATGCGCAATATGACAGAATATACGCGATTTAATCGTTTTTCAACATTGCGCAATAAATAAAGATGAAAAACATAAACCGATGACGCGAACAGGTAGAGAAGCTCAAGCGCAACATAATGATACCACATAGGAGACCATAGCATTCTTTTTAAGAAAGATATTTGCAAATGTGATGAAAAACAAAAAAATGCTTCAAATGACTCTTTTAATGCGCAATATGACAGTATAAACGCGATTTAATCGTTTTCAACATTTCGCAATAAATAAAGATGAAAAACATAAACCGATGACGCGAACAGGTAGAGAAGCTCAAGCGCAACATAATGATACCACATAGGAGACCATAGCATTCTTTTTAAGAAAGATATTTGCAAATGTGATGAAAAACAAAAAAATGCTTCAAATGACTCTTTTAATGCGCAATATGACAGTATAAACGCGATTTAATCGTTTTCAACATTTCGCAATAAATAAAGATGAAAAACATAAACCGATGACGCGAACAGGTAGAGAAGCTCAAGCGCAACATAATGATACCACATAGGAGACCATAGCATTCTTTTTAAGAAAGATATTTGCAAATGTGATGAAAAACGAAAAAATGCTTCAAATGACTCTTTTAATGCGCAATATGACAGTATAAACGCGATTTAATCGTTTTCAACATTTCGCAATAAATAAAGATGAGAAACAAAAACCGATGACGAGAACAGGTAGAGGAACTCAAGCGCAACATAATGATACCACTTAGGAGACCATAGCATTCTTTTTAAGAAAGATATTTGCAAATGTAAAAAATGCTTCAAATGACTCTTTTAATGCGCAATATGACAGAATATACGCGATTTAATCGTTTTTCAACATTGCGCAATAAATAAAGATGAAAAACATAAACCGATGACGCGAACAGGTAGAGAAGCTCAAGCGCAACATAATGATACCACATAGGAGACCATAGCATTCTTTTTAAGAAAGATATTTGCAAATGTGATGAAAAACAAAAAAATGCTTCAAATGACTCTTTTAATGCGCAATATGACAGTATAAACGCGATTTAATCGTTTTCAACATTTCGCAATAAATAAAGATGAGAATCAAAAACCGATGACGAGAACAGGTAGAGGAGCTCAAGCGCAACATAATGATACCACTTAGGAGACCATAGCATTCTTCTTAAGAAGGATATTTGCAAATGTAAAAAATGCTTCAAATGACTCTTTTAATGCGCAATATGACAGAATATACGCGATTTAATCGTTTTTCAACATTGCGCAATAAATAAAGATGAAAAACATAAACCGATGACGCGAACAGGTAGAGAAGCTCAAGCGCAACATAATGATACCACATAGGAGACCATAGCATTCTTTTTAAGAAAGATATTTGCAAATGTGATGAAAAACAAAAAAATGCTTCAAATGACTCTTTTAATGCGCAATATGACAGTATAAACGCGATTTAATCGTTTTCAACATTTCGCAATAAATAAAGATGAGAATCAAAAACCGATGACGAGAACAGGTAGAGGAGCTCAAGCGCAACATAATGATACCACTTAGGAGACCATAGCATTCTTCTTAAGAAAGATATTTGCAAATGTAAAAAATGCTTCAAATGACTCTTTTATTGCGCAATATGACAGAATATACGCGATTTAATCGTTTTTCGACATTGCGCAATAAATAAAGATGAAAGACATAAACCGATGACGAGGACAGGTAGAGGAGCTCAAGCGCAACATAATGATACCACTTAGGAGACCGATTTAATCGTTTTCAATATTGCGCAATAAATAAAGATGAAAAACATAAACCGATGACGCGAACAGGTAGAGAAGCTCAAGCGCAACATAATGATACCACTTTAGGAGACCATAGCATTCTTCTTAAGAAAGATATTTGCAAATGTAAAAAATGCTTCAAATGACTCTTTTAATGCGCAATATGACAGAATATACGCGATTTAATCGTTTTTCAACATTGCGCAATAAATAAAGATGAAAAACATAAACCGATGACGCGAACAGGTAGAGAAGCTCAAGCGCAACATAATGATACCACATAGGAGACCATAGCATTCTTCTTAAGAAAGATATTTGCAAATGTGATGAAAAACGAAAAAATGCTTCAAATGACTCTTTTAATGCGCAATATGACAGTATGAACGCGATTTAATCTTTTTCAACATTTCGCAATAAATAAAGATGAGAAACAAAAACCGATGAAGCGAACAGGTAGAGATGCTCAAACGCAACATAATGATACCACTTAGGAGACCATAGCATTCTTTTCAAGAAAGATATTTGCAAATGTAAAAAATGCTTCAAATGACTCAAGCTCAAGCGCAACATAATGATACCACTTAGGAGACCATAGCATTCTTTTTAAGAAAGATATTTGTAAATGTAAAAAAAATGCTTCAAATGACTCTTTTATTGCGCAATATGACAGAATATACGCGATTTAATCGTTTTTCGAAATTTCGCAACAAATAAAGACGAAAAACATAAACCGATGACGAGAAAAGGTAGAGGAGCTCAAGCGCAACATAATGATACCACTTAGGAGACCATTGCATTCTTTTTTAGAAAGATATTTGCAAATGTAAAAAAATGCTTCAAATGACTCTTTTAATGCGCAATATGACAGTATAAACGCGATTTAATCTTTTTCAACATTTCGCAATAAATAAAGATGAGAAACAAAAACCGATGAAGCGAACAGGTAGAGATGCTCAAACGCAACATAATGATACCACTTAGGAGACCATAGCATTCTTTTTAAGAAAGATATTTGCAAATGTGATTAAAAACAAAAAAAATGCTTCAAATGACTCTTTTATAGCGCAATATGACAGAATATACGCGATTTAATCGTTTTTCGACATTGCGCAATAAATAAAGATAAAAAACATAAACCGATGACGCGAACAGGTAGAGAAGCTCAAGCGCAACATAATGATACCACATAGGAGACCGATTTATTCGTTTTCAACATTTCGCAATAAATAAAGATGAGAAACAAAAACCGATGACGAGAACAGGTAGAGGAGCTCAAGCGCAACATAATGATACCACTTTAGGAGACCATAGCATTCTTCTTAAGAAAGATATTTGCAAATGTAAAAAATGCTTCAAATGACTCTTTTATTGCGCAATATGACAGAATATACGCGATTTAATCGTTTTTCGAAATTTCGCAACAAATAAAGACGAAAAACATAAACCGATGACGAGAAAAGGTAGAGGAGCTCAAGCGCAACATAATGATACCACTTAGGAGACCATTGCATTCTTTTTTAGAAAGATATTTGCAAATGTAAAAAAATGCTTCAAATGACTCTTTTAATGCGCAATATGACAGTATAAACGCGATTTAATCTTTTTCAACATTTCGCAATAAATAAAGATGAGAAACAAAAACCGATGAAGCGAACAGGTAGAGATGCTCAAACGCAACATAATGATACCACTTAGGAGACCATAGCATTCTTTTTAAGAAAGATATTTGCAAATGTGATTAAAAACAAAAAAAATGCTTCAAATGACTCTTTTATAGCGCAATATGACAGAATATACGCGATTTAATCGTTTTTCGACATTGCGCAATAAATAAAGATAAAAAACATAAACCGATGACGCGAACAGGTAGAGAAGCTCAAGCGCAACATAATGATACCACATAGGAGACCGATTTATTCGTTTTCAACATTTCGCAATAAATAAAGATGAGAAACAAAAACCGATGACGAGAACAGGTAGAGGAGCTCAAGCGCAACATAATGATACCACTTAGGAGACCATAGCATTCTTCTTAAGAAAGATATTTGCAAATGTAAAAAATGCTTCAAATGACTCTTTTATTGCGCAATATGACAGAATATACGCGATTTAATCGTTTTTCGACATTGCGCAATAAATACAGATGAAAGACATAAACCGATGACGAGGACAGGTAGAGGAGCTCAAGCGCAACATAATGATACCACTTAGGAGACCGATTTAATCGTTTTCAATATTGCGCAATAAATAAAGATGAAAAACATAAACCGATGACGCGAACAGGTAGAGAAGCTCAAGCGCAACATAATGATACCACATAGGAGACCATAGCATTCTTCTTAAGAAAGATATTTGCAAATGTGATGAAAAACAAAAAAATGCTTCAAATGACTCTTTTATTGCGCAATATGACAGAATATACGCGATTTAATCGTTTTTCGACATTTCGCAATAAATAAAGATGAAAGACAATAAACCGATGACGAGAACAGGTAGAGAAGCTCAAGCGCAACATAATGATACCACATAGGAGACCATAGCATTCTTCTTAAGAAAGATATTTGCAAATGTGATGAAAAACGAAAAAATGCTTCAAATGACTCTTTTAATGCGCAATATGACAGTATAAACGCGATTTAATCGTTTTCAACATTTCGCAATAAATAAAGATGAGAAACAAAAACTGATGACGAGAACAGGTAGAGGAGCTCAAGCGCAACATAATGATACCACTTAGGAGACCGATTTAATCGTTTTCAATATTGCGCAATAAATAAAGATGAAAAACATAAACCGATGACGCGAACAGGTAGAGAAGCTCAAGCGCAACATAATGATACCACATAGGAGACCATAGCATTCTTCTTAAGAAAGATATTTGCAAATGTGATGAAAAACGAAAAAATGCTTCAAATGACTCTTTTAATGCGCAATATGATAGTATAAACGCGATTTAATCGTTTTCAACATTTCGCAATAAATAAAGATGAGAAACAAAAACTGATGACGAGAACAGGTAGAGGAGCTCAAGCGCAACATAATGATACCACTTAGGAGACCATAGCATTCTTCTTAAGAAAGATATTTGCAAATGTAAAAAATGCTTCAAATGACTCTTTTAATGCGCAATATGACAGTATAAACGCGATTTAATCTTTTTCAACATTTCGCAATAAATAAAGACGAAAAACATAAACCGATGACGAGAAAAGGTAGAGGAGCTCAAGCGCAACATAATGATACCACTTAGGAGACCATTGCATTCTTTTTTAGAAAGATATTTGCAAATGTAAAAAAATGCTTCAAATGACTCTTTTAATGCGCAATATGACAGTATAAACGCGATTTAATCTTTTTCAACATTTCGCAATAAATAAAGATGAGAAACAAAAACCGATGACGCGAACAGGTAGAGAAGCTCAAGCGCAACATAATGATACCACATAGGAGACCATAGCATTCTTCTTAAGAAAGATATTTGCAAATGTGATGAAAAACAAAAAAATGCTTCAAATGACTCTTTTATTGCGCAATATGACAGAATATACGCGATTTAATCGTTTTTCGACATTTCGCAATAAATAAAGATGAAAGACATAAACCGATGACGAGAACAGGTAGAGAAGCTCAAGCGCAACATAATGATACCACTTTAGGAGACCATAGCATTCTTCTTAAGAAAGATATTTGCAAATGTAAAAAATGCTTCAAATGACTCTTTTAATGCGCAATATGACAGAATATACGCGATTTAATCGTTTTTCAACATTGCGCAATAAATAAAGATGAAAAACATAAACCGATGACGCGAACAGGTAGAGAAGCTCAAGCGCAACATAATGATACCACATAGGAGACCATAGCATTCTTTTTAAGAAAGATATTTGCAAATGTGATGAAAAACAAAAAAATGC
This sequence comes from Strongylocentrotus droebachiensis, assembly GCA_035222895.1. Classification (NCBI taxonomy): domain Eukaryota; kingdom Metazoa; phylum Echinodermata; class Echinoidea; order Camarodonta; family Strongylocentrotidae; genus Strongylocentrotus; species Strongylocentrotus droebachiensis. The sequence goes on along the minus strand of JAVYIG010000044.1, from coordinate 430,641 downwards.
TTCAAATGACTCTTTTAATGCGCAATATGACAGTATAAACGCGATTTAATCGTTTTCAACATTTCGCAATAAATAAAGATGAAAAACATAAACCGATGACGCGAACAGGTAGAGAAGCTCAAGCGCAACATAATGATACCACATAGGAGACCATAGCATTCTTTTTAAGAAAGATATTTGCAAATGTAAAAAATGCTTCAAATGACTCTTTTAATGCGCAATATGACAGAATATACGCGATTTAATCGTTTTTCAACATTGCGCAATAAATAAAGATGAAAAACATAAACCGATGACGCGAACAGGTAGAGAAGCTCAAGCGCAACATAATGATACCACATAGGAGACCATAGCATTCTTTTTAAGAAAGATATTTGCAAATGTGATGAAAAACAAAAAAATGCTTCAAATGACTCTTTTAATGCGCAATATGACAGTATAAACGCGATTTAATCGTTTTCAACATTTCGCAATAAATAAAGATGAGAATCAAAAACCGATGACGAGAACAGGTAGAGGAGCTCAAGCGCAACATAATGATACCACTTAGGAGACCATAGCATTCTTCTTAAGAAAGATATTTGCAAATGTAAAAAATGCTTCAAATGACTCTTTTATTGCGCAATATGACAGAATATACGCGATTTAATCGTTTTCAACATTTCACAATAAATAAAGATGAAAAACATAAACCGATGACGCGAACAGGTAGAGAAGCTCAAGCGCAACATAATGATACCACATAGGAGACCATAGCATTCTTCTTAAGAAAGATATTTGCAAATGTGATGAAAAACAAAAAATGCTTCAAATGACTCTTTTATTGCGCAATATGACAGAATATACGCGATTTAATCGTTTTTCGACATTTCGCAATAAATAAAGATGAAAGACATAAACCGATGACGAGAACAGGTAGAGGAGCTCAAGCGCAACATAATGATACCACTTAGGAGACCGATTTAATCGTTTTCAATATTGCGCAATAAATAAAGATGAAAAACATAAACCGATGACGCGAACAGGTAGAGAAGCTCAAGCGCAACATAATGATACCACATAGGAGACCATAGCATTCTTCTTAAGAAAGATATTTGCAAATGTGATGAAAAACGAAAAAATGCTTCAAATGACTCTTTTAATGCGCAATATGACAGTATGAACGCGATTTAATCTTTTTCAACATTTCGCAATAAATAAAGATGAGAAACAAAAACCGATGAAGCGAACAGGTAGAGATGCTCAAACGCAACATAATGATACCACTTAGGAGACCATAGCATTCTTTTCAAGAAAGATATTTGCAAATGTAAAAAATGCTTCAAATGACTCAAGCTCAAGCGCAACATAATGATACCACTTAGGAGACCATAGCATTCTTTTTAAGAAAGATATTTGTAAATGTAAAAAAAATGCTTCAAATGACTCTTTTATTGCGCAATATGACAGAATATACGCGATTTAATCGTTTTTCGAAATTTCGCAACAAATAAAGACGAAAAACATAAACCGATGACGAGAAAAGGTAGAGGAGCTCAAGCGCAACATAATGATACCACTTAGGAGACCATTGCATTCTTTTTAAGAAAGATATTTGCAAATGTAAAAAAATGCTTCAAATGACTCTTTTAATGCGCAATATGACAGTATAAACGCGATTTAATCTTTTTCAACATTTCGCAATAAATAAAGATGAGAAACAAAAACCGATGAAGCGAACAGGTAGAGATGCTCAAACGCAACATAATGATACCACTTAGGAGACCATAGCATTCTTTTTAAGAAAGATATTTGCAAATGTGATTAAAAACAAAAAAAATGCTTCAAATGACTCTTTTATAGCGCAATATGACAGAATATACGCGATTTAATCGTTTTTCGACATTGCGCAATAAATAAAGATAAAAAACATAAACCGATGACGCGAACAGGTAGAGAAGCTCAAGCGCAACATAATGATACCACATAGGAGACCGATTTATTCGTTTTCAACATTTCGCAATAAATAAAGATGAGAAACAAAAACCGATGACGAGAACAGGTAGAGGAGCTCAAGCGCAACATAATGATACCACTTAGGAGACCATAGCATTCTTCTTAAGAAAGATATTTGCAAATGTAAAAAATGCTTCAAATGACTCTTTTATTGCGCAATATGACAGAATATACGCGATTTAATCGTTTTTCGACATTGCGCAATAAATACAGATGACAGACATAAACCGATGACGAGGACAGGTAGAGGAGCTCAAGCGCAACATAATGATACCACTTAGGAGACCGATTTAATCGTTTTCAATATTGCGCAATAAATAAAGATGAAAAACATAAACCGATGACGCGAACAGGTAGAGAAGCTCAAGCGCAACATAATGATACCACATAGGAGACCATAGCATTCTTCTTAAGAAAGATATTTGCAAATGTGATGAAAAACAAAAAAATGCTTCAAATGACTCTTTTATTGCGCAATATGACAGAATATACGCGATTTAATCGTTTTTCGACATTTCGCAATAAATAAAGATGAAAGACAATAAACCGATGACGAGAACAGGTAGAGAAGCTCAAGCGCAACATAATGATACCACATAGGAGACCATAGCATTCTTCTTAAGAAAGATATTTGCAAATGTGATGAAAAACGAAAAAATGCTTCAAATGACTCTTTTAATGCGCAATATGACAGTATAAACGCGATTTAATCGTTTTCAACATTTCGCAATAAATAAAGATGAGAAACAAAAACTGATGACGAGAACAGGTAGAGGAGCTCAAGCGCAACATAATGATACCACTTAGGAGACCGATTTAATCGTTTTCAATATTGCGCAATAAATAAAGATGAAAAACATAAACCGATGACGCGAACAGGTAGAGAAGCTCAAGCGCAACATAATGATACCACATAGGAGACCATAGCATTCTTCTTAAGAAAGATATTTGCAAATGTAAAAAATGCTTCAAATGACTCTTTTAATGCGCAATATGACAGAATATACGCGATTTAATCGTTTTTCAACATTGCGCAATAAATAAAGATGAAAAACATAAACCGATGACGCGAACAGGTAGAGGAGCTCAAGCGCAACATAATGATACCACTTAGGAGACCGATTTAATCGTTTTCAATATTGCGCAATAAATAAAGATGAAAAACATAAACCGATGACGCGAACAGGTAGAGAAGCTCAAGCGCAACATAATGATACCACATAGGAGACCATAGCATTCTTCTTAAGAAAGATATTTGCAAATGTGATGAAAAACAAAAAAATGCTTCAAATGACTCTTTTAATGCGCAATATGACAGTATAAACGCGATTTAATCGTTTTCAACATTTCGCAATAAATAAAGATGAGAATCAAAAACCGATGACGAGAACAGGTAGAGGAGCTCAAGCGCAACATAATGATACCACTTAGGAGACCATAGCATTCTTCTTAAGAAAGATATTTGCAAATGTAAAAAATGCTTCAAATGACTCTTTTATTGCGCAATATGACAGAATATACGCGATTTAATCGTTTTCAACATTTCACAATAAATAAAGATGAAAAACATAAACCGATGACGCGAACAGGTAGAGAAGCTCAAGCGCAACATAATGATACCACATAGGAGACCATAGCATTCTTCTTAAGAAAGATATTTGCAAATGTGATGAAAAACAAAAAATGCTTCAAATGACTCTTTTATTGCGCAATATGACAGAATATACGCGATTTAATCTTTTTCAACATTTCGCAATAAATAAAGATGAGAAACAAAAACCGATGACGCGAACAGGTAGAGAAGCTCAAGCGCAACATAATGATACCACATAGGAGACCATAGCATTCTTCTTAAGAAAGATATTTGCAAATGTGATGAAAAACAAAAAAATGCTTCAAATGACTCTTTTATTGCGCAATATGACAGAATATACGCGATTTAATCGTTTTTCGACATTTCGCAATAAATAAAGATGAAAGACATAAACCGATGACGAGAACAGGTAGAGAAGCTCAAGCGCAACATAATGATACCACTTTAGGAGACCATAGCATTCTTCTTAAGAAAGATATTTGCAAATGTAAAAAATGCTTCAAATGACTCTTTTAATGCGCAATATGACAGAATATACGCGATTTAATCGTTTTTCAACATTGCGCAATAAATAAAGATGAAAAACATAAACCGATGACGCGAACAGGTAGAGAAGCTCAAGCGCAACATAATGATACCACATAGGAGACCATAGCATTCTTTTTAAGAAAGATATTTGCAAATGTGATGAAAAACAAAAAAATGCTTCAAATGACTCTTTTAATGCGCAATATGACAGTATAAACGCGATTTAATCGTTTTCAACATTTCGCAATAAATAAAGATGAAAAACATAAACCGATGACGCGAACAGGTAGAGAAGCTCAAGCGCAACATAATGATACCACATAGGAGACCATAGCATTCTTTTTAAGAAAGATATTTGCAAATGTGATGAAAAACAAAAAAATGCTTCAAATGACTCTTTTAATGCGCAATATGACAGTATAAACGCGATTTAATCGTTTTCAACATTTCGCAATAAATAAAGATGAAAAACATAAACCGATGACGCGAACAGGTAGAGAAGCTCAAGCGCAACATAATGATACCACATAGGAGACCATAGCATTCTTTTTAAGAAAGATATTTGCAAATGTGATGAAAAACGAAAAAATGCTTCAAATGACTCTTTTAATGCGCAATATGACAGTATAAACGCGATTTAATCGTTTTCAACATTTCGCAATAAATAAAGATGAGAAACAAAAACCGATGACGAGAACAGGTAGAGGAACTCAAGCGCAACATAATGATACCACTTAGGAGACCATAGCATTCTTTTTAAGAAAGATATTTGCAAATGTAAAAAATGCTTCAAATGACTCTTTTAATGCGCAATATGACAGAATATACGCGATTTAATCGTTTTTCAACATTGCGCAATAAATAAAGATGAAAAACATAAACCGATGACGCGAACAGGTAGAGAAGCTCAAGCGCAACATAATGATACCACATAGGAGACCATAGCATTCTTTTTAAGAAAGATATTTGCAAATGTGATGAAAAACAAAAAAATGCTTCAAATGACTCTTTTAATGCGCAATATGACAGTATAAACGCGATTTAATCGTTTTCAACATTTCGCAATAAATAAAGATGAGAATCAAAAACCGATGACGAGAACAGGTAGAGGAGCTCAAGCGCAACATAATGATACCACTTAGGAGACCATAGCATTCTTCTTAAGAAGGATATTTGCAAATGTAAAAAATGCTTCAAATGACTCTTTTAATGCGCAATATGACAGAATATACGCGATTTAATCGTTTTTCAACATTGCGCAATAAATAAAGATGAAAAACATAAACCGATGACGCGAACAGGTAGAGAAGCTCAAGCGCAACATAATGATACCACATAGGAGACCATAGCATTCTTTTTAAGAAAGATATTTGCAAATGTGATGAAAAACAAAAAAATGCTTCAAATGACTCTTTTAATGCGCAATATGACAGTATAAACGCGATTTAATCGTTTTCAACATTTCGCAATAAATAAAGATGAGAATCAAAAACCGATGACGAGAACAGGTAGAGGAGCTCAAGCGCAACATAATGATACCACTTAGGAGACCATAGCATTCTTCTTAAGAAAGATATTTGCAAATGTAAAAAATGCTTCAAATGACTCTTTTATTGCGCAATATGACAGAATATACGCGATTTAATCGTTTTTCGACATTGCGCAATAAATAAAGATGAAAGACATAAACCGATGACGAGGACAGGTAGAGGAGCTCAAGCGCAACATAATGATACCACTTAGGAGACCGATTTAATCGTTTTCAATATTGCGCAATAAATAAAGATGAAAAACATAAACCGATGACGCGAACAGGTAGAGAAGCTCAAGCGCAACATAATGATACCACATAGGAGACCATAGCATTCTTCTTAAGAAAGATATTTGCAAATGTGATGAAAAACAAAAAAATGCTTCAAATGACTCTTTTAATGCGCAATATGACAGTATAAACGCGATTTAATCGTTTTCAACATTTCGCAATAAATAAAGATGAGAATCAAAAACCGATGACGAGAACAGGTAGAGGAGCTCAAGCGCAACATAATGATACCACTTAGGAGACCATAGCATTCTTCTTAAGAAAGATATTTGCAAATGTAAAAAATGCTTCAAATGACTCTTTTATTGCGCAATATGACAGAATATACGCGATTTAATCGTTTTCAACATTTCACAATAAATAAAGATGAAAAACATAAACCGATGACGCGAACAGGTAGAGAAGCTCAAGCGCAACATAATGATACCACATAGGAGACCATAGCATTCTTCTTAAGAAAGATATTTGCAAATGTGATGAAAAACAAAAAATGCTTCAAATGACTCTTTTATTGCGCAATATGACAGAATATACGCGATTTAATCGTTTTTCGACATTTCGCAATAAATAAAGATGAAAGACATAAACCGATGACGAGAACAGGTAGAGGAGCTCAAGCGCAACATAATGATACCACTTAGGAGACCGATTTAATCGTTTTCAATATTGCGCAATAAATAAAGATGAAAAACATAAACCGATGACGCGAACAGGTAGAGAAGCTCAAGCGCAACATAATGATACCACATAGGAGACCATAGCATTCTTCTTAAGAAAGATATTTGCAAATGTGATGAAAAACGAAAAAATGCTTCAAATGACTCTTTTAATGCGCAATATGACAGTATGAACGCGATTTAATCTTTTTCAACATTTCGCAATAAATAAAGATGAGAAACAAAAACCGATGAAGCGAACAGGTAGAGATGCTCAAACGCAACATAATGATACCACTTAGGAGACCATAGCATTCTTTTTAAGAAAGATATTTGCAAATGTAAAAAATGCTTCAAATGACTCAAGCTCAAGCGCAACATAATGATACCACTTAGGAGACCATAGCATTCTTTTTTAAGAAAGATATTTGTAAATGTAAAAAAAATGCTTCAAATGACTCTTTTATTGCGCAATATGACAGAATATACGCGATTTAATCGTTTTTCGAAATTTCGCAATAAATAAAGACGAAAAACATAAACCCATGACGAGAAAAGGTAGAGGAGCTCAAGCGCAACATAATGATACCACTTAGGAGACCATTGCATTCTTTTTTAGAAAGATATTTGCAAATGTAAAAAAATGCTTCAAATGACTCTTTTAATGCGCAATATGACAGTATAAACGCGATTTAATCTTTTTCAACATTTCGCAATAAATAAAGATGAGAAACAAAAACCGATGAAGCGAACAGGTAGAGATGCTCAAACGCAACATAATGATACCACTTAGGAGACCATAAATGCAAAAAATGCTGCAAATTTCTTTTTTTGCGCATTTTTTTTTTGGTGTTGACAGTATATACGCGATTTAATCGTTTTTCTACATCACGCAATAAATAAAGATGAAAAACATAAACCGATGACGCGAACAGGTAAAGATGCTCAAGCGCAACTTAATGATACCACTTAGGAGACCGATTTAATCGTTTTTAACATTGCGCAATAAATAAAGATGAAAAACATAAACCGATGACGCGAACAGGTAGAGAAGCTCAAGCGCAACATAATGATACCACAAAGGAGACCATAGCAATCTTCTTAAGAAAGATATTTGCAAATGTGATGAGAAAAAAAAAAAATGCTTCAAATGACTCTTTTAATGCGCAATATGACAGTATAAACGCGATTTAATCGTTTTCAACATTTCGCAATAAATAAAGATGAGAAAAAAAAAACGATGACGAGAACAGGTAGAGGAGCTCAAGCGCAACATAATGATACCACATAGGAGACCATAGCATTCTTCTTAAGAAAGATATTTGCAAATGTGATGAAAAACGAAAAAATGCTTCAAATGACTCTTTTAATGCGCAATATGACAGTATAAACGCGATTTAATCGTTTTCAACATTTCGCAATAAATAAAGATGAGAAACAAAAACTGATGACGAGAACAGGTAGAGGAGCTCAAGCGCAACATAATGATACCACTTAGGAGACCATAGCATTCTTCTTAAGAAAGATATTTGCAAATGTAAAAAATGCTTCAAATGACTCTTTTATAGCGCAATATGACAGAATATACGCGATTTAATCGTTTTTCGACATTGCGCAATAAATAAAGATAAAAAACATAAACCGATGACGCGAACAGGTAGAGAAGCTCAAGCGCAACATAATGATACCACATAGGAGACCGATTTATTCGTTTTCAACATTTCGCAATAAATAAAGATGAGAAACAAAAACCGATGACGAGAACAGGTAGAGGAGCTCAAGCGCAACATAATGATACCACTTAGGAGACCATAGCATTCTTCTTAAGAAAGATATTTGCAAATGTAAAAAATGCTTCAAATGACTCTTTTATTGCGCAATATGACAGAATATACGCGATTTAATCGTTTTTCGACATTGCGCAATAAATAAAGATGAAAGACATAAACCGATGACGAGAAAAGGTAGAGAAGCTTGAGCGCAACATAATGATACCTCTCAGTTGAAAACCGACGACGCGAACAGGTAGAGAAGCTCAAGCGCAACATAATGATACCACATAGGAGACCGATTTATTCGTTTTCAACATTTCGCAATAAATAAAGATGAGAAACAAAAACCGATGACGAGAACAGGTAGAGGAGCTCAAGCGCAACATAATGATACCACTTAGGAGACCATTGCATTCTTTTTTAGAAAGATATTTGCAAATGTAAAAAAATGCTTCAAATGACTCTTTTAATGCGCAATATGACAGTATAAACGCGATTTAATCTTTTTCAACATTTCGCAATAAATAAAGACGAAAAACATAAACCGATGACGAGAAAAGGTAGAGGAGCTCAAGCGCAACATAATGATACCACTTAGGAGACCATTGCATTCTTTTTTAGAAAGATATTTGCAAATGTAAAAAAATGCTTCAAATGACTCTTTTAATGCGCAATATGACAGTATAAACGCGATTTAATCTTTTTCAACATTTCGCAATAAATAAAGATGAGAAACAAAAACCGATGAAGCGAACAGGTAGAGATGCTCAAACGCAACATAATGATACCACTTAGGAGACCATAAATGCAAAAAATGCTGCAAATTTCTTTTTTTGCACATTTTTTTTTTTTTGGTGTTGACAGTATATACGCGATTTAATCGTTTTTCTACATCACGCAATAAATAAAGATGAAAAACATAAACCGATGACGCGAACAGGTAAAGATGCTCAAGCGCAACTTAATGATACCACTTAGGAGACCGATTTAATCGTTTTTAACATTGCGCAATAAATAAAGATGAAAAACATAAACCGATGACGCGAACAGGTAGAGAAGCTCAAGCGCAACATAATGATACCACAAAGGAGACCATAGCATTCTTCTTAAGAAAGATATTTGCAAATGTGATGAAAAACAAAAAAATGCTTCAAATGACTCTTTTAATGCGCAATATGACAGTATAAACGCGATTTAATCGTTTTCAACATTTCGCAATAAATAAAGATGAGAAAAAAAAACTGATGACGAGAACAGGTAGAGGAGCTCAAGCGCAACATAATGATACCACTTAGGAGACCATAGCATTCTTCTTAAGAAAGATATTTGCAAATGTAAAAAATGCTTCAAATGACTCTTTTAATGCGCAATATGACAGTATAAACGCGATTTAATCTTTTTCAACATTTCGCAATAAATAAAGATGAGAAACAATTTATTGCGAAATGTTGAAAAAGATTAAATCGCGTTTATACTGTCATATTGCGCATTAAAAGAGTCATTTGAAGCATTTTTTCGTTTTTCATCACATTTGCAAATATCTTTCTAAAAAAGAATGCAATGGTCTCCTAAGTGGTATCATTATGTTGCGCTTGAGCATCTCTACCTGTTCCGTCATCGGTTTATGTTTTTCATCTTTATTTATTGCGTGATGTAGAAAAACGATTAAATCGCGTATATACTGTCAACACCAAAAAAAAAATGCGCAAAAAAAGAAATTTGCAGCATTTTTTGCATTTGCAAATATCTTTCTTAAAAAGAATGCAATGGTCTCCTGAGAGGTATCATTATGTTGCGCTCAAGCTTCTCTACCTGTTCGCGTCATCGGTTTATGTTTTTCATCTTTATTTATTGCGCAATGTTGAAAACGAATAAATCGGTCTCCTATGTGGTATCATTATGTTGCGCTTGAGCTTCTCAACCTGTTCGCGTCATCGGTTTATGTTTTTTATCTTTATTTATTGCGCAATGTCGAAAAACGATTAAATCGCGTATATTCTGTCATATTGCGCTATAAAAGAGTCATTTGAAGCATTTTTTTGTTTTTCATCACATTTGCAAATATCTTTCTTAAAAAGAATGCTATGGTCTCCTATGTGGTATCATTATGTTGCGCTTGAGCTTCTCTACCTGTTCGCGTCATCGGTTTATGTTTTTCATCTTTATTTATTGCGCAATGATGAAAAACGATTAAATCGCGTATATTCTGTCATATTGCGCATTAAAAGAGTCATTTGAAGCATTTTTTACATTTGCAAATATCTTTCTTAAGAAGAATGCTATGGTCTCCTAAGTGGTATCATTATGTTGCGCTTGAGCTCCTCTACCTGTTCTCGTCATCGGTTTTTGTTTCTCATCTTTATTTATTGCGAAATGTTGAAAACGATTAAATCGCGTTTATACTGTCATATTGCGCATTAAAAGAGTCATTTGAAGCATTTTTTCGTTTTCATCACATTTGCAAATATCTTTCTTAAGAAGAATGCTATGGTCTCCTATGTGGTATCATTATGTTGCGCTTGAGCTTCTCTACCTGTTCGCGTCATCGGTTTATGTTTTTCATCTTTATTTATTGCGAAATGTTGAAAACGAATAAATCGGTCTCCTATGTGGTATCATTATGTTGCGCTTGAGCTTCTCTACCTGTAGGCGTCATCGGTTTATGTTTTTTATCTTTATTTATTGCGCAATGTCGAAAAACGATTAAATCGCGTATATTCTGTCATATTGCGCTATAAAAGAGTCATTTGAAGCATTTTTTTACATTTGCAAATATCTTTCTAAAAAAGAATGCAATGGTCTCCTAAGTGGTATCATTATGTTGCGCTTGAGCTTCTCTACCTGTTCGCGTCATCGGTTTATGTTTTTCATCTTTATTTATTGCGAAATGTTGAAAAAGATTAAATCGCGTATATTCTGTCATATTGCGCTATAAAAGAGTCATTTGAAGCATTTTTTTGTTTTTAATCACATTTGCAAATATCTTTCTTAAAAAGAATGCTATGGTCTCCTAAGTGGTATCATTATGTTGCGTTTGAGCATGTCTACCTGTTCGCTTCATCGGTTTTTGTTTCTCATCTTTATTTATTGCGAAATGTTGAAAAAGATTAAATCGCGTTTATACTGTCATATTGCGCATTAAAAGAGTCATTTGAAGCATTTTTTTACATTTGCAAATATCTTTCTAAAAAAGAATGCAATGGTCTCCTAAGTGGTATCATTATGTTGCGCTTGAACTTCTCTACCTGTTCGCGTCATCGGTTTATGTTTTTTATCTTTATTTATTGCGCAATGTCGAAAACGAATAAATCGGTCTCCTAAGTGGTATCATTATGTTGCGCTTGAGCATCTCTACCTGTTCGCGTCATCGGTTTTTGTTTCTCATCTTTATTTATTGCGAAATGTTGAAAAAGATTAAATCGCGTTTATACTGTCATATTGCGCATTAAAAGAGTCATTTGAAGCATTTTTTTACATTTGCAAATATCTTTCTAAAAAAGAATGCAATGGTCTCCTAAGTGGTATCATTATGTTGCGCTTGAGCATCTCTACCTGTTCGCGTCATCGGTTTATGTTTTTCATCTTTATTTATTGCGAAATGTTGAAAAAGATTAAATCGCGTTTATACTGTCATATTGCGCATTAAAAGAGTCATTTGAAGCATTTTTTTCGTTTTTCATCACATTTGCAAATATCTTTCTTAAAAAGAATGCTATGGTCTCCTATGTGGTATCATTATGTTGCGCTTGAGCTTCTCTACCTGTTCGCGTCATCGGTTTATGTTTTTCATCTTTATTTATTGCGCAATGTTGAAAACGAATGAATCGGTCTCCTAAGTGGTATCATTATGTTGCGCTTGAGCATCTCTACCTGTTCGCGTCATCGGTTTTTGTTTCTCATCTTTATTTATTGCGAAATGTTGAAAAAGATTAAATCGCGTTTATACTGTCATATTGCGCATTAAAAGAGTCATTTGAAGCATTTTTTTACATTTGCAAATATCTTTCTAAAAAAGAATGCAATGGTCTCCTAAGTGGTATCATTATGTTGCGCTTGAGCATCTCTACCTGTTCGCGTCATCGGTTTATGTTTTTCATCTTTATTTATTGCGAAATGTTGAAAAAGATTAAATCGCGTTTATACTGTCATATTGCGCATTAAAAGAGTCATTTGAAGCATTTTTTTCGTTTTTCATCACATTTGCAAATATCTTTCTTAAAAAGAATGCTATGGTCTCCTATGTGGTATCATTATGTTGCGCTTGAGCTTCTCTACCTGTTCGCGTCATCGGTTTATGTTTTTCATCTTTATTTATTGCGCAATGTTGAAAACGAATAAATCGGTATCCTAAAGTGGTATCATTATGTTGCGCTTGAGCTTCTCTACCTGTTCTCGTCATCGGTTTATGTCTTTCATCTTTATTTATTGCGAAATGTCGAAAAACGATTAAATCGCGTATATTCTGTCATATTGTGCAATAAAAGAGTCATTTGAAGCATTTTTTTGTTTTTAATCACATTTGCAAATATCTTTCTTTTAAAAAAATGCTATGGTCTCCTAAGTGGTATCATTATGTTGCGTTTGAGCATCTCTACCTGTTCGCGTCATCGGTTTTTGTTTCTCATCTTTATTTATTGCGAAATGTTGAAAACGATTAAATCGCGTATATTCTGTCATATTGCGCAATAAAAGAGTCATTTGAAGCATTTTTTACATTTGCAAATATCTTTCTTAAGAAGAATGCTATGGTCTCCTTTGTGGTATCATTATGTTGCGCTTGAGCTTCTCTACCTGTTCGCGTCATCGATTTATGTTTTTCATCTTTATTTATTGCGCAATGTTAAAAACGAATAAATCGGTCTCCTAAGTGGTATCATTATGTTTCGCTTGAGCATCTCTACCTGTTCGCGTCATCGGTTTATGTTTTTCATCTTTATTTATTGCGTGATGTAGAAAAACGATTAAATCGCGTATATTCTGTCATATTACGCAATAAAAGAGTCATTTGAAGCATTTTTTTGTTTTTAATCACATTTGCAAATATCTTTCTTAAAAAGAATGCTATGGTCTCCTAAGTGGTATCATTATGTTGCGTTTGAGCATCTCTACCTGATCGCTTCATCGGTTTTTGTTTCTCATCTTTATTTATTGCGAAATGTTGAAAAAGATTAAATCGCGTTTATACTGTCATATTGCGCATTAAAAGAGTCATTTGAAGCATTTTTCGTTTTTCATCACATTTGCAAATATCTTTCTTAAAAAGAATGCTATGGTCTCCTATGTGGTATCATTATGTTGCGCTTGAGCTTGTCTACCTGTTCGCGTCATCGGTTTATGTTTTTCATCTTTATTTATTGCGCAATGTTGAAAACGAATAAATCGGTATCCTAAAGTGGTATCATTATGTTGCGCTTGAGCTTCTCTACCTGTTCTCGTCATCGGTTTATGTCTTTCATCTTTATTTATTGCGAAATGTCGAAAAACGATTAAATCGCGTATATTCTGTCATATTGTGCAATAAAAGAGTCATTTGAAGCATTTTTTTGTTTTTAATCACATTTGCAAATATCTTTCTTTAAAAAAAATGCTATGGTCTCCTAAGTGGTATCATTATGTTGCGTTTGAGCATCTCTACCTGTTCGCGTCATCGGTTTTTGTTTCTCATCTTTATTTATTGCGAAATGTTGAAAACGATTAAATCGCGTATATTCTGTCATATTGCGCAATAAAAGAGTCATTTGAAGCATTTTTTACATTTGCAAATATCTTTCTTAAGAAGAATGCTATGGTCTCCTTTGTGGTATCATTATGTTGCGCTTGAGCTTCTCTACCTGTTCGCGTCATCGATTTATGTTTTTCATCTTTATTTATTGCGCAATGTTAAAAACGAATAAATCGGTCTCCTAAGTGGTATCATTATGTTTCGCTTGAGCATCTCTACCTGTTCGCGTCATCGGTTTATGTTTTTCATCTTTATTTATTGCGTGATGTAGAAAAACGATTAAATCGCGTATATTCTGTCATATTACGCAATAAAAGAGTCATTTGAAGCATTTTTTTTGTTTTTCATCACATTTGCAAATATCTTTCTTAAAAAGAATGCAATGATCTCCTAAGTGGTATCATTATGTTGCGTTTGAGCATGTCTACCTGTTCGCTTCATCGGTTTTTGTTTCTCATCTTTATTTATTGCGAAATGTTGAAAAAGATTAAATCGCGTTTATACTGTCATATTGCGCTATAAAACAGTCATTTGAAGCATTTTTTTGTTTTTAATCACATTTGCAAATATCTTTCTTAAAAAGAATGCTATGGTCTCCTAAGTGGTATCATTATGTTGCGTTTGAGCATCTCTACCTGATCGCTTCATCGGTTTTTGTTTCTCATCTTTATTTATTGCGAAATGTTGAAAAAGATTAAATCGCGTTTATACTGTCATATTGCGCATTAAAAGAGTCATTTGAAGCATTTTTTTTGTTTTTCATCGCATTTGCAAATATCTTTCTTAAAAAGAATGCAATGATCTCCTAAGTGGTATCATTATGTTGCGTTTGAGCATGTCTACCTGTTCGCATCATCGGTTTTTGTTTCTCATCTTTTTTTATTGCGAAATGTTGAAAAAGATTAAATCGCGTTTATACTGTCATATTGCGCATTAAAAGAGTCATTTGAAGCATTTTTTCGTTTTTCATCACATTTGCAAATATCTTTCTTAAAAAGAATGCTATGGTCTCCTATGTGGTATCATTATGTTGCGTTTGAGCATGTCTACCTGTTCGCATCATCGGTTTTTGTTTCTCATCTTTTTTTATTGCGAAATGTTGAAAAAGATTAAATCGCGTTTATACTGTCATATTGCGCATTAAAAGAGTCATTTGAAGCATTTTTTCGTTTTTCATCACATTTGCAAATATCTTTCTTAAAAAGAATGCTATGGTCTCCTATGTGGTATCATTATGTTGCGCTTGAGCTTCTCTACCTGTTCGCGTCATCGGTTTATGTTTTTTATCTTTATTTATTGCGCAATGTCGAAAAACGATTAAATCGCGTATATTCTGTCATATTGCGCTATAAAAGTGTCATTTGAAGCATTTTTTACATTTGCAAATATCTTTCTTAAAAAGAATGCTATGGTCTCCTATGTGGTATCATTATGTTGAGCTTGTCTACCTGTTCGCGTCATCGGTTTATGTTTTTCATCTTCATTTATTGCGCAATGTTGAAAACGAATAAATCGGTATCCTAAAGTGGTATCATTATGTTGCGCTTGAGCTTCTCTACCTGTTCTCGTCATCGGTTTATGTCTTTCATCTTTATTTATTGCGAAATGTCGAAAAACGATTAAATCGCGTATATTCTGTCATATTGTGCAATAAAAGAGTCATTTGAAGCATTTTTTTGTTTTTAATCACATTTGCAAATATCTTTCTTTAAAAAAAATGCTATGGTCTCCTAAGTGGTATCATTATGTTGCGTTTGAGCATCTCTACCTGTTCGCGTCATCGGTTTTTGTTTCTCATCTTTATTTATTGCGAAATGTTGAAAACGATTAAATCGCGTATATTCTGTCATATTGCGCAATAAAAGAGTCATTTGAAGCATTTTTTCGTTTTTCATCACATTTGCAAATATCTTTCTTAAAAAGAATGCTATGGTCTCCTATGTGGTATCATTATGTTGCGTTTGAGCATGTCTACCTGTTCGCATCATCGGTTTTTGTTTTTCATCTTTATTTATTGCGAAATGTTGAAAACGAATAAATCGGTCTCCTATGTGGTATCATTATGTTGCGCTTGAGCTTCTCTACCTGTAGGCGTCATCGGTTTATGTTTTTTATCTTTATTTATTGCGCAATGTCGAAAAACGATTAAATCGCGTATATTCTGTCATATTGCGCTATAAAAGAGTCATTTGAAGCATTTTTTTACATTTGCAAATATCTTTCTAAAAAAGAATGCAATGGTCTCCTAAGTGGTATCATTATGTTGCGCTTGAGCTTCTCTACCTGTTCGCGTCATCGGTTTATGTTTTTCATCTTTATTTATTGCGAAATGTTGAAAAAGATTAAATCGCGTATATTCTGTCATATTGCGCTATAAAAGAGTCATTTGAAGCATTTTTTTGTTTTTAATCACATTTGCAAATATCTTTCTTAAAAAGAATGCTATGGTCTCCTAAGTGGTATCATTATGTTGCGTTTGAGCATCTCTACCTGTTCGCTTCATCGGTTTTTGTTTCTCATCTTTATTTATTGCGAAATGTTGAAAAAGATTAAATCGCGTTTATACTGTCATATTGCGCATTAAAAGAGTCATTTGAAGCATTTTTTTACATTTGCAAATATCTTTCTAAAAAAAAATGCAATGGTCTCCTAAGTGGTATCATTATGTTGCGCTTGAACTTCTCTACCTGTTCGCGTCATCGGTTTATGTTTTTTATCTTTATTTATTGCGCAATGTCGAAAACGAATAAATCGGTCTCCTAAGTGGTATCATTATGTTGCGCTTGAGCATCTCTACCTGTTCGCGTCATCGGTTTTTGTTTCTCATCTTTATTTATTGCGAAATGTTGAAAAAGATTAAATCGCGTTTATACTGTCATATTGCGCATTAAAAGAGTCATTTGAAGCATTTTTTTACATTTGCAAATATCTTTCTAAAAAAGAATGCAATGGTCTCCTAAGTGGTATCATTATGTTGCGCTTGAGCATCTCTACCTGTTCGCGTCATCGGTTTATGTTTTTCATCTTTATTTATTGCGAAATGTTGAAAACGATTAAATCGCGTTTATACTGTCATATTGCGCATTAAAAGAGTCATTTGAAGCATTTTTTTCGTTTTTCATCACATTTGCAAATATCTTTCTAAAAAAGAATGCTATGGTCTTCTATGTGGTATCATTATGTTGCGCTTGAGCTTCTCTACCTGTTCGCGTCATCGGTTTATGTTTTTCATCTTTATTTATTGCGCAATGTTGAAAACGAATGAATCGGTCTCCTAAGTGGTATCATTATGTTGCGCTTGAGCATCTCTACCTGTTCGCGTCATCGGTTTATGTTTTTCATCTTTATTTATTGCGAAATGTTAAAAAAGATTAAATCGCGTTTATACTGTCATATTGCGCATTAAAAGAGTCATTTGAAGCATTTTTTTTGTTTTTCATCGCATTTGCAAATATCTTTCTTAAAAAGAATGCAATGATCTCCTAAGTGGTATCATTATGTTGCGTTTGAGCATGTCTACCTGTTCGCATCATCGGTTTTTGTTTCTCATCTTTTTTTATTGCGAAATGTTGAAAAAGATTAAATCGCGTTTATACTGTCATATTGCGCATTAAAAGAGTCATTTGAAGCATTTTTTCGTTTTTCATCACATTTGCAAATATCTTTCTTAAAAAGAATGCTATGGTCTCCTATGTGGTATCATTATGTTGCGCTTGAGCTTCTCTACCTGTTCGCGTCATCGGTTTATGTTTTTTATCTTTATTTATTGCGCAATGTCGAAAAACGATTAAATCGCGTATATTCTGTCATATTGCGCTATAAAAGAGTCATTTGAAGCATTTTTTACATTTGCAAATATCTTTCTTAAAAAGAATGCTATGGTCTCCTATGTGGTATCATTATGTTGAGCTTGTCTACCTGTTCGCGTCATCGGTTTATGTTTTTCATCTTTATTTATTGCGCAATGTTGAAAACGAATAAATCGGTATCCTAAAGTGGTATCATTATGTTGCGCTTGAGCTTCTCTACCTGTTCTCGTCATCGGTTTATGTCTTTCATCTTTATTTATTGCGAAATGTCGAAAAACGATTAAATCGCGTATATTCTGTCATATTGTGCAATAAAAGAGTCATTTGAAGCATTTTTTTGTTTTTAATCACATTTGCAAATATCTTTCTTTAAAAAAAATGCTATGGTCTCCTAAGTGGTATCATTATGTTGCGTTTGAGCATCTCTACCTGTTCGCGTCATCGGTTTTTGTTTCTCATCTTTATTTATTGCGAAATGTTGAAAACGATTAAATCGCGTATATTCTGTCATATTGCGCAATAAAAGAGTCATTTGAAGCATTTTTTACATTTGCAAATATCTTTCTTAAGAAGAATGCTATGGTCTCCTTTGTGGTATCATTATGTTGCGCTTGAGCTTCTCTACCTGTTCGCGTCATCGATTTATGTTTTTCATCTTTATTTATTGCGCAATGTTAAAAACGAATAAATCGGTCTCCTAAGTGGTATCATTATGTTTCGCTTGAGCATCTCTACCTGTTCGCGTCATCGGTTTATGTTTTTCATCTTTATTTTTTGCGTGATGTAGAAAAACGATTAAATCGCGTATATTCTGTCATATTGCGCTATAAAAGAGTCATTTGAAGCATTTTTTGTTTTTAATCACATTTGCAAATATCTTTCTTAAAAAGAATGCTATGGTCTCCTAAGTGGTATCATTATGTTGCGTTTGAGCATCTCTACCTGATCGCTTCATCGGTTTTTGTTTCTCATCTTTATTTATTGCGAAATGTTGAAAAAGATTAAATCGCGTTTATACTGTCATATTGCGCATTAAAAGAGTCATTTGAAGCATTTTTCGTTTTTCATCACATTTGCAAATATCTTTCTTAAAAAGAATGCTATGGTCTCCTATGTGGTATCATTATGTTGCGTTTGAGCATGTCTACCTGTTCGCATCATCGGTTTTTGTTTTTCATCTTTATTTATTGCGAAATGTTGAAAACGAATAAATCGGTCTCCTATGTGGTATCATTATGTTGCGCTTGAGCTTCTCTACCTGTAGGCGTCATCGGTTTATGTTTTTTATCTTTATTTATTGCGCAATGTCGAAAAACGATTAAATCGCGTATATTCTGTCATATTGCGCTATAAAAGAGTCATTTGAAGCATTTTTTTACATTTGCAAATATCTTTCTAAAAAAGAATGCAATGGTCTCCTAAGTGGTATCATTATGTTGCGCTTGAGCTTCTCTACCTGTTCGCGTCATCGGTTTATGTTTTTCATCTTTATTTATTGCGAAATGTTGAAAAAGATTAAATCGCGTATATTCTGTCATATTGCGCTATAAAAGAGTCATTTGAAGCATTTTTTTGTTTTTAATCACATTTGCAAATATCTTTCTTAAAAAGAATGCTATGGTCTCCTAAGTGGTATCATTATGTTGCGTTTGAGCATCTCTACCTGTTCGCTTCATCGGTTTTTGTTTCTCATCTTTATTTATTGCGAAATGTTGAAAAAGATTAAATCGCGTTTATACTGTCATATTGCGCATTAAAAGAGTCATTTGAAGCATTTTTTTACATTTGCAAATATCTTTCTAAAAAAAAATGCAATGGTCTCCTAAGTGGTATCATTATGTTGCGCTTGAACTTCTCTACCTGTTCGCGTCATCGGTTTATGTTTTTTATCTTTATTTATTGCGCAATGTCGAAAACGAATAAATCGGTCTCCTAAGTGGTATCATTATGTTGCGCTTGAGCATCTCTACCTGTTCGCGTCATCGGTTTTTGTTTCTCATCTTTATTTATTGCGAAATGTTGAAAAAGATTAAATCGCGTTTATACTGTCATATTGCGCATTAAAAGAGTCATTTGAAGCATTTTTTTACATTTGCAAATATCTTTCTAAAAAAGAATGCAATGGTCTCCTAAGTGGTATCATTATGTTGCGCTTGAGCATCTCTACCTGTTCGCGTCATCGGTTTATGTTTTTCATCTTTATTTATTGCGAAATGTTGAAAACGATTAAATCGCGTTTATACTGTCATATTGCGCATTAAAAGAGTCATTTGAAGCATTTTTTTCGTTTTTCATCACATTTGCAAATATCTTTCTAAAAAAGAATGCTATGGTCTTCTATGTGGTATCATTATGTTGCGCTTGAGCTTCTCTACCTGTTCGCGTCATCGGTTTATGTTTTTCATCTTTATTTATTGCGCAATGTTGAAAACGAATGAATCGGTCTCCTAAGTGGTATCATTATGTTGCGCTTGAGCATCTCTACCTGTTCGCGTCATCGGTTTATGTTTTTCATCTTTATTTATTGCGAAATGTTAAAAAAGATTAAATCGCGTTTATACTGTCATATTGCGCATTAAAAGAGTCATTTGAAGCATTTTTTTTGTTTTTCATCGCATTTGCAAATATCTTTCTTAAAAAGAATGCAATGATCTCCTAAGTGGTATCATTATGTTGCGTTTGAGCATGTCTACCTGTTCGCATCATCGGTTTTTGTTTCTCATCTTTTTTTATTGCGAAATGTTGAAAAAGATTAAATCGCGTTTATACTGTCATATTGCGCATTAAAAGAGTCATTTGAAGCATTTTTTCGTTTTTCATCACATTTGCAAATATCTTTCTTAAAAAGAATGCTATGGTCTCCTATGTGGTATCATTATGTTGCGCTTGAGCTTCTCTACCTGTTCGCGTCATCGGTTTATGTTTTTTATCTTTATTTATTGCGCAATGTCGAAAAACGATTAAATCGCGTATATTCTGTCATATTGCGCTATAAAAGAGTCATTTGAAGCATTTTTTACATTTGCAAATATCTTTCTTAAAAAGAATGCTATGGTCTCCTATGTGGTATCATTATGTTGAGCTTGTCTACCTGTTCGCGTCATCGGTTTATGTTTTTCATCTTTATTTATTGCGCAATGTTGAAAACGAATAAATCGGTATCCTAAAGTGGTATCATTATGTTGCGCTTGAGCTTCTCTACCTGTTCTCGTCATCGGTTTATGTCTTTCATCTTTATTTATTGCGAAATGTCGAAAAACGATTAAATCGCGTATATTCTGTCATATTGTGCAATAAAAGAGTCATTTGAAGCATTTTTTTGTTTTTAATCACATTTGCAAATATCTTTCTTTAAAAAAAATGCTATGGTCTCCTAAGTGGTATCATTATGTTGCGTTTGAGCATCTCTACCTGTTCGCGTCATCGGTTTTTGTTTCTCATCTTTATTTATTGCGAAATGTTGAAAACGATTAAATCGCGTATATTCTGTCATATTGCGCAATAAAAGAGTCATTTGAAGCATTTTTTACATTTGCAAATATCTTTCTTAAGAAGAATGCTATGGTCTCCTTTGTGGTATCATTATGTTGCGCTTGAGCTTCTCTACCTGTTCGCGTCATCGATTTATGTTTTTCATCTTTATTTATTGCGCAATGTTAAAAACGAATAAATCGGTCTCCTAAGTGGTATCATTATGTTTCGCTTGAGCATCTCTACCTGTTCGCGTCATCGGTTTATGTTTTTCATCTTTATTTTTTGCGTGATGTAGAAAAACGATTAAATCGCGTATATTCTGTCATATTGCGCTATAAAAGAGTCATTTGAAGCATTTTTTGTTTTTAATCACATTTGCAAATATCTTTCTTAAAAAGAATGCTATGGTCTCCTAAGTGGTATCATTATGTTGCGTTTGAGCATCTCTACCTGATCGCTTCATCGGTTTTTGTTTCTCATCTTTATTTATTGCGAAATGTTGAAAAAGATTAAATCGCGTTTATACTGTCATATTGCGCATTAAAAGAGTCATTTGAAGCATTTTTCGTTTTTCATCACATTTGCAAATATCTTTCTTAAAAAGAATGCTATGGTCTCCTATGTGGTATCATTATGTTGCGCTTGAGCTTCTCTACCTGTTCGCGTCATCGGTTTATGTTTTTCATCTTTATTTATTGCGCAATGTTGAAAACGAATAAATCGGTCTCCTAAGTGGTATCATTATGTTGCGCTTGAGCAGCTATACCTGTTCGCATCATCGGTTTATGTTTTTCATCTTTATTTATTGCGAAATGTTGAAAAAGATTAAATCGCGTTTATACTGTCATATTGCGCATTAAAAGAGTCATTTGAAGCATTTTTTTACATTTGCAAATATCTTTCTAAAAAAGAATGCAATGGTCTCCTAAGTGGTATCATTATGTTGCGTTTGAGCTTCTCTACCTGTTCGCGTCATCGGTTT
The DNA here is from genome assembly GCA_035222895.1 of Strongylocentrotus droebachiensis. Lineage (NCBI taxonomy): Eukaryota > Metazoa > Echinodermata > Echinoidea > Camarodonta > Strongylocentrotidae > Strongylocentrotus > Strongylocentrotus droebachiensis. The sequence goes on along the minus strand of JAVYIG010000044.1, from coordinate 408,287 downwards.
TTGTTTCTCATCTTTATTTATTGCGAAATGTTGAAAAAGATTAAATCGCGTTTATACTGTCATATTGCGCATTAAAAGAGTCATTTGAAGCATTTTCTCGTTTTTCATCACATTTGCAAATATCTTTCTTAAAAAGAATGCTATGGTCTCCTATGTGGTATCATTATGTTGCGTTTGAGCATGTCTACCTGTTCGCTTCATCGGTTTTTGTTTCTCATCTTTATTTATTGCGAAATGTTGAAAAAGATTAAATCGCGTTTATACTGTCATATTGCGCATTAAAAGAGTCATTTGAAGCATTTTTTTACATTTGCAAATATCTTTCTAAAAAAGAATGCAATGGTCTCCTAAGTGGTATCATTATGTTGCGCTTGAACTTCTCTACCTGTTCGCGTCATCGGTTTATGTTTTTTATCTTTATTTATTGCGCAATGTCGAAAACGAATAAATCGGTCTCCTAAGTGGTATCATTATGTTGCGCTTGAGCATCTCTACCTGTTCGCGTCATCGGTTTTTGTTTCTCATCTTTATTTATTGCGAAATGTTGAAAAAGATTAAATCGCGTTTATACTGTCATATTGCGCATTAAAAGAGTCATTTGAAGCATTTTTTTACATTTGCAAATATCTTTCTAAAAAAGAATGCAATGGTCTCCTAAGTGGTATCATTATGTTGCGCTTGAGCATCTCTACCTGTTCGCGTCATCGGTTTATGTTTTTCATCTTTATTTATTGCGAAATGTTGAAAAAGATTAAATCGCGTTTATACTGTCATATTGCGCATTAAAAGAGTCATTTGAAGCATTTTTTTCGTTTTTCATCACATTTGCAAATATCTTTCTTAAAAAGAATGCTATGGTCTCCTATGTGGTATCATTATGTTGCGCTTGAGCTTCTCTACCTGTTCGCGTCATCGGTTTATGTTTTTCATCTTTATTTATTGCGCAATGTTGAAAACGAATGAATCGGTCTCCTAAGTGGTATCATTATGTTGCGCTTGAGCATCTCTACCTGTTCGCGTCATCGGTTTTTGTTTCTCATCTTTATTTATTGCGAAATGTTGAAAAAGATTAAATCGCGTTTATACTGTCATATTGCGCATTAAAAGAGTCATTTGAAGCATTTTTTTACATTTGCAAATATCTTTCTAAAAAAGAATGCAATGGTCTCCTAAGTGGTATCATTATGTTGCGCTTGAGCATCTCTACCTGTTCGCGTCATCGGTTTATGTTTTTCATCTTTATTTATTGCGAAATGTTGAAAAAGATTAAATCGCGTTTATACTGTCATATTGCGCATTAAAAGAGTCATTTGAAGCATTTTTTTCGTTTTTCATCACATTTGCAAATATCTTTCTTAAAAAGAATGCTATGGTCTCCTATGTGGTATCATTATGTTGCGCTTGAGCTTCTCTACCTGTTCGCGTCATCGGTTTATGTTTTTCATCTTTATTTATTGCGCAATGTTGAAAACGAATAAATCGGTATCCTAAAGTGGTATCATTATGTTGCGCTTGAGCTTCTCTACCTGTTCTCGTCATCGGTTTATGTCTTTCATCTTTATTTATTGCGAAATGTCGAAAAACGATTAAATCGCGTATATTCTGTCATATTGTGCAATAAAAGAGTCATTTGAAGCATTTTTTTGTTTTTAATCACATTTGCAAATATCTTTCTTTTAAAAAAATGCTATGGTCTCCTAAGTGGTATCATTATGTTGCGTTTGAGCATCTCTACCTGTTCGCGTCATCGGTTTTTGTTTCTCATCTTTATTTATTGCGAAATGTTGAAAACGATTAAATCGCGTATATTCTGTCATATTGCGCAATAAAAGAGTCATTTGAAGCATTTTTTACATTTGCAAATATCTTTCTTAAGAAGAATGCTATGGTCTCCTTTGTGGTATCATTATGTTGCGCTTGAGCTTCTCTACCTGTTCGCGTCATCGATTTATGTTTTTCATCTTTATTTATTGCGCAATGTTAAAAACGAATAAATCGGTCTCCTAAGTGGTATCATTATGTTTCGCTTGAGCATCTCTACCTGTTCGCGTCATCGGTTTATGTTTTTCATCTTTATTTATTGCGTGATGTAGAAAAACGATTAAATCGCGTATATTCTGTCATATTACGCAATAAAAGAGTCATTTGAAGCATTTTTTTGTTTTTAATCACATTTGCAAATATCTTTCTTAAAAAGAATGCTATGGTCTCCTAAGTGGTATCATTATGTTGCGTTTGAGCATCTCTACCTGATCGCTTCATCGGTTTTTGTTTCTCATCTTTATTTATTGCGAAATGTTGAAAAAGATTAAATCGCGTTTATACTGTCATATTGCGCATTAAAAGAGTCATTTGAAGCATTTTTCGTTTTTCATCACATTTGCAAATATCTTTCTTAAAAAGAATGCTATGGTCTCCTATGTGGTATCATTATGTTGCGCTTGAGCTTGTCTACCTGTTCGCGTCATCGGTTTATGTTTTTCATCTTTATTTATTGCGCAATGTTGAAAACGAATAAATCGGTATCCTAAAGTGGTATCATTATGTTGCGCTTGAGCTTCTCTACCTGTTCTCGTCATCGGTTTATGTCTTTCATCTTTATTTATTGCGAAATGTCGAAAAACGATTAAATCGCGTATATTCTGTCATATTGTGCAATAAAAGAGTCATTTGAAGCATTTTTTTGTTTTTAATCACATTTGCAAATATCTTTCTTTAAAAAAAATGCTATGGTCTCCTAAGTGGTATCATTATGTTGCGTTTGAGCATCTCTACCTGTTCGCGTCATCGGTTTTTGTTTCTCATCTTTATTTATTGCGAAATGTTGAAAACGATTAAATCGCGTATATTCTGTCATATTGCGCAATAAAAGAGTCATTTGAAGCATTTTTTACATTTGCAAATATCTTTCTTAAGAAGAATGCTATGGTCTCCTTTGTGGTATCATTATGTTGCGCTTGAGCTTCTCTACCTGTTCGCGTCATCGATTTATGTTTTTCATCTTTATTTATTGCGCAATGTTAAAAACGAATAAATCGGTCTCCTAAGTGGTATCATTATGTTTCGCTTGAGCATCTCTACCTGTTCGCGTCATCGGTTTATGTTTTTCATCTTTATTTATTGCGTGATGTAGAAAAACGATTAAATCGCGTATATTCTGTCATATTACGCAATAAAAGAGTCATTTGAAGCATTTTTTTTGTTTTTCATCACATTTGCAAATATCTTTCTTAAAAAGAATGCAATGATCTCCTAAGTGGTATCATTATGTTGCGTTTGAGCATGTCTACCTGTTCGCTTCATCGGTTTTTGTTTCTCATCTTTATTTATTGCGAAATGTTGAAAAAGATTAAATCGCGTTTATACTGTCATATTGCGCTATAAAACAGTCATTTGAAGCATTTTTTTGTTTTTAATCACATTTGCAAATATCTTTCTTAAAAAGAATGCTATGGTCTCCTAAGTGGTATCATTATGTTGCGTTTGAGCATCTCTACCTGATCGCTTCATCGGTTTTTGTTTCTCATCTTTATTTATTGCGAAATGTTGAAAAAGATTAAATCGCGTTTATACTGTCATATTGCGCATTAAAAGAGTCATTTGAAGCATTTTTTTTGTTTTTCATCGCATTTGCAAATATCTTTCTTAAAAAGAATGCAATGATCTCCTAAGTGGTATCATTATGTTGCGTTTGAGCATGTCTACCTGTTCGCATCATCGGTTTTTGTTTCTCATCTTTTTTTATTGCGAAATGTTGAAAAAGATTAAATCGCGTTTATACTGTCATATTGCGCATTAAAAGAGTCATTTGAAGCATTTTTTCGTTTTTCATCACATTTGCAAATATCTTTCTTAAAAAGAATGCTATGGTCTCCTATGTGGTATCATTATGTTGCGTTTGAGCATGTCTACCTGTTCGCATCATCGGTTTTTGTTTCTCATCTTTTTTTATTGCGAAATGTTGAAAAAGATTAAATCGCGTTTATACTGTCATATTGCGCATTAAAAGAGTCATTTGAAGCATTTTTTCGTTTTTCATCACATTTGCAAATATCTTTCTTAAAAAGAATGCTATGGTCTCCTATGTGGTATCATTATGTTGCGCTTGAGCTTCTCTACCTGTTCGCGTCATCGGTTTATGTTTTTTATCTTTATTTATTGCGCAATGTCGAAAAACGATTAAATCGCGTATATTCTGTCATATTGCGCTATAAAAGTGTCATTTGAAGCATTTTTTACATTTGCAAATATCTTTCTTAAAAAGAATGCTATGGTCTCCTATGTGGTATCATTATGTTGAGCTTGTCTACCTGTTCGCGTCATCGGTTTATGTTTTTCATCTTCATTTATTGCGCAATGTTGAAAACGAATAAATCGGTATCCTAAAGTGGTATCATTATGTTGCGCTTGAGCTTCTCTACCTGTTCTCGTCATCGGTTTATGTCTTTCATCTTTATTTATTGCGAAATGTCGAAAAACGATTAAATCGCGTATATTCTGTCATATTGTGCAATAAAAGAGTCATTTGAAGCATTTTTTTGTTTTTAATCACATTTGCAAATATCTTTCTTTAAAAAAAATGCTATGGTCTCCTAAGTGGTATCATTATGTTGCGTTTGAGCATCTCTACCTGTTCGCGTCATCGGTTTTTGTTTCTCATCTTTATTTATTGCGAAATGTTGAAAACGATTAAATCGCGTATATTCTGTCATATTGCGCAATAAAAGAGTCATTTGAAGCATTTTTTCGTTTTTCATCACATTTGCAAATATCTTTCTTAAAAAGAATGCTATGGTCTCCTATGTGGTATCATTATGTTGCGTTTGAGCATGTCTACCTGTTCGCATCATCGGTTTTTGTTTCTCATCTTTTTTTATTGCGAAATGTTGAAAAAGATTAAATCGCGTTTATACTGTCATATTGCGCATTAAAAGAGTCATTTGAAGCATTTTTTCGTTTTTCATCACATTTGCAAATATCTTTCTTAAAAAGAATGCTATGGTCTCCTATGTGGTATCATTATGTTGCGCTTGAGCTTCTCTACCTGTTCGCGTCATCGGTTTATGTTTTTTATCTTTATTTATTGCGCAATGTCGAAAAACGATTAAATCGCGTATATTCTGTCATATTGCGCTATAAAAGTGTCATTTGAAGCATTTTTTACATTTGCAAATATCTTTCTTAAAAAGAATGCTATGGTCTCCTATGTGGTATCATTATGTTGAGCTTGTCTACCTGTTCGCGTCATCGGTTTATGTTTTTCATCTTCATTTATTGCGCAATGTTGAAAACGAATAAATCGGTATCCTAAAGTGGTATCATTATGTTGCGCTTGAGCTTCTCTACCTGTTCTCGTCATCGGTTTATGTCTTTCATCTTTATTTATTGCGAAATGTCGAAAAACGATTAAATCGCGTATATTCTGTCATATTGTGCAATAAAAGAGTCATTTGAAGCATTTTTTTGTTTTTAATCACATTTGCAAATATCTTTCTTTAAAAAAAATGCTATGGTCTCCTAAGTGGTATCATTATGTTGCGTTTGAGCATCTCTACCTGTTCGCGTCATCGGTTTTTGTTTCTCATCTTTATTTATTGCGAAATGTTGAAAACGATTAAATCGCGTATATTCTGTCATATTGCGCAATAAAAGAGTCATTTTAAGCATTTTTTACATTTGCAAATATCTTTCTTAAGAAGAATGCTATGGTCTCCTTTGTGGTATCATTATGTTGCGCTTGAGCTTCTCTACCTGTTCGCGTCATCGATTTATGTTTTTCATCTTTATTTATTGCGCAATGTTAAAAACGAATAAATCGGTCTCCTAAGTGGTATCATTATGTTTCGCTTGAGCATCTCTACCTGTTCGCGTCATCGGTTTATGTTTTTCATCTTTATTTATTGCGTGATGTAGAAAAACGATTAAATCGCGTATATTCTGTCATATTACGCAATAAAAGAGTCATTTGAAGCATTTTTTTGTTTTTAATCACATTTGCAAATATCTTTCTTAAAAAGAATGCTATGGTCTCCTAAGTGGTATCATTATGTTGCGTTTGAGCATCTCTACCTGATCGCTTCATCGGTTTTTGTTTCTCATCTTTATTTATTGCGAAATGTTGAAAAAGATTAAATCGCGTTTATACTGTCATATTGCGCATTAAAAGAGTCATTTGAAGCATTTTTCGTTTTTCATCACATTTGCAAATATCTTTCTTAAAAAGAATGCTATGGTCTCCTATGTGGTATCATTATGTTGCGCTTGAGCTTGTCTACCTGTTCGCGTCATCGGTTTATGTTTTTCATCTTTATTTATTGCGCAATGTTGAAAACGAATAAATCGGTATCCTAAAGTGGTATCATTATGTTGCGCTTGAGCTTCTCTACCTGTTCTCGTCATCGGTTTATGTCTTTCATCTTTATTTATTGCGAAATGTCGAAAAACGATTAAATCGCGTATATTCTGTCATATTGTGCAATAAAAGAGTCATTTGAAGCATTTTTTTGTTTTTAATCACATTTGCAAATATCTTTCTTTAAAAAAAATGCTATGGTCTCCTAAGTGGTATCATTATGTTGCGTTTGAGCATCTCTACCTGTTCGCGTCATCGGTTTTTGTTTCTCATCTTTATTTATTGCGAAATGTTGAAAACGATTAAATCGCGTATATTCTGTCATATTGCGCAATAAAAGAGTCATTTGAAGCATTTTTTACATTTGCAAATATCTTTCTTAAGAAGAATGCTATGGTCTCCTTTGTGGTATCATTATGTTGCGCTTGAGCTTCTCTACCTGTTCGCGTCATCGATTTATGTTTTTCATCTTTATTTATTGCGCAATGTTAAAAACGAATAAATCGGTCTCCTAAGTGGTATCATTATGTTTCGCTTGAGCATCTCTACCTGTTCGCGTCATCGGTTTATGTTTTTCATCTTTATTTATTGCGAAATGTTGAAAAAGATTAAATCGCGTTTATACTGTCATATTGCGCTATAAAACAGTCATTTGAAGCATTTTTTTTGTTTTTCATCACATTTGCAAATATCTTTCTTAAAAAGAATGCAATGATCTCCTAAGTGGTATCATTATGTTGCGTTTGAGCATGTCTACCTGTTCGCTTCATCGGTTTTTGTTTCTCATCTTTATTTATTGCGAAATGTTGAAAAAGATTAAATCGCGTTTATACTGTCATATTGCGCTATAAAACAGTCATTTGAAGCATTTTTTTGTTTTTAATCACATTTGCAAATATCTTTCTTAAAAAGAATGCTATGGTCTCCTAAGTGGTATCATTATGTTGCGTTTGAGCATCTCTACCTGATCGCTTCATCGGTTTTTGTTTCTCATCTTTATTTATTGCGAAATGTTGAAAAAGATTAAATCGCGTTTATACTGTCATATTGCGCATTAAAAGAGTCATTTGAAGCATTTTTTCGTTTTTCATCACATTTGCAAATATCTTTCTTAAAAAGAATGCTATGGTCTCCTATGTGGTATCATTATGTTGCGCTTGAGCTTCTCTACCTGTTCGCGTCATCGGTTTATGTTTTTTATCTTTATTTATTGCGCAATGTCGAAAAACGATTAAATCGCGTATATTCTGTCATATTGCGCTATAAAAGTGTCATTTGAAGCATTTTTTACATTTGCAAATATCTTTCTTAAAAAGAATGCTATGGTCTCCTATGTGGTATCATTATGTTGAGCTTGTCTACCTGTTCGCGTCATCGGTTTATGTTTTTCATCTTCATTTATTGCGCAATGTTGAAAACGAATAAATCGGTATCCTAAAGTGGTATCATTATGTTGCGCTTGAGCTTCTCTACCTGTTCTCGTCATCGGTTTATGTCTTTCATCTTTATTTATTGCGAAATGTCGAAAAACGATTAAATCGCGTATATTCTGTCATATTGTGCAATAAAAGAGTCATTTGAAGCATTTTTTTGTTTTTAATCACATTTGCAAATATCTTTCTTTAAAAAAAATGCTATGGTCTCCTAAGTGGTATCATTATGTTGCGTTTGAGCATCTCTACCTGTTCGCGTCATCGGTTTTTGTTTCTCATCTTTATTTATTGCGAAATGTTGAAAACGATTAAATCGCGTATATTCTGTCATATTGCGCAATAAAAGAGTCATTTGAAGCATTTTTTACATTTGCAAATATCTTTCTTAAGAAGAATGCTATGGTCTCCTTTGTGGTATCATTATGTTGCGCTTGAGCTTCTCTACCTGTTCGCGTCATCGATTTATGTTTTTCATCTTTATTTATTGCGCAATGTTAAAAACGAATAAATCGGTCTCCTAAGTGGTATCATTATGTTTCGCTTGAGCATCTCTACCTGTTCGCGTCATCGGTTTATGTTTTTCATCTTTATTTATTGCGTGATGTAGAAAAACGATTAAATCGCGTATATTCTGTCATATTACGCAATAAAAGAGTCATTTGAAGCATTTTTTTTGTTTTTCATCACATTTGCAAATATCTTTCTTAAAAAGAATGCAATGATCTCCTAAGTGGTATCATTATGTTGCGTTTGAGCATGTCTACCTGTTCGCTTCATCGGTTTTTGTTTCTCATCTTTATTTATTGCGAAATGTTGAAAAAGATTAAATCGCGTTTATACTGTCATATTGCGCTATAAAACAGTCATTTGAAGCATTTTTTTGTTTTTAATCACATTTGCAAATATCTTTCTTAAAAAGAATGCTATGGTCTCCTAAGTGGTATCATTATGTTGCGCTTGAGCTTCTCTACCTGTTCGCGTCATCGGTTTATGTTTTTCATCTTTATTTATTGCGAAATGTTGAAAAAGATTAAATCGCGTTTATACTGTCATATTGCGCATTAAAAGAGTCATTTGAAGCATTTTTTTACATTTGCAAATATCTTTCTAAAAAAGAATGCAATGGTCTCCTAAGTGGTATCATTATGTTGCGTTTGAGCATCTCTACCTGATCGCTTCATCGGTTTTTGTTTCTCATCTTTATTTATTGCGAAATGTTGAAAAAGATTAAATCGCGTTTATACTGTCATATTGCGCATTAAAAGAGTCATTTGAAGCATTTTTCGTTTTTCATCACATTTGCAAATATCTTTCTTAAAAAGAATGCTATGGTCTCCTATGTGGTATCATTATGTTGCGTTTGAGCATCTCTACCTGTTCGCGTCATCGGTTTTTGTTTCTCATCTTTATTTATTGCGCAATGTTAAAAACGAATAAATCGGTCTCCTAAGTGGTATCATTATGTTTCGCTTGAGCTTCTCTACCTGTTCGCGTCATCGATTTATGTTTTTCATCTTTATTTATTGCGCAATGTTAAAAACGAATAAATCGGTCTCCTAAGTGGTATCATTATGTTTCGCTTGAGCATCTCTACCTGTTCGCGTCATCGGTTTATGTTTTTCATCTTTATTTATTGCGTGATGTAGAAAAACGATTAAATCGCGTATATTCTGTCATCTTACGCAATAAAAGAGTCATTTGAAGCATTTTTTTTGTTTTTCATCACATTTGCAAATATCTTTCTTAAAAAGAATGCAATGATCTCCTAAGTGGTATCATTATGTTGCGTTTGAGCATGTCTACCTGTTCGCTTCATCGGTTTTTGTTTCTCATCTTTATTTATTGCGAAATGTTGAAAAAGATTAAATCGCGTTTATACTGTCATATTGCGCATTAAAAGAGTCATTTGAAGCATTTTTCGTTTTTCATCACATTTGCAAATATCTTTCTTAAAAAGAATGCAATGGTCTCCTAAGTGGTATCATTATGTTGCGTTTGAGCTTCTCTACCTGTTCGCGTCATCGGTTTATGTTTTTCATCTTTATTTATTGCGAAATGTTGAAAAAGATTAAATCGCGTTTATACTGTCATATTGCGCATTAAAAGAGTCATTTGAAGCATTTTCTCGTTTTTCATCACATTTGCAAATATCTTTCTTAAAAAGAATGCTATAGTCTCCTATGTGGTATCATTATGTTGCGTTTGAGCATGTCTACCTGTTCGCTTCATCGGTTTTTGTTTCTCATCTTTATTTATTGCGAAATGTTGAAAAAGATTAAATCGCGTTTATACTGTCATATTGCGCTATAAAACAGTCATTTGAAGCATTTTTTTGTTTTTAATCACATTTGCAAATATCTTTCTTAAAAAGAATGCTATGGTCTCCTAAGTGGTATCATTATGTTGCGTTTGAGCATCTCTACCTGATCGCTTCATCGGTTTTTGTTTCTCATCTTTATTTATTGCGAAATGTTGAAAAAGATTAAATCGCGTTTATACTGTCATATTGCGCATTAAAAGAGTCATTTGAAGCATTTTTTCGTTTTTCATCACATTTGCAAATATCTTTCTTAAAAAGAATGCTATGGTCTCCTATGTGGTATCATTATGTTGCGCTTGAGCTTCTCTACCTGTTCGCGTCATCGGTTTATGTTTTTTATCTTTATTTATTGCGCAATGTCGAAAAACGATTAAATCGCGTATATTCTGTCATATTGCGCTATAAAAGTGTCATTTGAAGCATTTTTTACATTTGCAAATATCTTTCTTAAAAAGAATGCTATGGTCTCCTATGTGGTATCATTATGTTGAGCTTGTCTACCTGTTCGCGTCATCGGTTTATGTTTTTCATCTTCATTTATTGCGCAATGTTGAAAACGAATAAATCGGTATCCTAAAGTGGTATCATTATGTTGCGCTTGAGCTTCTCTACCTGTTCTCGTCATCGGTTTATGTCTTTCATCTTTATTTATTGCGAAATGTCGAAAAACGATTAAATCGCGTATATTCTGTCATATTGTGCAATAAAAGAGTCATTTGAAGCATTTTTTTGTTTTTAATCACATTTGCAAATATCTTTCTTTAAAAAAAATGCTATGGTCTCCTAAGTGGTATCATTATGTTGCGTTTGAGCATCTCTACCTGTTCGCGTCATCGGTTTTTGTTTCTCATCTTTATTTATTGCGAAATGTTGAAAACGATTAAATCGCGTATATTCTGTCATATTGCGCAATAAAAGAGTCATTTGAAGCATTTTTTACATTTGCAAATATCTTTCTTAAGAAGAATGCTATGGTCTCCTTTGTGGTATCATTATGTTGCGCTTGAGCTTCTCTACCTGTTCGCGTCATCGATTTATGTTTTTCATCTTTATTTATTGCGCAATGTTAAAAACGAATAAATCGGTCTCCTAAGTGGTATCATTATGTTTCGCTTGAGCATCTCTACCTGTTCGCGTCATCGGTTTATGTTTTTCATCTTTATTTATTGCGTGATGTAGAAAAACGATTAAATCGCGTATATTCTGTCATATTACGCAATAAAAGAGTCATTTGAAGCATTTTTTTTTGTTTTTCATCACATTTGCAAATATCTTTCTTAAAAAGAATGCAATGATCTCCTAAGTGGTATCATTATGTTGCGTTTGAGCATGTCTACCTGTTCGCTTCATCGGTTTTTGTTTCTCATCTTTATTTATTGCGAAATGTTGAAAAAGATTAAATCGCGTTTATACTGTCATATTGCGCTATAAAACAGTCATTTGAAGCATTTTTTTGTTTTTAATCACATTTGCAAATATCTTTCTTAAAAAGAATGCTATGGTCTCCTAAGTGGTATCATTATGTTGCGCTTGAGCTTCTCTACCTGTTCGCGTCATCGGTTTATGTTTTTCATCTTTATTTATTGCGAAATGTTGAAAAAGATTAAATCGCGTTTATACTGTCATATTGCGCATTAAAAGAGTCATTTGAAGCATTTTTTTACATTTGCAAATATCTTTCTAAAAAAGAATGCAATGGTCTCCTATGTGGTATCATTATGTTGCGTTTGAGCATGTCTACCTGTTCGCATCATCGGTTTTTGTTTCTCATCTTTTTTTATTGCGAAATGTTGAAAAAGATTAAATCGCGTTTATACTGTCATATTGCGCATTAAAAGAGTCATTTGAAGCATTTTTTCGTTTTTCATCACATTTGCAAATATCTTTCTTAAAAAGAATGCTATGGTCTCCTATGTGGTATCATTATGTTGCGCTTGAGCTTCTCTACCTGTTCGCGTCATCGGTTTATGTTTTTTATCTTTATTTATTGCGCAATGTCGAAAAACGATTAAATCGCGTATATTCTGTCATATTGCGCTATAAAAGTGTCATTTGAAGCATTTTTTACATTTGCAAATATCTTTCTTAAAAAGAATGCTATGGTCTCCTATGTGGTATCATTATGTTGAGCTTGTCTACCTGTTCGCGTCATCGGTTTATGTTTTTCATCTTCATTTATTGCGCAATGTTGAAAACGAATAAATCGGTATCCTAAAGTGGTATCATTATGTTGCGCTTGAGCTTCTCTACCTGTTCTCGTCATCGGTTTATGTCTTTCATCTTTATTTATTGCGAAATGTCGAAAAACGATTAAATCGCGTATATTCTGTCATATTGTGCAATAAAAGAGTCATTTGAAGCATTTTTTTGTTTTTAATCACATTTGCAAATATCTTTCTTTAAAAAAAATGCTATGGTCTCCTAAGTGGTATCATTATGTTGCGTTTGAGCATCTCTACCTGTTCGCGTCATCGGTTTTTGTTTCTCATCTTTATTTATTGCGAAATGTTGAAAACGATTAAATCGCGTATATTCTGTCATATTGCGCAATAAAAGAGTCATTTTAAGCATTTTTTACATTTGCAAATATCTTTCTTAAGAAGAATGCTATGGTCTCCTTTGTGGTATCATTATGTTGCGCTTGAGCTTCTCTACCTGTTCGCGTCATCGATTTATGTTTTTCATCTTTATTTATTGCGCAATGTTAAAAACGAATAAATCGGTCTCCTAAGTGGTATCATTATGTTTCGCTTGAGCATCTCTACCTGTTCGCGTCATCGGTTTATGTTTTTCATCTTTATTTATTGCGTGATGTAGAAAAACGATTAAATCGCGTATATTCTGTCATATTACGCAATAAAAGAGTCATTTGAAGCATTTTTTTGTTTTTAATCACATTTGCAAATATCTTTCTTAAAAAGAATGCTATGGTCTCCTAAGTGGTATCATTATGTTGCGTTTGAGCATCTCTACCTGATCGCTTCATCGGTTTTTGTTTCTCATCTTTATTTATTGCGAAATGTTGAAAAAGATTAAATCGCGTTTATACTGTCATATTGCGCATTAAAAGAGTCATTTGAAGCATTTTTCGTTTTTCATCACATTTGCAAATATCTTTCTTAAAAAGAATGCTATGGTCTCCTATGTGGTATCATTATGTTGCGCTTGAGCTTGTCTACCTGTTCGCGTCATCGGTTTATGTTTTTCATCTTTATTTATTGCGCAATGTTGAAAACGAATAAATCGGTATCCTAAAGTGGTATCATTATGTTGCGCTTGAGCTTCTCTACCTGTTCTCGTCATCGGTTTATGTCTTTCATCTTTATTTATTGCGAAATGTCGAAAAACGATTAAATCGCGTATATTCTGTCATATTGTGCAATAAAAGAGTCATTTGAAGCATTTTTTTGTTTTTAATCACATTTGCAAATATCTTTCTTTAAAAAAAATGCTATGGTCTCCTAAGTGGTATCATTATGTTGCGTTTGAGCATCTCTACCTGTTCGCGTCATCGGTTTTTGTTTCTCATCTTTATTTATTGCGAAATGTTGAAAACGATTAAATCGCGTATATTCTGTCATATTGCGCAATAAAAGAGTCATTTGAAGCATTTTTTACATTTGCAAATATCTTTCTTAAGAAGAATGCTATGGTCTCCTTTGTGGTATCATTATGTTGCGCTTGAGCTTCTCTACCTGTTCGCGTCATCGATTTATGTTTTTCATCTTTATTTATTGCGCAATGTTAAAAACGAATAAATCGGTCTCCTAAGTGGTATCATTATGTTTCGCTTGAGCATCTCTACCTGTTCGCGTCATCGGTTTATGTTTTTCATCTTTATTTATTGCGAAATGTTGAAAAAGATTAAATCGCGTTTATACTGTCATATTGCGCTATAAAACAGTCATTTGAAGCATTTTTTTTGTTTTTCATCACATTTGCAAATATCTTTCTTAAAAAGAATGCAATGATCTCCTAAGTGGTATCATTATGTTGCGTTTGAGCATGTCTACCTGTTCGCTTCATCGGTTTTTGTTTCTCATCTTTATTTATTGCGAAATGTTGAAAAAGATTAAATCGCGTTTATACTGTCATATTGCGCTATAAAACAGTCATTTGAAGCATTTTTTTGTTTTTAATCACATTTGCAAATATCTTTCTTAAAAAGAATGCTATGGTCTCCTAAGTGGTATCATTATGTTGCGTTTGAGCATCTCTACCTGATCGCTTCATCGGTTTTTGTTTCTCATCTTTATTTATTGCGAAATGTTGAAAAAGATTAAATCGCGTTTATACTGTCATATTGCGCATTAAAAGAGTCATTTGAAGCATTTTTTCGTTTTTCATCACATTTGCAAATATCTTTCTTAAAAAGAATGCTATGGTCTCCTATGTGGTATCATTATGTTGCGCTTGAGCTTCTCTACCTGTTCGCGTCATCGGTTTATGTTTTTTATCTTTATTTATTGCGCAATGTCGAAAAACGATTAAATCGCGTATATTCTGTCATATTGCGCTATAAAAGTGTCATTTGAAGCATTTTTTACATTTGCAAATATCTTTCTTAAAAAGAATGCTATGGTCTCCTATGTGGTATCATTATGTTGAGCTTGTCTACCTGTTCGCGTCATCGGTTTATGTTTTTCATCTTCATTTATTGCGCAATGTTGAAAACGAATAAATCGGTATCCTAAAGTGGTATCATTATGTTGCGCTTGAGCTTCTCTACCTGTTCTCGTCATCGGTTTATGTCTTTCATCTTTATTTATTGCGAAATGTCGAAAAACGATTAAATCGCGTATATTCTGTCATATTGTGCAATAAAAGAGTCATTTGAAGCATTTTTTTGTTTTTAATCACATTTGCAAATATCTTTCTTTAAAAAAAATGCTATGGTCTCCTAAGTGGTATCATTATGTTGCGTTTGAGCATCTCTACCTGTTCGCGTCATCGGTTTTTGTTTCTCATCTTTATTTATTGCGAAATGTTGAAAACGATTAAATCGCGTATATTCTGTCATATTGCGCAATAAAAGAGTCATTTGAAGCATTTTTTACATTTGCAAATATCTTTCTTAAGAAGAATGCTATGGTCTCCTTTGTGGTATCATTATGTTGCGCTTGAGCTTCTCTACCTGTTCGCGTCATCGATTTATGTTTTTCATCTTTATTTATTGCGCAATGTTAAAAACGAATAAATCGGTCTCCTAAGTGGTATCATTATGTTTCGCTTGAGCATCTCTACCTGTTCGCGTCATCGGTTTATGTTTTTCATCTTTATTTATTGCGTGATGTAGAAAAACGATTAAATCGCGTATATTCTGTCATATTACGCAATAAAAGAGTCATTTGAAGCATTTTTTTTGTTTTTCATCACATTTGCAAATATCTTTCTTAAAAAGAATGCAATGATCTCCTAAGTGGTATCATTATGTTGCGTTTGAGCATGTCTACCTGTTCGCTTCATCGGTTTTTGTTTCTCATCTTTATTTATTGCGAAATGTTGAAAAAGATTAAATCGCGTTTATACTGTCATATTGCGCTATAAAACAGTCATTTGAAGCATTTTTTTGTTTTTAATCACATTTGCAAATATCTTTCTTAAAAAGAATGCTATGGTCTCCTAAGTGGTATCATTATGTTGCGCTTGAGCTTCTCTACCTGTTCGCGTCATCGGTTTATGTTTTTCATCTTTATTTATTGCGAAATGTTGAAAAAGATTAAATCGCGTTTATACTGTCATATTGCGCATTAAAAGAGTCATTTGAAGCATTTTTTTACATTTGCAAATATCTTTCTAAAAAAGAATGCAATGGTCTCCTAAGTGGTATCATTATGTTGCGTTTGAGCATCTCTACCTGATCGCTTCATCGGTTTTTGTTTCTCATCTTTATTTATTGCGAAATGTTGAAAAAGATTAAATCGCGTTTATACTGTCATATTGCGCATTAAAAGAGTCATTTGAAGCATTTTTCGTTTTTCATCACATTTGCAAATATCTTTCTTAAAAAGAATGCTATGGTCTCCTATGTGGTATCATTATGTTGCGTTTGAGCATCTCTACCTGTTCGCGTCATCGGTTTTTGTTTCTCATCTTTATTTATTGCGCAATGTTAAAAACGAATAAATCGGTCTCCTAAGTGGTATCATTATGTTTCGCTTGAGCTTCTCTACCTGTTCGCGTCATCGATTTATGTTTTTCATCTTTATTTATTGCGCAATGTTAAAAACGAATAAATCGGTCTCCTAAGTGGTATCATTATGTTTCGCTTGAGCATCTCTACCTGTTCGCGTCATCGGTTTATGTTTTTCATCTTTATTTATTGCGTGATGTAGAAAAACGATTAAATCGCGTATATTCTGTCATCTTACGCAATAAAAGAGTCATTTGAAGCATTTTTTTTGTTTTTCATCACATTTGCAAATATCTTTCTTAAAAAGAATGCAATGATCTCCTAAGTGGTATCATTATGTTGCGTTTGAGCATGTCTACCTGTTCGCTTCATCGGTTTTTGTTTCTCATCTTTATTTATTGCGAAATGTTGAAAAAGATTAAATCGCGTTTATACTGTCATATTGCGCATTAAAAGAGTCATTTGAAGCATTTTTCGTTTTTCATCACATTTGCAAATATCTTTCTTAAAAAGAATGCAATGGTCTCCTAAGTGGTATCATTATGTTGCGTTTGAGCTTCTCTACCTGTTCGCGTCATCGGTTTATGTTTTTCATCTTTATTTATTGCGAAATGTTGAAAAAGATTAAATCGCGTTTATACTGTCATATTGCGCATTAAAAGAGTCATTTGAAGCATTTTCTCGTTTTTCATCACATTTGCAAATATCTTTCTTAAAAAGAATGCTATAGTCTCCTATGTGGTATCATTATGTTGCGTTTGAGCATGTCTACCTGTTCGCTTCATCGGTTTTTGTTTCTCATCTTTATTTATTGCGAAATGTTGAAAAAGATTAAATCGCGTTTATACTGTCATATTGCGCTATAAAACAGTCATTTGAAGCATTTTTTTGTTTTTAATCACATTTGCAAATATCTTTCTTAAAAAGAATGCTATGGTCTCCTAAGTGGTATCATTATGTTGCGTTTGAGCATCTCTACCTGATCGCTTCATCGGTTTTTGTTTCTCATCTTTATTTATTGCGAAATGTTGAAAAAGATTAAATCGCGTTTATACTGTCATATTGCGCATTAAAAGAGTCATTTGAAGCATTTTTTCGTTTTTCATCACATTTGCAAATATCTTTCTTAAAAAGAATGCTATGGTCTCCTATGTGGTATCATTATGTTGCGCTTGAGCTTCTCTACCTGTTCGCGTCATCGGTTTATGTTTTTTATCTTTATTTATTGCGCAATGTCGAAAAACGATTAAATCGCGTATATTCTGTCATATTGCGCTATAAAAGTGTCATTTGAAGCATTTTTTACATTTGCAAATATCTTTCTTAAAAAGAATGCTATGGTCTCCTATGTGGTATCATTATGTTGAGCTTGTCTACCTGTTCGCGTCATCGGTTTATGTTTTTCATCTTCATTTATTGCGCAATGTTGAAAACGAATAAATCGGTATCCTAAAGTGGTATCATTATGTTGCGCTTGAGCTTCTCTACCTGTTCTCGTCATCGGTTTATGTCTTTCATCTTTATTTATTGCGAAATGTCGAAAAACGATTAAATCGCGTATATTCTGTCATATTGTGCAATAAAAGAGTCATTTGAAGCATTTTTTTGTTTTTAATCACATTTGCAAATATCTTTCTTTAAAAAAAATGCTATGGTCTCCTAAGTGGTATCATTATGTTGCGTTTGAGCATCTCTACCTGTTCGCGTCATCGGTTTTTGTTTCTCATCTTTATTTATTGCGAAATGTTGAAAACGATTAAATCGCGTATATTCTGTCATATTGCGCAATAAAAGAGTCATTTGAAGCATTTTTTACATTTGCAAATATCTTTCTTAAGAAGAATGCTATGGTCTCCTTTGTGGTATCATTATGTTGCGCTTGAGCTTCTCTACCTGTTCGCGTCATCGATTTATGTTTTTCATCTTTATTTATTGCGCAATGTTAAAAACGAATAAATCGGTCTCCTAAGTGGTATCATTATGTTTCGCTTGAGCATCTCTACCTGTTCGCGTCATCGGTTTATGTTTTTCATCTTTATTTATTGCGTGATGTAGAAAAACGATTAAATCGCGTATATTCTGTCATATTACGCAATAAAAGAGTCATTTGAAGCATTTTTTTTGTTTTTCATCACATTTGCAAATATCTTTCTTAAAAAGAATGCAATGATCTCCTAAGTGGTATCATTATGTTGCGTTTGAGCATGTCTACCTGTTCGCTTCATCGGTTTTTGTTTCTCATCTTTATTTATTGCGAAATGTTGAAAAAGATTAAATCGCGTTTATACTGTCATATTGCGCTATAAAACAGTCATTTGAAGCATTTTTTTGTTTTTAATCACATTTGCAAATATCTTTCTTAAAAAGAATGCTATGGTCTCCTAAGTGGTATCATTATGTTGCGCTTGAGCTTCTCTACCTGTTCGCGTCATCGGTTTATGTTTTTCATCTTTATTTATTGCGAAATGTTGAAAAAGATTAAATCGCGTTTATACTGTCATATTGCGCATTAAAAGAGTCATTTGAAGCATTTTTTTACATTTGCAAATATCTTTCTAAAAAAGAATGCAATGGTCTCCTAAGTGGTATCATTATGTTGCGTTTGAGCATCTCTACCTGATCGCTTCATCGGTTTTTGTTTCTCATCTTTATTTATTGCGAAATGTTGAAAAAGATTAAATCGCGTTTATACTGTCATATTGCGCATTAAAAGAGTCATTTGAAGCATTTTTCGTTTTTCATCACATTTGCAAATATCTTTCTTAAAAAGAATGCTATGGTCTCCTATGTGGTATCATTATGTTGCGTTTGAGCATCTCTACCTGTTCGCGTCATCGGTTTTTGTTTCTCATCTTTATTTATTGCGCAATGTTAAAAACGAATAAATCGGTCTCCTAAGTGGTATCATTATGTTTCGCTTGAGCTTCTCTACCTGTTCGCGTCATCGATTTATGTTTTTCATCTTTATTTATTGCGCAATGTTAAAAACGAATAAATCGGTCTCCTAAGTGGTATCATTATGTTTCGCTTGAGCATCTCTACCTGTTCGCGTCATCGGTTTATGTTTTTCATCTTTATTTATTGCGTGATGTAGAAAAACGATTAAATCGCGTATATTCTGTCATCTTACGCAATAAAAGAGTCATTTGAAGCATTTTTTTTGTTTTTCATCACATTTGCAAATATCTTTCTTAAAAAGAATGCAATGATCTCCTAAGTGGTATCATTATGTTGCGTTTGAGCATGTCTACCTGTTCGCTTCATCGGTTTTTGTTTCTCATCTTTATTTATTGCGAAATGTTGAAAAAGATTAAATCGCGTTTATACTGTCATATTGCGCATTAAAAGAGTCATTTGAAGCATTTTTCGTTTTTCATCACATTTGCAAATATCTTTCTTAAAAAGAATGCAATGGTCTCCTAAGTGGTATCATTATGTTGCGTTTGAGCTTCTCTACCTGTTCGCGTCATCGGTTTATGTTTTTCATCTTTATTTATTGCGAAATGTTGAAAAAGATTAAATCGCGTTTATACTGTCATATTGCGCATTAAAAGAGTCATTTGAAGCATTTTCTCGTTTTTCATCACATTTGCAAATATCTTTCTTAAAAAGAATGCTATAGTCTCCTATGTGGTATCATTATGTTGCGTTTGAGCATGTCTACCTGTTCGCTTCATCGGTTTTTGTTTCTCATCTTTATTTATTGCGAAATGTTGAAAAAGATTAAATCGCGTTTATACTGTCATATTGCGCTATAAAACAGTCATTTGAAGCATTTTTTTGTTTTTAATCACATTTGCAAATATCTTTCTTAAAAAGAATGCTATGGTCTCCTAAGTGGTATCATTATGTTGCGTTTGAGCATCTCTACCTGATCGCTTCATCGGTTTTTGTTTCTCATCTTTATTTATTGCGAAATGTTGAAAAAGATTAAATCGCGTTTATACTGTCATATTGCGCATTAAAAGAGTCATTTGAAGCATTTTTTCGTTTTTCATCACATTTGCAAATATCTTTCTTAAAAAGAATGCTATGGTCTCCTATGTGGTATCATTATGTTGCGCTTGAGCTTCTCTACCTGTTCGCGTCATCGGTTTATGTTTTTTATCTTTATTTATTGCGCAATGTCGAAAAACGATTAAATCGCGTATATTCTGTCATATTGCGCTATAAAAGTGTCATTTGAAGCATTTTTTACATTTGCAAATATCTTTCTTAAAAAGAATGCTATGGTCTCCTATGTGGTATCATTATGTTGAGCTTGTCTACCTGTTCGCGTCATCGGTTTATGTTTTTCATCTTCATTTATTGCGCAATGTTGAAAACGAATAAATCGGTATCCTAAAGTGGTATCATTATGTTGCGCTTGAGCTTCTCTACCTGTTCTCGTCATCGGTTTATGTCTTTCATCTTTATTTATTGCGAAATGTCGAAAAACGATTAAATCGCGTATATTCTGTCATATTGTGCAATAAAAGAGTCATTTGAAGCATTTTTTTGTTTTTAATCACATTTGCAAATATCTTTCTTTAAAAAAAATGCTATGGTCTCCTAAGTGGTATCATTATGTTGCGTTTGAGCATCTCTACCTGTTCGCGTCATCGGTTTTTGTTTCTCATCTTTATTTATTGCGAAATGTTGAAAACGATTAAATCGCGTATATTCTGTCATATTGCGCAATAAAAGAGTCATTTGAAGCATTTTTTACATTTGCAAATATCTTTCTTAAGAAGAATGCTATGGTCTCCTTTGTGGTATCATTATGTTGCGCTTGAGCTTCTCTACCTGTTCGCGTCATCGATTTATGTTTTTCATCTTTATTTATTGCGCAATGTTAAAAACGAATAAATCGGTCTCCTAAGTGGTATCATTATGTTTCGCTTGAGCATCTCTACCTGTTCGCGTCATCGGTTTATGTTTTTCATCTTTATTTATTGCGTGATGTAGAAAAACGATTAAATCGCGTATATTCTGTCATATTACGCAATAAAAGAGTCATTTGAAGCATTTTTTTTGTTTTTCATCACATTTGCAAATATCTTTCTTAAAAAGAATGCAATGATCTCCTAAGTGGTATCATTATGTTGCGTTTGAGCATGTCTACCTGTTCGCTTCATCGGTTTTTGTTTCTCATCTTTATTTATTGCGAAATGTTGAAAAAGATTAAATCGCGTTTATACTGTCATATTGCGCTATAAAACAGTCATTTGAAGCATTTTTTTGTTTTTAATCACATTTGCAAATATCTTTCTTAAAAAGAATGCTATGGTCTCCTAAGTGGTATCATTATGTTGCGCTTGAGCTTCTCTACCTGTTCGCGTCATCGGTTTATGTTTTTCATCTTTATTTATTGCGAAATGTTGAAAAAGATTAAATCGCGTTTATACTGTCATATTGCGCATTAAAAGAGTCATTTGAAGCATTTTTTTACATTTGCAAATATCTTTCTAAAAAAGAATGCAATGGTCTCCTAAGTGGTATCATTATGTTGCGTTTGAGCATCTCTACCTGATCGCTTCATCGGTTTTTGTTTCTCATCTTTATTTATTGCGAAATGTTGAAAAAGATTAAATCGCGTTTATACTGTCATATTGCGCATTAAAAGAGTCATTTGAAGCATTTTTCGTTTTTCATCACATTTGCAAATATCTTTCTTAAAAAGAATGCTATGGTCTCCTATGTGGTATCATTATGTTGCGTTTGAGCATCTCTACCTGTTCGCGTCATCGGTTTTTGTTTCTCATCTTTATTTATTGCGCAATGTTAAAAACGAATAAATCGGTCTCCTAAGTGGTATCATTATGTTTCGCTTGAGCTTCTCTACCTGTTCGCGTCATCGATTTATGTTTTTCATCTTTATTTATTGCGCAATGTTAAAAACGAATAAATCGGTCTCCTAAGTGGTATCATTATGTTTCGCTTGAGCATCTCTACCTGTTCGCGTCATCGGTTTATGTTTTTCATCTTTATTTATTGCGTGATGTAGAAAAACGATTAAATCGCGTATATTCTGTCATCTTACGCAATAAAAGAGTCATTTGAAGCATTTTTTTTGTTTTTCATCACATTTGCAAATATCTTTCTTAAAAAGAATGCAATGATCTCCTAAGTGGTATCATTATGTTGCGTTTGAGCATGTCTACCTGTTCGCTTCATCGGTTTTTGTTTCTCATCTTTATTTATTGCGAAATGTTGAAAAAGATTAAATCGCGTTTATACTGTCATATTGCGCATTAAAAGAGTCATTTGAAGCATTTTTCGTTTTTCATCACATTTGCAAATATCTTTCTTAAAAAGAATGCAATGGTCTCCTAAGTGGTATCATTATGTTGCGTTTGAGCTTCTCTACCTGTTCGCGTCATCGGTTTTTGTTTCTCATCTTTATTTATTGCGAAATGTTGAAAAAGATTAAATCGCGTTTATACTGTCATATTGCGCATTAAAAGAGTCATTTGAAGCATTTTCTCGTTTTTCATCACATTTGCAAATATCTTTCTTAAAAAGAATGCTATAGTCTCCTATGTGGTATCATTATGTTGCGTTTGAGCATGTCTACCTGTTCGCTTCATCGGTTTTTGTTTCTCATCTTTATTTATTGCGAAATGTTGAAAAAGATTAAATCGCATTTATACTGTCATATTGCGCTATAAAAGAGTCATTTGAAGCATTTTTTTGTTTTTAATCACATTTGCAAATATCTTTCTTAAAAAGAATGCTATGGTCTCCTAAGTGGTATCATTATGTTGCGTTTGAGCTTCTCTACCTGTTCGCGTCATCGGTTTATGTTTTTCATCTTTATTTATTGCGCAATGTTGAAAACGAATAAATCGGTCTCCTAAGTGGTATCATTATGTTGCGCTTGAGCATCTCTACCTGTTCGCATCATCGGTTTATGTTTTTCATCTTTATTTATTGCGAAATGTTGAAAAAGATTAAATCGCGTTTATACTGTCATATTGCGCATTAAAAGAGTCATTTGAAGCATTTTTTTACATTTGCAAATATCTTTCTAAAAAAGAATGCAATGGTCTCCTAAGTGGTATCATTATGTTTCGCTTGAGCTTCTCTACCTGTTCGCGTCATCGATTTATGTTTTTCATCTTTATTTATTGCGCAATGTTAAAAACGAATAAATCGGTCTCCTAAGTGGTATCATTATGTTTCGCTTGAGCATCTCTACCTGTTCGCGTCATCGGTTTATGTTTTTCATCTTTATTTATTGCGTGATGTAGAAAAACGATTAAATCGCGTATATTCTGTCATATTACGCAATAAAAGAGTCATTTGAAGCATTTTTTTGTTTTTAATCACATTTGCAAATATCTTTCTTAAAAAGAATGCTATGGTCTCCTATGTGGTATCATTATGTTGCGTTTGAGCATCTCTACCTGTTCGCGTCATCGGTTTTTGTTTCTCATCTTTATTTATTGCGCAATGTTAAAAACGAATAAATCGGTCTCCTAAGTGGTATCATTATGTTTCGCTTGAGCTTCTCTACCTGTTCGCGTCATCGATTTATGTTTTTCATCTTTATTTATTGCGCAATGTTAAAAACGAATGAATCGGTCTCCTAAGTGGTATCATTATGTTTCGCTTGAGCATCTCTACCTGTTCGCGTCATCGGTTTATGTTTTTCATCTTTATTTATTGCGTGATGTAGAAAAACGATTAAATCGCGTATATTCTGTCATATTACGCAATAAAAGAGTCATTTGAAGCATTTTTTTTGTTTTTCATCACATTTGCAAATATCTTTCTTAAAAAGAATGCAATGATCTCCTAAGTGGTATCATTATGTTGCGTTTGAGCATGTCTACCTGTTCGCTTCATCGGTTTTTGTTTCTCATCTTTATTTATTGCGAAATGTTGAAAAAGATTAAATCGCGTTTATACTGTCATCTTGCGCATTAAAAGAGTCATTTGAAGCATTTTTTTACATTTGCAAATATCTTTCTAAAAAAGAATGCAATGGTCTCCTAAGTGGTATCATTATGTTGCGTTTGAGCTTCTCTACCTGTTCGCGTCATCGGTTTTTGTTTCTCATCTTTATTTATTGCGAAATGTTGAAAAAGATTAAATCGCGTTTATACTGTCATATTGCGCATTAAAAGAGTCATTTGAAGCATTTTCTCGTTTTTCATCACATTTGCAAATATCTTTCTTAAAAAGAATGCTATAGTCTCCTATGTGGTATCATTATGTTGCGTTTGAGCATGTCTACCTGTTCGCTTCATCGGTTTTTGTTTCTCATCTTTATTTATTGCGAAATGTTGAAAAAGATTAAATCGCGTTTATACTGTCATATTGCGCATTAAAAGAGTCATTTGAAGCATTTTTTCGTTTTTCATCACATTTGCAAATATCTTTCTTAAAAAGAATGCTATGGTCTCCTATGTGGTATCATTATGTTGCCTTTGAGCTTCTCTACCTGTTCGCGTCATCGGTTTATGTTTTTCATCTTTATTTATTGCGCAATGTTGAAAAAGATTAAATCGCGTTTATACTGTCATATTGCGCATTAAAAGAGTCATTTGAAGCATTTTTCATCACATTTGCAAATATCTTTCTTAAAAAGAATGCTATGGTCTCCTATGTGGTATCATTATGTTGCGCTTGAGCTTCTCTACCTGTTCGCGTCATCGGTTTATGTTTTTCATCTTTATTTATTGCGCAATGTTGAAAACGAATAAATCGGTCTCCTAAGTGGTATCATTATGTTGCGCTTGAGCATCTCTACCTGTTCGCGTCATCGGTTTATGTTTTTCATCTTTATTTATTGCGAAATGTTGAAAAAGATTAAATCGCGTTTATACTGTCATATTGCGCATTAAAAGAGTCATTTGAAGCATTTTTTTTGTTTTTCATCACATTTGCAAATATCTTTCTTAAAAAGAATGCAATGATCTCCTAAGTGGTATCATTATGTTGCGTTTGAGCATGTCTACCTGTTCGCATCATCGGTTTTTGTTTCTCATCTTTTTTTATTGCGAAATGTTGAAAAAGATTAAATCGCGTTTATACTGTCATATTGCGCATTAAAATAGTCATTTGAAGCATTTTTTCGTTTTTCATCACATTTGCAAATATCTTTCTTAAAAAGAATGCTATGGTCTCCTATGTGGTATCATTATGCTGCGCTTGAGCTTCTCTACCTGTTCGCGTCATCGGTTTATGTTTTTTATCTTTATTTATTGCGCAATGTCGAAAAACGATTAAATCGCGTATATTCTGTCATATTGCGCTATAAAAGAGTCATTTGAAGCATTTTTTACATTTGCAAATATCTTTCTTAAAAAGAATGCTATGGTCTCCTTTGTGGTATCATTATGTTGCGCTTGAGCTTCTCTACCTGTTCGCGTCATCGGTTTATGTTTTTCATCTTTATTTATTGCGCAATGTTGAAAACGAATAAATCGGTATCCTAAAGTGGTATCATTATGTTGCGCTTGAGCTTCTCTACCTGTTCTCGTCATCGGTTTATGTCTTTCATCTTTATTTATTGCGAAATGTCGAAAAACGATTAAATCGCGTATATTCTGTCATATTGTGCAATAAAAGAGTCATTTGAAGCATTTTTTACATTTGCAAATATCTTTCTTAAGAAGAATGCTATGGTCTCCTTTGTGGTATCATTATGTTGCGCTTGAGCTTCTCTACCTGATCGCGTCATCGGTTTATGTTTTTCATCTTTATTTATTGCGAAATGTGGGTAGCCGCTATTCATAATAGGAAGAGAGGGTCGCTATTCATAATAGGAGTAGAGATTCGCTATTCATAATAAGAGTAGAAAGTCGCTATTCATAATACAAAATGAGGGTCGCTATTCATAATAGGAGTAGAGGGTCGCTATTCATAATAGGAGTAGAAGGTCGCTATTCAGAATACAAAATGAGGGTCGCTATTCATAATACAAAATGAGGGGCGCTATTCATAATAGGATTAGAAGGTCGCTATTCATAAAACAAAATGAGGGTCGCTATTCATAATAAGAGTAGAAAGTTGCTATTCATAATACAAAATGAGGGTCGCCATCATAGAGGGTCGCTATTCATGATAGGAGTAGAGGGTCGCTATTCATAATAGGATTAGAGGGTAGCTATTCATAATAGGAGTAGAGGGTAGCTATTCATAATAGGAGTAGAGGGTAGCTATTCATAATAGGAGTTGAGGGGCGCTATTCATTATACAAAATGTGGGTCGCTATTCATAATACAAAATGAGGGTCGCTATTCATAACAGGAGTAGAGGTTCGCTATTCATAATAATAGGAGTAGAGGGTCGCTATTCATAATAGGAGTAGAGGGTAGCTATTCATAATAGGAGTAGAGGGTCGCTATTCATAATAGGAGTAGAGGGTCGCTATTGATAATAAGAGTAGACGTTCGCTATTCATAATAGGAGGCCAGGTTCGCTATTCATAATATGAGTAGAGGTTCGCTATTCATAATATGAGTAGAGGTTCGCTATTCATAATAGGAGTAGAGGGTCGCTATTCATAATAGGAGTAGAGGGTCGCTATTGATAATAGGAGTAGAGGGTAGCTATTCATAATAGGAGTAGAGGGTCGCTATTCATAATACAAAATGAGGTTCGCTGTTCATAATACAAAATGAGGGTCGCTATTCATAATAGGAGTAGAGGGTCGCTATTCATAATAGGAGTTGAGGGGCGCTATTCATAATAAGAGTAGAGGGTCGCTATTCATGATACAAAATGAGGGTCGCTATTCATAATAGGAAGAGAGGGTGGCTATTCTTAATAGGAGTAGAGGTTCGCTATTCATAATACAAAATGAGGGGCGCTCTTCATAATAGGAGTTGAGGGGCGCTATTCATTATACAAAATGTGGGTCGCTATTCATAATACAAAATGAGGGTCGCTATTCATAACAGGAGTAGAGGTTCGCTATTCATAATACAAAATGAGGGTCGCTATTCATAATAGGAGTAGAGGGTAGCTATTCATAATAGGAGTAGAGGGTCGCTATTCATAATAGGAGTAGAGGGTCGCTATTGATAATAAGAGTAGACGTTCGCTATTCATAATAAGAGTAGAAGGTCGCTGTTCATAACACAAAATGAGGGTCGCTATTCATAATAGGAGTAGAGGGTCGCTATTCATAATAGGAGTAGAGGGTCGCTATTCATAATAGGAGTAGAGGGTCGCTATTCATAATACAAAATGAGGTTCGCTGTTCATAACACAAAATGAGGGTCGCTATTCATAATAGGAGTAGAGGGTCGCTATTCATAATAGGAGTAGAGGGTCGCTATTCATAATAGGAGTCAAGGTTCGCTATTTATAATAAGAAGAGAGGGTCGCTATTCATAATAAGAGTAGAAAGTCGCTATTCATAATACAAAATGAGGGTCGCTATTCATAATAGGAGTAGAGGGTCGCTATTCATAATAGGAGTAGAGGGTCGCTATTCATAATAGAAGTAGAAGGTCGCTATTCATAATACTAAATGAGGGTCGCTATTCATAATAGGAGTAGAGGGTCGCTATTCATAATATAATATGAGGTTCGCTGTTCATAATACAAAACGAGGGTCGCTATTCATAATAGAAGTCAAGGTTCGCTATTTATAATAAGAAGAGAGGGTCGCTATTCATAATAAGAGTAGAAAGTCGCTATTCATAATACAAAATGAGGGTCGCTATTCATATTAGGAGTAGAGGGTCGCTTTTCATAATACAAAATGAGGTTCGCTATTCATAATAGGAGTAGAGGGTCGCTATTCATAATACGAGATGAGGATTGCTTTTCATAAAAAGAAATGTGGGTCGCTATTCATAATAGGAAGAGAGGGTCGCTATTCATAATAGGAGTAGAGATTCGCTATTCATAATAAGAGTAGAAAGTCGCTATTCATAATACAAAATGAGGGTCGCTATTCATAATAGGAGTAGAGGGTCGCTATTCATAATAGGAGTAGAAGGTCGCTATTCAGAATACAAAATGAGGGTCGCTATTCATAATACAAAATGAGGGGCGCTATTCATAATAGGATTAGAAGGTCGCTATTCATAAAACAAAATGAGGGTCGCTATTCATAATAAGAGTAGAAAGTTGCTATTCATAATACAAAATGAGGGTCGCCATCATAGAGGGTCGCTATTCAGAATACAAAATGAGGGTCGCTATTCATGATAGGAGTAGAGGGTCGCTATTCATAATAGGAGTAGAGGGTAGCTATTCATAATAGGAGTAGAGGGTAGCTATTCATAATAGGAGTAGAGGGTAGCTATTCATAATAGGAGTAGAGGGTCGCTATTCATAATACAAAATGAGGTTCGCTGTTCATAATACAAAATGAGGGTCGCTATTCATAATAGGAGTAGAGGGTCGCTATTCATAATAGGAGTTGAGGGTCGCTATTCATGATACAAAATGAGGGTCGCTATTCGTAATAGGAGTAGAGGGTGGCTATTCTTAATAGGAGTAGAGGTTCGCTATTCATAATACAAAATGAGGGGCGCTCTTCATAATAGGAGTTGAGGGGCGCTATTCATTATACAAAATGTGGGTCGCTATTCATAATACAAAATGAGGGTCGCTATTCATAACAGGAGTAGAGGTTCGCTATTCATAATACAAAATGAGGGTCGCTATTCATAATAGGAGTAGAGGGTAGCTATTCATAATAGGAGTAGAGGGTCGCTATTCATAATAGGAGTAGAGGGTCGCTATTGATAATAAGAGTAGACGTTCGCTATTCATAATAGGAGGCCAGGTTCGCTATTCATAATATGAGTAGAGGTTCGCTATTCATAATATGAGTAGAGGTTCGCTATTCATAATAGGAGTAGAGGGTCGCTATTCATAATAGGAGTAGAGGGTCGCTATTGATAATAGGAGTAGAGGGTAGCTATTCATAATAGGAGTAGAGGGTCGCTATTCATAATACAAAATGAGGTTCGCTGTTCATAATACAAAATGAGGGTCGCTATTCATAATAGGAGTAGAGGGTCGCTATTCATAATAGGAGTTGAGGGGCGCTATTCATTATACAAAATGTGGGTCGCTATTCATAATACAAAATGAGGGTCGCTATTCATAACAGGAGTAGAGGTTCGCTATTCATAATACAAAATGAGGGTCGCTATTCATAATAGGAGTAGAGGGTAGCTATTCATAATAGGAGTAGAGGGTCGCTATTCATAATAGGAGTAGAGGGTCGCTATTGATAATAAGAGTAGACGTTCGCTATTCATAATAAGAGTAGAAGGTCGCTATTCATTATACAAAATGAGGGTCGCTATTCATAATAGGAGTAGAGGGTCGCTATTTATAATAGAAGTAGAAGGTCGCTATTCATAATAGAAGTAGAAGGTCGCTATTCATAATACTAAATGAGGGTCGCTATTCATAGAGGGTCGCTATTCATAATAGGAGTAGAGGGTCGCTATTAATAATAGGAGTAGAGGGTCGCTATTCATAATACAAAAAGAGGGTCGCTATTCATATTAGGAGTAGAGGGTCGCTATTCATAATACAAAATGAGGGTCGCTATTCATAATAGGAGTAGAGGGTCGCTATTCATAATACAAAATGAGGGTCGCTATTCATAATAGGAGTAGAGGGTCGCTATTCATAATACAAAATGAGGGTCGCTATTCATAATAAGAGTAGAAAGTCGCTATTCATAATACAAAATGAGGGTCGCTATTCATAGAGGGTCGCTATTCATAATACAAAATGAGGGTCGCTATTCATAATAGGAGTAGAAAGTCGCTATTCATAATAGGAGTAGAGGGTCGCTATTCATAATAGGAGTAGAGGGGCGCTATTCATGATACAAAATGAGGGTCGCTATTCGTAATAGGAGTAGAGGGTGGCTATTCATAATAGGAGTAGAGGTTCGCTATTCATAATAGGAGTCCAGGTTCACTATTCATAATACAAAATGAGGGGCGCTATTCATAATAGGAGTAGAAGGTCGCTATTCATAATACAAAATGAGGGTCGCTATTCATAACAGGAGTAGAGGTTCGCTATTCATAATAAAAAATGAGGGTCGCTATTCATAATAAGAGTAGAAAGTCGCTATTCATAATACAAAATGAGGGTCGCTATTCATAGAGGGTCGCTATTCATAATAGGAGTAGAAAGTAGCTATTCATAATAGGAGTAGAGGGTAGCTATTTATAATAGGAGTAGAGGTTCGCTATTCATAATAGGAGTAGAGGGTCGCTGTTCATAATAGGAGTAGAGGTTCGCTATTCATAATAGGAGTAGAGGGTCGCTATTCATAATAGGAGTAGAGGTTCGCTATTCATAATAGGAGTAGAGGGTCGCTATTCATAATAGGAGTAGAGGGTCGCTATTCATAATAGAAGGTCGCTTTTCATAATACAAAATGAGGGTCGCTATTCATGATAGGAGTAGAGGGTCGCTATTCATAATAGGAGTAGAGGGTCGCTATTCATAATAGGAGTAGAGGGTAGCTATTCATAATAGGAGTAGAGGGTAGCTATTCATAATAGGAGTAGAGGGTCGCTATTCATAATACAAAATGAGGTTCGCTGTTCATAATACAAAATGAGGGTCGCTATTCATAATAGGAGTAGAGGGTCGCTATTCATAATAGGAGTTGAGGGGCGCTATTCATTATACGAAATATGGGTCGCTATTCATAATAGGAAGAGAGGGTCGCTATTCATAATAAGAGAGTAGAGGGTCGCTATTCATGATACAAAATGAGGGTCGCTATTCGTAATAGGAGTAGAGGGTGGCTATTCTTAATAGGAGTAGGGGTTCGCTATTCATAATACAAAATGAGGGGCGCTCTTCATAATAGGAGTTGAGGGGCGCTCTTCATTATACAAAATGTGGGTCGCTATTCATAATACAAAATGAGGGTCGCTATTCATAACAGGAGTAGAGGTTCGCTATTCATAATACAAAATGAGGGTCGCTATTCATAATAGGAGTAGAGGGTAGCTATTCATAATAGGAGTAGAGGGTCGCTATTCATAATAGGAGTAGAGGGTCGCTATTGATAATAAGAGTAGACGTTCGCTATTCATAATAGGAGGCCAGGTTCGCTATTCATAATAAGAGTAGAAGGTCGCTATTCATTATACAAAATGAGGGTCGCTATTCATAATAGGAGTAGAGGGTCGCTATTCATAATAGAAGTAGAAGGTCGCTATTCATAATAGAAGTAGAAGGTCGCTATTCATAATACTAAATGAGGGTCGCTATTCATAGAGGGTCGCTATTCATAATAGGAGTAGAGGGTCGCTATTAATAATAGGAGTAGAGGGTCGCTATTCATAATACAAAAAGAGGGTCGCTATTCATATTAGGAGTAGAGGGTCGCTATTCATAATACAAAATGAGGGTCGCTATTCATAATAGGAGTAGAGGGTCGCTATTCATAATACAAAATGAGGGTCGCTATTCATAATAGGAGTAGAGGGTCGCTATTCATAATACAAAATGAGGGTCGCTATTCATAATAAGAGTAGAAAGTCGCTATTCATAATACAAAATGAGGGTCGCTATTCATAGAGGGTCGCTATTCATAATACAAAATGAGGGTCGCTATTCATAATAGGAGTAGAGGGTCGCTATTCATAATAGGAGTAGAGGGGCGCTATTCATGATACAAAATGAGGGTCGCTATTCGTAATAGGAGTAGAGGGTGGCTATTCATAATAGGAGTAGAGGTTCGCTATTCATAATAGGAGTCCAGGTTCACTATTCATAATACAAAATGAGGGGCGCTATTCATAATAGGAGTAGAAGGTCGCTATTCATAATACAAAATGAGGTTCGCTATTCATAATAGGAGTAGAGGGTCGCTATTCATAATACAAAATGAGGGTCGCTATTCATAATAGGAGTAGAGGGTCGCTATTCATAATACAAAATGAGGGTCGCTATTCATAATAAGAGTAGAAAGTCGCTATTCATAATACAAAATGAGGGTCGCTATTCATAATAGGAGTAGAAAGTAGCTATTCATAATAGGAGTAGAGGGTCGCTGTTCATAATAGGAGTAGAGGGTCGCTATTCATAATAGGAGTAGAGGTTCGCTATTCATAATAGGAGTAGAGGGTAGCTATTCATAATAGGAGTAGAGGGTCGCTATTCATAATAGGAGTTGAGGGGCGCTATTCATAATAACAGTAGAAGGTCGCTATTCATAATACAAAATGAGGGTCGCTATTCATAATAGGAGTAGAGGGTCGCTATTCATGATACAAAATGAGGGTCGCTATTCATAATAGGAGTAGAGGGTCGCTATTCATAATACAAAATAAGGGTCGCTATTCATAATATGAGTAGAGGGTCGCTATTCATAATACAAAATAAGGGTCGCTATTCATAATAGGAGTTGAGGGTGCTATTCATAATACGAAATGTGGGTAGCCGCTATTCATAATAAGAAGAGAGGGTCGCTATTCATAATAGGAGTAGAGGGTCGCTATTCATAATAGGAGTAGAGGGTCGCTATTCATAATAGGAGTAGAGGGGCGCTATTCATGATACAAAATGAGGGTCGCTATTCGTAATAGGAGTAGAGGGTGGCTATTCATAATAGGAGTAGAGGTTCGCTATTCATAATAGGAGTCCAGGTTCACTATTCATAATACAAAATGAGGGGCGCTATTCATAATAGGAGTAGAAGGTCGCTATTCATAATACAAAATGAGGTTCGCTATTCATAATAGGAGTAGAGGGTCGCTATTCATAATACAAAATGAGGGTCGCTATTCATAATAGGAGTAGAGGGTCGCTATTCATAATACAAAATGAGGGTCGCTATTCATAATAAGAGTAGAAAGTCGCTATTCATAATACAAAATGAGGGTCGCTATTCATAATAGGAGTAGAAAGTAGCTATTCATAATAGGAGTAGAGGGTCGCTGTTCATAATAGGAGTAGAGGGTCGCTATTCATAATAGGAGTAGAGGTTCGCTATTCATAATAGGAGTAGAGGGTAGCTATTCATAATAGGAGTAGAGGGTCGCTATTCATAATAGGAGTTGAGGGGCGCTATTCATAATAACAGTAGAAGGTCGCTATTCATAATACAAAATGAGGGTCGCTATTCATAATAGGAGTAGAGGGTCGCTATTCATGATACAAAATGAGGGTCGCTATTCATAATAGGAGTAGAGGGTCGCTATTCATAATACAAAATAAGGGTCGCTATTCATAATATGAGTAGAGGGTCGCTATTCATAATACAAAATAAGGGTCGCTATTCATAATAGGAGTTGAGGGTGCTATTCATAATACGAAATGTGGGTAGCCGCTATTCATAATAAGAAGAGAGGGTCGCTATTCATAATAGGAGTAGAGGGTCGCTATTCATAATAGGAGTCAAGGTTCGCTATTTATAATAGGAAGAGAGGGTCGCTATTCATAATAAGAGTAGAAAGTCGCTATTTATAATAGGAGTAGAGGGTAGCTATTCATAATAGGAGTCCAGGTTCGCTATTTATAATAGGAGTAGAGGGTCGCTATTTATAATAGGAGTAGAGGGTCGCTATTCCGAATACAAAATGAGGGTCGCTATTCATAATAGGAGTAGAGGGTCGCTATTCATAGGAGTAGAGGTTCGCTATTCATAATAGGAGGCCAGGTTCGCTATTCATAATAGGAAGAGAGGGTCGCTATTCATAATAAGAGTAGAAGGTCGCTATTCATTATACAAAATGAGGGTCGCTATTCATAATAGGAGTAGACGGTCGCTATTCATGATACAAAATGAGGGTCGCTATTCATAATAGGAGTAGAGGGTCGCTATTCATAATAGGAGTAGAAGGTCGCTATTCATAATACTAAATGAGGGTCGCTATTCATAGAGGTTCGCTATTCATAATACAAAATGAGGTTCGCTGTTCATAACACAAAATGAGGGTCGCTATTCATAATAGGAGTAGAGGGTCGCTATTCATAATAGGAGTAGAGGGTCGCTATTCATAATAGGAGTAGAGGGTCGCTATTCATAATAGGAGTAGAGGGTCGCTATTCATAATACAAAATGAGGTTCGCTGTTCATAACACAAAATGAGGGTCGCTATTCATAATAGGAGTAGAGGGTCGCTATTCATAATAGGAGTAGAGGGTCGCTATTCATAATAGGAGTCAAGGTTCGCTATTTATAATAAGAAGAGAGGGTCGCTATTCATAATAGGAGTAGAGGGTCGCTATTCATAATAGGAGTAGAGGGTCGCTATTCATAATAGAAGGTCGCTTTTCATAATACAAAATGAGGGTCGCTATTCATGATAGGAGTAGAGGGTCGCTATTCATAATAGGAGTAGAGGGTAGCTATTCATAATAGGAGTAGACGTTCGCTATTCATAATAGGAGGCCAGGTTCGCTATTCATAATAAGAGTAGAAGGTCGCTATTCATTATACAAAATGAGGGTCGCTATTCATAATAGGAGTAGAGGGTCGCTATTCATAATAGAAGTAGAAGGTCGCTATTCATAATAGAAGTAGAAGGTCGCTATTCATAATACTAAATGAGGGTCGCTATTCATAGAGGGTCGCTATTCATAATAGGAGTAGAGGGTCGCTATTAATAATAGGAGTAGAGGGTCGCTATTCATAATACAAAAAGAGGGTCGCTATTCATATTAGGAGTAGAGGGTCGCTATTCATAATACAAAATGAGGGTCGCTATTCATAATAGGAGTAGAGGGTCGCTATTCATAATACAAAATGAGGGTCGCTATTCATAATAGGAGTAGAGGGTCGCTATTCATAATACAAAATGAGGGTCGCTATTCATAGAGGGTCGCTATTCATAATACAAAATGAGGGTCGCTATTCATAATAGGAGTAGAAAGTCGCTATTCATAATAGGAGTAGAGGGTCGCTATTCATGATACAAAATGAGGGTCGCTATTCGTAATAGGAGTAGAGGGTGGCTATTCATAATAGGAGTAGAGGTTCGCTATTCATAATAGGAGTCCAGGTTCACTATTCATAATACAAAATGAGGGGCGCTATTCATAATAGGAGTAGAAGGTCGCTATTCATAATACAAAATGAGGTTCGCTATTCATAATAGGAGTAGAGGGTCGCTATTCATAATACAAAATGAGGGTCGCTATTCATAATAAGAGTAGAAAGTCGCTATTCATAATACAAAATGAGGGTCGCTATTCATAATAGGAGTAGAAAGTAGCTATTCATAATAGGAGTAGAGGGTAGCTATTCATAATAGGAGTAGAGGGTCGCTGTTCATAATAGGAGTAGAGGGTCGCTATTCATAATAGGAGTAGAGGTTCGCTATTCATAATAGGAGTAGAGGGTAGCTATTCATAATAGGAGTAGAGGGTCGCTATTCATAATAGGAGTTGAGGGGCGCTATTCATAATAACAGTAGATGGTCGCTATTCATAATACAAAATGAGGGTCGCTATTCATAATAGGAGTAGAGGGTCGCTATTCATGATACAAAATGAGGGTCGCTATTCATAATAGGAGTAGAGGGTCGCTATTCATAATACAAAATAAGGGTCGCTATTCATAATATGAGTAGAGGGTCGCTATTCATAATACAAAATAAGGGTCGCTATTCATAATAGGAGTTGAGGGTGCTATTCATAATACGAAATGTGGGTAGCCGCTATTCATAATAAGAAGAGAGGGTCGCTATTCATAATAGGAGTAGAGGGTCGCTATTCATAATAGGAGTCAAGGTTCGCTATTTATAATAGGAAGAGAGGGTCGCTATTCATAATAAGAGTAGAAAGTCGCTATTTATAATAGGAGTAGAGGGTAGCTATTCATAATAGGAGTCCAGGTTCGCTATTTATAATAGGAGTAGAGGGTCGCTATTTATAATAGGAGTAGAGGGTCGCTATTCCGAATACAAAATGAGGGTCGCTATTCATAATAGGAGTAGAGGGTCGCTATTCATAGGAGTAGAGGTTCGCTATTCATAATAGGAGGCCAGGTTCGCTATTCATAATAGGAAGAGAGGGTCGCTATTCATAATAAGAGTAGAAGGTCGCTATTCATTATACAAAATGAGGGTCGCTATTCATAATAGGAGTAGAGGGTCGCTATTCATGATACAAAATGAGGGTCGCTATTCATAATAGGAGTAGAGGGTAGCTATTCATAATAGGAGTAGAAGGTCGCTATTCATAATACTAAATGAGGTTCGCTGTTCATAACACAAAATGAGGGTCGCTATTCATAGAGGGTCGCTATTCATAATAGGAGTAGAGGTTCGCTATTCATAATACAAAAATGAGGTTCGCTGTTCATAACACAAAATGAGGGTCGCTATTCATAATAGGAGTAGAGGGTCGCTATTCATAATAGGAGTAGAGGGTCGCTATTCATAATACAAAATGAGGTTCGCTGTTCATAACACAAAATGAGGGTCGCTATTCATAATAGGAGTAGAGGGTCGCTATTCATAATAGGAGTAGAGGGTCGCTATTCATAATAGGAGTCAAGGTTCGCTATTTATAATGAGAAGAGAGGGTCGCTATTCATAATAGGAGTAGAGGGTCGCTATTCATAATAGGAGTAGAGGGTCGCTATTCATAATAGAAGGTCGCTTTTCATAATACAAAATGAGGGTCACTATTCATGATAGGAGTAGAGGGTCGCTATTCATAATAGGAGTAGAGGGTAGCTATTCATAATAGGAGTAGAGGGTAGCTATTCATAATAGGAGTAGAGGGTAGCTATTCATAATAGGAGTAGAGGGTCGCTATTCATAATACAAAATGAGGTTCGCTGTTCATAATACAAAATGAGGGTCGCTATTCATAATAGGAGTAGAGGGTCGCTATTCATAATAGGAGTTGAGGGGCGCTATTCATTATACGAAATATGGGTCGCTATTCATAATAGGAAGAGAGGGTCGCTATTCATAATAAGAGAGTAGAGGGTCGCTATTCATGATACAAAATGAGGGTCGCTATTCGTAATAGGAGTAGAGGGTGGCTATTCTTAATAGGAGTAGGGGTTCGCTATTCATAATACAAAATGAGGGGCGCTCTTCATAATAGGAGTTGAGGGGCGCTATTCATTATACAAAATGTGGGTCGCTATTCATAATACAAAATGAGGGTCGCTATTCATAATAGGAGTAGAGGTTCGCTATTCATAATAGGAGTAGAGGGTAGCTATTCATAATAGGAGTAGAGGGTCGCTATTCATAATAGGAGTTGAGGGGCGCTATTCATAATAACAGTAGAAGGTCGCTATTCATAATACAAAATGAGGGTCGCTATTCATAATAGGAGTAGAGGGTCGCTATTCATGATACAAAATGAGGGTCGCTATTCATAATAGGAGTAGAGGGTCGCTATTCATAATACAAAATAAGGGTCGCTATTCATAATATGAGTAGAGGGTCGCTATTCATAATACAAAATAAGGGTCGCTATTCATAATAGGAGTTGAGGGTGCTATTCATAATACGAAATGTGGGTAGCCGCTATTCATAATAAGAAGAGAGGGTCGCTATTCATAATAGGAGTAGAGGGTCGCTATTCATAATAGGAGTCAAGGTTCGCTATTTATAATAGGAAGAGAGGGTCGCTATTCATAATAAGAGTAGAAAGTCGCTATTTATAATAGGAGTAGAGGGTAGCTATTCATAATAGGAGTCCAGGTTCGCTATTTATAATAGGAGTAGAGGGTCGCTATTTATAATAGGAGTAGAGGGTCGCTATTCCGAATACAAAATGAGGGTCGCTATTCATAATAGGAGTAGAGGGTCGCTATTCATAGGAGTAGAGGTTCGCTATTCATAATAGGAGGCCAGGTTCGCTATTCATAATAGGAAGAGAGGGTCGCTATTCATAATAAGAGTAGAAGGTCGCTATTCATTATACAAAATGAGGGTCGCTATTCATAATAGGAGTAGAGGGTCGCTATTCATGATACAAAATGAGGGTCGCTATTCATAATAGGAGTAGAGGGTCGCTATTCATAATAGGAGTAGAAGGTCGCTATTCATAATACTAAATGAGGGTCGCTATTCATAGAGGTTCGCTATTCATAATACAAAATGAGGTTCGCTGTTCATAACACAAAATGAGGGTCGCTATTCATAATAGGAGTAGAGGGTCGCTATTCATAATAGGAGTAGAGGGTCGCTATTCATAATAGGAGTAGAGGGTCGCTATTCATAATAGGAGTAGAGGGTCGCTATTCATAATACAAAATGAGGTTCGCTGTTCATAACACAAAATGAGGGTCGCTATTCATAATAGGAGTAGAGGGTCGCTATTCATAATAGGAGTAGAGGGTCGCTATTCATAATAGGAGTCAAGGTTCGCTATTTATAATAAGAAGAGAGGGTCGCTATTCATAATAGGAGTAGAGGGTCGCTATTCATAATAGGAGTAGAGGGTAGCTATTCATAATAGGAGTAGAGGGTCGCTGTTCATAATAGGAGTAGAGGGTCGCTATTCATAATAGGAGTAGAGGTTCGCTATTCATAATAGGAGTAGAGGGTAGCTATTCATAATAGGAGTAGAGGGTCGCTATTCATAATAGGAGTTGAGGGGCGCTATTCATAATAACAGTAGAAGGTCGCTATTCATAATACAAAATGAGGGTCGCTATTCATAATAGGAGTAGAGGGTCGCTATTCATGATACAAAATGAGGGTCGCTATTCATAATAGGAGTAGAGGGTCGCTATTCATAATACAAAATAAGGGTCGCTATTCATAATATGAGTAGAGGGTCGCTATTCATAATACAAAATAAGGGTCGCTATTCATAATAGGAGTTGAGGGTGCTATTCATAATACGAAATGTGGGTAGCCGCTATTCATAATAAGAAGAGAGGGTCGCTATTCATAATAGGAGTAGAGGGTCGCTATTCATAATAGGAGTCAAGGTTCGCTATTTATAATAGGAAGAGAGGGTCGCTATTCATAATAAGAGTAGAAAGTCGCTATTTATAATAGGAGTAGAGGGTAGCTATTCATAATAGGAGTCCAGGTTCGCTATTTATAATAGGAGTAGAGGGTCGCTATTTATAATAGGAGTAGAGGGTCGCTATTCCGAATACAAAATGAGGGTCGCTATTCATAATAGGAGTAGAGGGTCGCTATTCATAGGAGTAGAGGTTCGCTATTCATAATAGGAGGCCAGGTTCGCTATTCATAATAGGAAGAGAGGGTCGCTATTCATAATAAGAGTAGAAGGTCGCTATTCATTATACAAAATGAGGGTCGCTATTCATAATAGGAGTAGAGGGTCGCTATTCATGATACAAAATGAGGGTCGCTATTCATAATAGGAGTAGAGGGTAGCTATTCATAATAGGAGTAGAAGGTCGCTATTCATAATACTAAATGAGGTTCGCTGTTCATAACACAAAATGAGGGTCGCTATTCATAGAGGGTCGCTATTCATAATAGGAGTAGAGGTTCGCTATTCATAATACAAAATGAGGTTCGCTGTTCATAACACAAAATGAGGGTCGCTATTCATAATAGGAGTAGAGGGTCGCTATTCATAATAGGAGTAGAGGGTCGCTATTCATAATACAAAATGAGGTTCGCTGTTCATAACACAAAATGAGGGTCGCTATTCATAATAGGAGTAGAGGGTCGCTATTCATAATAGGAGTAGAGGGTCGCTATTCATAATAGGAGTCAAGGTTCGCTATTTATAATGAGAAGAGAGGGTCGCTATTCATAATAGGAGTAGAGGGTCGCTATTCATAATAGGAGTAGAGGGTCGCTATTCATAATAGAAGGTCGCTTTTCATAATACAAAATGAGGGTCGCTATTCATGATAGGAGTAGAGGGTCGCTATTCATAATAGGAGTAGAGGGTAGCTATTCATAATAGGAGTAGAGGGTAGCTATTCATAATAGGAGTAGAGGGTAGCTATTCATAATAGGAGTAGAGGGTCGCTATTCATAATACAAAATGAGGTTCGCTGTTCATAATACAAAATGAGGGTCGCTATTCATAATAGGAGTAGAGGGTCGCTATTCATAATAGGAGTTGAGGGGCGCTATTCATTATACGAAATATGGGTCGCTATTCATAATAGGAAGAGAGGGTCGCTATTCATAATAAGAGAGTAGAGGGTCGCTATTCATGATACAAAATGAGGGTCGCTATTCGTAATAGGAGTAGAGGGTGGCTATTCTTAATAGGAGTAGGGGTTCGCTATTCATAATACAAAATGAGGGGCGCTCTTCATAATAGGAGTTGAGGGGCGCTATTCATTATACAAAATGTGGGTCGCTATTCATAATACAAAATGAGGGTCGCTATTCATAACAGGAGTAGAGGTTCGCTATTCATAATACAAAATGAGGGTCGCTATTCATAATAGGAGTAGAGGGTAGCTATTCATAATAGGAGTAGAGGGTCGCTATTCATAATAGGAGTAGAGGGTCGCTATTGATAATAAGAGTAGACGTTCGCTATTCATAATAGGAGGCCAGGTTCGCTATTCATAATAGGAGTAGAGGGTCGCTATTCATAATAGGAGTTGAGGGGCGCTATTCATAATAACAGTAGAAGGTCGCTATTCATAATACAAAATGAGGGTCGCTATTCATAATAGGAGTAGAGGGTCGCTATTCATGATACAAAATGAGGGTCGCTATTCATAATAGGAGTAGAGGGTCGCTATTCATAATACAAAATAAGGGTCGCTATTCATAATATGAGTAGAGGGTCGCTATTCATAATACAAAATAAGGGTCGCTATTCATAATAGGAGTTGAGGGTGCTATTCATAATACGAAATGTGGGTAGCCGCTATTCATAATAAGAAGAGAGGGTCGCTATTCATAATAGGAGTAGAGGGTCGCTATTCATAATAGGAGTCAAGGTTCGCTATTTATAATAGGAAGAGAGGGTCGCTATTCATAATAAGAGTAGAAAGTCGCTATTTATAATAGGAGTAGAGGGTAGCTATTCATAATAGGAGTCCAGGTTCGCTATTCATAATAGGAGTAGAGGGTCGCTATTCCGAATACAAAATGAGGGTCGCTATTCATAATAGGAGTAGAGGGTCGCTATTCATAGGAGTAGAGGTTCGCTATTCATAATAGGAGGCCAGGTTCGCTATTCATAATAGGAAGAGAGGGTCGCTATTCATAATAAGAGTAGAAGGTCGCTATTCATTATACAAAATGAGGGTCGCTATTCATAATAGGAGTAGAGGGTCGCTATTCATGATACAAAATGAGGGTCGCTATTCATAATAGGAGTAGAGGGTAGCTATTCATAATAGGAGTAGAAGGTCGCTATTCATAATACTAAATGAGGGTCGCTATTCATAGAGGGTCGCTATTCATAATAGGAGTAGAGGTTCGCTATTCATAATACAAAATGAGGTTCGCTGTTCATAACACAAAATGAGGGTCGCTATTCATAATAGGAGTAGAGGGTCGCTATTCATAATAGGAGTAGAGGGTCGCTATTCATAATAGGAGTAGAGGGTCGCTATTCATAATACAAAATGAGGTTCGCTGTTCATAACACAAAATGAGGGTCGCTATTCATAATAGGAGTAGAGGGTCGCTATTCATAATAGGAGTAGAGGGTCGCTATTCATAATAGGAGTCAAGGTTCGCTATTTATAATAAGAAGAGAGGGTCGCTATTCATAATAGGAGTAGAGGGTCGCTATTCATAATAGGAGTAGAGGGTCGCTATTCATAATAGAAGGTCGCTTTTCATAATACAAAATGAGGGTCGCTATTCATGATAGGAGTAGAGGGTCGCTATTCATAATAGGAGTAGAGGGTAGCTATTCATAATAGGAGTAGAGGGTAGCTATTCATAATAGGAGTAGAGGGTAGCTATTCATAATAGGAGTAGAGGGTCGCTATTCATAATACAAAATGAGGTTCGCTGTTCATAATACAAAATGAGGGTCGCTATTCATAATAGGAGTAGAGGGTCGCTATTCATAATAGGAGTTGAGGGGCGCTATTCATTATACGAAATATGGGTCGCTATTCATAATAGGAAGAGAGGGTCGCTATTCATAATAAGAGAGTAGAGGGTCGCTATTCATGATACAAAATGAGGGTCGCTATTCGTAATAGGAGTAGAGGGTGGCTATTCTTAATAGGAGTAGGGGTTCGCTATTCATAATACAAAATGAGGGGCGCTCTTCATAATAGGAGTTGAGGGGCGCTATTCATTATACAAAATGTGGGTCGCTATTCATAATACAAAATGAGGGTCGCTATTCATAACAGGAGTAGAGGTTCGCTATTCATAATACAAAATGAGGGTCGCTATTCATAATTGGAGTAGAGGGTAGCTATTCATAATAGGAGTAGAGGGTCGCTATTCATAATAGGAGTAGAGGGTCGCTATTGATAATAAGAGTAGACGTTCGCTATTCATAATAGGAGGCCAGGTTCGCTATTCATAATAAGAGTAGAAGGTCGCTATTCATTATACAAAATGAGGGTCGCTATTCATAATAGGAGTAGAGGGTCGCTATTCATAATAGAAGTAGAAGGTCGCTATTCAT
Organism: Strongylocentrotus droebachiensis; assembly: GCA_035222895.1. Taxonomy (NCBI): domain Eukaryota; kingdom Metazoa; phylum Echinodermata; class Echinoidea; order Camarodonta; family Strongylocentrotidae; genus Strongylocentrotus; species Strongylocentrotus droebachiensis. The sequence continues at coordinate 365,574 of JAVYIG010000044.1, read as the reverse complement.
AATAGAAGTAGAAGGTCGCTATTCATAATACTAAATGAGGGTCGCTATTCATAGAGGGTCGCTATTCATAATAGGAGTAGAGGGTCGCTATTAATAATAGGAGTAGAGGGTCGCTATTCATAATACAAAAAGAGGGTCGCTATTCATATTAGGAGTAGAGGGTCGCTATTCATAATACAAAATGAGGGTCGCTATTCATAATAGGAGTAGAGGGTCGCTATTCATAATACAAAATGAGGGTCGCTATTCATAATAGGAGTAGAGGGTCGCTATTCATAATACAAAATGAGGGTCGCTATTCATAATAAGAGTAGAAAGTCGCTATTCATAATACAAAATGAGGGTCGCTATTCATAGAGGGTCGCTATTCATAATACAAAATGAGGGTCGCTATTCATAATAGGAGTAGAAAGTCGCTATTCATAATAGGAGTAGAGGGTCGCTATTCATAATAGGAGTAGAGGGGCGCTATTCATGATACAAAATGAGGGTCGCTATTCGTAATAGGAGTAGAGGGTGGCTATTCATAATAGGAGTAGAGGTTCGCTATTCATAATAGGAGTCCAGGTTCACTATTCATAATACAAAATGAGGGGCGCTATTCATAATAGGAGTAGAAGGTCGCTATTCATAATACAAAATGAGGTTCGCTATTCATAATAGGAGTAGAGGGTCGCTATTCATAATACAAAATGAGGGTCGCTATTCATAATAGGAGTAGAGGGTCGCTATTCATAATACAAAATGAGGGTCGCTATTCATAATAAGAGTAGAAAGTCGCTATTCATAATACAAAATGAGGGTCGCTATTCATAATAGGAGTAGAAAGTAGCTATTCATAATAGGAGTAGAGGGTAGCTATTCATAATAGGAGTAGAGGGTCGCTGTTCATAATAGGAGTAGAGGGTCGCTATTCATAATAGGAGTAGAGGGTCGCTATTCATAATAGGAGTAGAGGTTCGCTATTCATAATAGGAGTAGAGGGTAGCTATTCATAATAGGAGTAGAGGGTCGCTATTCATAATAGGAGTTGAGGGGCGCTATTCATAATAACAGTAGAAGGTCGCTATTCATAATACAAAATGAGGGTCGCTATTCATAATAGGAGTAGAGGGTCGCTATTCATGATACAAAATGAGGGTCGCTATTCATAATAGGAGTAGAGGGTCGCTATTCATAATACAAAATAAGGGTCGCTATTCATAATATGAGTAGAGGGTCGCTATTCATAATACAAAATAAGGGTCGCTATTCATAATAGGAGTTGAGGGTGCTATTCATAATACGAAATGTGGGTAGCCGCTATTCATAATAAGAAGAGAGGGTCGCTATTCATAATAGGAGTAGAGGGTCGCTATTCATAATAGGAGTCAAGGTTCGCTATTTATAATAGGAAGAGAGGGTCGCTATTCATAATAAGAGTAGAAAGTCGCTATTCATAATAGGAGTCCAGGTTCGCTATTCATAATAGGAGTAGAGGGTCGCTATTCCGAATACAAAATGAGGGTCGCTATTCATAATAGGAGTAGAGGGTCGCTATTCATAGGAGTAGAGGTTCGCTATTCATAATAGGAGGCCAGGTTCGCTATTCATAATAGGAAGAGAGGGTCGCTATTCATAATAAGAGTAGAAGGTCGCTATTCATTATACAAAATGAGGGTCGCTATTCATAATAGGAGTAGAGGGTCGCTATTCATGATACAAAATGAGGGTCGCTATTCATAATAGGAGTAGAGGGTAGCTATTCATAATAGGAGTAGAAGGTCGCTATTCATAATACTAAATGAGGGTCGCTATTCATAGAGGGTCGCTATTCATAATACAAAATGAGGTTCGCTGTTCATAACACAAAATGAGGGTCGCTATTCATAATAGGAGTAGAGGGTCGCTATTCATAATAGGAGTAGAGGGTCGCTATTCATAATAGGAGTAGAGGGTCGCTATTCATAATACAAAATGAGGTTCGCTGTTCATAACACAAAATGAGGGTCGCTATTCATAATAGGAGTAGAGGGTCGCTATTCATAATAGGAGTAGAGGGTCGCTATTCATAATAGGAGTCAAGGTTCGCTATTTATAATAAGAAGAGAGGGTCGCTATTCATAATAAGAGTAGAAAGTCGCTATTCATAATACAAAATGAGGGTCGCTATTCATAATAGGAGTAGAGGGTCGCTATTCATAATAGGAGTAGAGGGTCGCTATTCATAATAGAAGTAGAAGGTCGCTATTCATAATACTAAATGAGGGTCGCTATTCATAATAGGAGTAGAGGGTCGCTATTCATAATATAATATGAGGTTCGCTGTTCATAATACAAAACGAGGGTCGCTATTCATAATAGAAGTCAAGGTTCGCTATTTATAATAAGAAGAGAGGGTCGCTATTCATAATAAGAGTAGAAAGTCGCTATTCATAATACAAAATGAGGGTCGCTATTCATATTAGGAGTAGAGGGTCGCTTTTCATAATACAAAATGAGGTTCGCTATTCATAATAGGAGTAGAGGGTCGCTATTCATAATACGAGATGAGGATTGCTTTTCATAAAAAGAAATGTGGGTCGCTATTCATAATAGGAAGAGAGGGTCACTATGCATAATAGGAGTAGAGATTCGCCATTCATAATAGGAGTAGAGGTTCGCTATTGATAATAGGAGTAAAGGCTCGCTATTCATAATACAAAATGAGGGTCGCTATTCATAATAGGAGTAGAGGGTCGCTATTCATAATACAAAAAGAGGGTCGCTATTCATATTAGGAGTAGAAAGTCGCTATTCATAATAGGAGTAGAGGGTAGCTATTCATAATAGGAGTAGAGGGTAGCTATTCATAATACAAAATGAGGGTCGCTATTCATAATACAAAATGAGGTTCGCTATTCATTATACAAAATGAGGGTCGCTATTCATAATAGGAGTAGAAAGTCGCTATTCATAATAGGAGTAGAGGGTAGCTATTCATAATAGGAGTAGAGGGTAGCTATTCATAATAGGAGTAGATGGTCGCTATTCATAATAAGAGTAGAGGTTCGCTATTCATATTAGGAGTAGAGGGTAGCTATTCATAATAGGAGTAGATGGTCGCTATTCATAATAAGAGTAGAGGTTCGCTATTAATATTAGGAGTAGAGGGTCGCTATTCATAATACGAGATGAGGATTGCTTTTCATAAAAAGAAATGTGGGTCGCTATTCATAATAGGAAGAGAGGGTCACTATGCATAATAGGAGTAGAGATTCGCCATTCATAATAGGAGTAGAGGTTCGCTATTGATAATAGGAGTAAAGGCTCGCTATTCATCATACGAAATGAGGGTCACTATTCATAATTCGAAACAAGGTTGGCTATTCATAATATAGAGTTAGGTCCGCTAACTCGCTATTCATAGTACGGGATGAGGGTTGTTATTCATTAAATTATTCATTATTTTGTGGATGGACACCTTTGAAGACCAGCTTTTAGCTGAAAAGGGTGATCCTTCCCATATGTGGAAAATAAATAAAGAAAAAAAGAAAAAAATTAATGAAATAGGCCTAAGCAATATCAAAAATGCTCATAACAAAGGGAAATATTGGACGGAGGACACCCCCAAGGCGACACATGGCCCTGAATATTTGTCTTGTTTTTAAGTAGGTATATTTCACCTTTTATCTTTACTAATTGTGTAAAGACATCTCCCGCCCTTATAGTGACGAAAAAAAAGAGGAAAACATCACCACATATATTTGTATCGTAATTTGACTTCCTTGTGGGAAATTCTGCCCCACCACCCTGCCCCCGACTGGTCTTTATCCAGGCTATGCCAATTCGACATTAAAAAGACCAAGCAGGCCCATTTTCATAGTTATTTAAGGACTGAGTTTGCTATTTCAGAAATTGTCATTGTTTATACGACAATTATGTTTTGTAGAAAGTAGCTTTTAGTAGGACTAATGGACCTACACATTATATAGCGAGGATGGGCCGAAGAGGGGTGAGAGGGGGGGGGGGCACTTTAGAATTGTGATTTGTTTGAGACTTTGGGGGATAGGGGGCTTGAACACTTTAGGACCTTGACGGTTTTTGCGTCATGTATCGTACAAAGAGGTAATGCAATCCGAATATGAGCATATCAAGCATTTATTGTCATTTTTTTTGTTGGGGTGAGGGTGATGGTGATGGGTAAGGAGGTCTGATAATGTCTTTTTAGTGTAACACAATTAAAGTAAAAAATGCCGTGAGAAATTTGTCTTAGTTTTTATTTTGGGGTGGGATATCTAGCCCTCGTAGCAACAAGGGGGCCGGATATAATGATAAATACAGAACAAACACAGGAAAAATACGTAATGTAAACATAAATATGAATGCAGGTTCAATAAGAAAATAAACATTAACTAATTCGAGACATGGCAAATTCCAAGCAAACACAGAACATTCATGTAATAGTTTTTCGATTTGATATATACATGCTTAAAGGTTCACAAAGGAAATACCTTAAATAACCAAACCATAATAAAAAAAGAAAATACAACAAAGGGAACAAATAGAACGAAAATTAAGGCTGATGTAAGTTGTCATGAAACAAGATAGATAATTACAGAACAAACACATCATAATATACATACCACCTCTCAATTCGTCATACACATTGAAGACAGGAATATATTGTTTTTTGTTAACCATATTAATCTTTATGGAATTTAGTATTGTAATAAAGCATTATTTATCGTCATCCCATGCTCACTGTCTCCCACGAGTTTGAAATAGTGTCTTATTGTCGGGGTCATTTCGTAGGAGAGGTTGGATAATCATAAAGCATAATATAGTACAGGTAATACTTGTTATAATATTTTTTCCTTTCTTTCTCTTTTTTCTATTGAAATAAAAAGGAAAAAAAGAAAAAGATAATTGTCTTACTGTCATGTCAGCCAATCTATGTTACACTATAATTTTGAAATTTGTTATCCAATGTTATAAACATAATTGAGAATTTAAATCAATAACATTTGAATCATAAAACATCCTCATCCTCAACCCCCCCCCCCTCCCCCTCACCCGCCGCCTTCGCCTTTATGATGACGACTCGGACATTCAGGTAGCCGACCTTAATATTTATTTTCGGGGGGGGGGGCTGAGGTGGTTTCCTTATAAAATATATGGTCTTGTCACCAAAGTAAATTTTCTTAAGTTTGACTATCAGTTGAGGGGGGGGGGGGGGAGATTTCGCACAAGGGGGACAAATTACGATAGCATTATGTGTGTGTTACGTTTCTCTTTTTTGTCACCACTGGAGCGGGGGAAATATATTAGCTAGATTATGGGGATGTATTTTTATATAATTATCAAAGCTTAAAAGAAAATATAGGCCTACTTTAAAAAAAGACATAATGTAGGGGACGCCACCGTTTGAATAATACTTTACGGTCGCAAAATACAAAGAATCGTCTTCATTCGCTAATATTTTAAGGAAACGGAATTCAGACAAGAATTAAGAGTCGAGAAAGGTACAACGAATCTTTTTCTTTCTCTATATTGATGCAATAAAACGTCAAAGCTTCCGCGCTTCGTGCGGGCAGGGAAAAAATGAATTCAGACAAGAATTAAGAGTCGAGAAAGGTACAACGAATCCTCTTCTTTCTCTAATATTTTAATGGAACGTCAAAGCTTCCGCCCTTCACACGAGAGGGGGGGGGGATCTGAAAATAATTTAGCTCCTGGCCCCGGATTTATAGGGTTAAATTTGTAGACATTGGGACATTGGCAGTAATATATATATGTTAATATATACTTGGTGGCTATTTTTTTCGGTCTCCTTCGGTCTATTTTCTTCACCCCCCCCCCCCCCCACTGTAAAAGGTCTAGCGACGCCCCTGCCTACAACCCCCTTTTTGTCGCTTCCATCCTTTGCTGAAGATAAGGGACATGATAGATCAACCCCTTCATGGCAACACTGCTACACCCCAACCGCACCCCACCCCCCCCTCCATGAAACACAAACAGTCTACGCCATCTATGAACTAATTGGACGAGACTTGTCGGTGAATGTACTTGTACCACGGAAATACTGCAGGGAGGGTAGGCCAAATGGTCGGACTGATGGGGGGGGGGCATGCCTTTTTCTTTTCTTTTGTTCAGAAATGTTTTCAATATGTTTTCAATGAATGTTTTCTACAAATATTCGGGGCCATATGGCCCCCTTCCGCCTATGCTACAGCCGTGGGGTGTCCCCTATCCATTATTTCGCTTTCTGATTAACATTTTGTTTATTGCTTATTTCATTTTCATTTTTTTGTATGAATAGCAACCCTTATCCCGTATTATGAATAGCGACCCTCATTCCACATAATGAATAGCGAACCCCTACTCCTATTATGAATAGCGCACTCTTCTCGGATTATGAATAGAGACCCTCATTTTGTGTTATGAATAGCGACCCTCATTTCATATTATGAATAGCGAACCTCTTCTCTTATTATGAAGAGCGACCTCATTTCGTATAATGAATAGCGACCCTCATTTTGTAGTATGAATAGCGACCCTCTATTCCTAAAATGAATAGCGACCCTCATTTTGTATTATGAATAGCGAACCCGTACTCCTATTATGAATTGCGACCCTCATTTCGTATTATGAATAGCGACCCTCTTCTCCTATTATGAATAGCGACCCTCTTCTCCTATTATGAATAGCGACCCTTATGAATGACGACCCCGATTTTGCATTATGAATAGCGATCCTCATATCGTATTATGAATACCGACCCTCTTCTCTGATTATGAATAGCGGTCCTTATGAATAATGAACCATATGAATAATGACCCTTTATTCAAGTAATGAAAAACGGTCCTTATGAATAGAGGTCCTTATGAAAAGCGAGATAGCGCCGATACATAAATCAATTTTGACAAAATAAACGTTTTTATAAATGAATTTTCCCCATTAAAGTTAAATCTCTTTGTTTCCACCAAGATATAATTTATAATTTCTCTTTTCCTGAACTTCAACATCTAAAGAAAAATATATACTCAAAATATTGACTATTTGTACTACTTTACCAAATGGAAGAGCAATATTCTCATTTTGAGAAGGGCCCAACAATAATATAAAAGATTTTTCTTTATTAAATTTTAATCCAGAATTTCTAGCAAAACCCACCTTTTTAAATGAGTTTGAGTTCCGAATAAAGAGTGTCATATCATCTGCATAAAGAATTGTTTTACTTGTACGTTATTAAAAGTAAATCCTTGAATTTCAGGGTCTTTAAATATTGAACGAGCTAAAAATTTAAATACAAAGTATAAACAAATATGGGGACAGGGGGCCCCCCTGTCGAACACCTCTCTTAATATCAAAGTACCCAGTAGTTGCGCCCCCATTAAAGCACAACTTTGAGCATTATTATATATAATCTCCACCCATCTACAAAATGATGGTCCAAAACCAAATGTAAACAAAACCTTCTGCAAAAAAGTATGTGAAACTGAATCAAAAGCCTTTTCAAAATCAATTATCATCTAGTATCATTCTAATTGCTTCACCTATGTTTCGAACCTTTAGATATCCCACCTGGTCGACAGAAATTAATTAATTTAACACTTGTTTTAATCCTTATAGAAAGCACTTTAGTCAAAATTGTATTGTCAACATTCAATAAAGATATTGAGAGGAATCGCTAAGTCTGTCAACGTTGAGGGTGTGTTATTTTATCAGCTGATTTGGTGCGCTACACGGAGAGGCTCTGGACTAGAGACGAGCGAGCACGAGAGCGCGCGATTTCGTGAGACAGCTGATTGATTTCCGGCCGCCAGGGAACATTTAAGGCCTGCCGCCTAACTGTTAGGCCTAGTAGACCTAGTAGGTATTTGCTGAATGCAGCTGAGCCGACAAAACCTTCCTTTAGCTTTGTTGATATTTTGTGATCCGAAGACAAGACGTGTTTCCAAATTGCTGTAGAAGTATAGATAGGCTCAAGCTACGGTAAGTGTGATTTTGGAGTAGATCTAGATCTAGATCTAGGCCTAGATCTAACTTGTCTTTAGTTCTAGGCCTAGACTAGACCGAATTTTCCGTCTCTTTCGTTCGTTAGCCTCTTATTGGGGTAGGGTCGGCTCTCTCTTTAGAGACGGAAACCGTCTATACACATTCCCTTGATAACGCCACGGCCATTTCAGGTCGTAGCGTTTTGCCCCCAAAATCCCCCAAAATGTCATTTTACCTCGTGCATATCCACATGTAAATTAGGCCTAGGCTATAATAAATCAGTTCCACTTACCAACTTGACTGAAATAATCAGTTTAATAGTCCCTTTTTAGGAAATTATGGGTCAAAATCGAAATCCATTTTGAAAATCTTTTTCAACATGGATTTCGATTTTGACCCATAAATTCCTAAAAAGGGACTATTAAACTGATTATTTCAGTCAAGTTGGTAAGTGGAACTGATTTATTATAGCCTAGACCCTAGGCCTAATTTAAAATATAAAATGCACGAGGTAAAATGACATTTTGGGGGATTTGGGGGGCAAAACGCTACGACCTGAAATGGCCGTGGCGTTATCAAGGGAATGTGTATAGACGGTTTCCGTCTCTAAAGAGAGAGCCGGCCGACCCTACCCCAATAAGAGGCTAACGAACGAAAGAGACGGAAAATTCGGTCTAGGCCTAGACTAGAAGTCTAGGCCTAGATCTAGATCTAGACGTTTTCACTCTTTTCTTTGTTTCAGAAACTTGGCTTAAAAAAGGGACTTTGCAACATTGTCTGTTCAGATGAGAGGAAATGTATTGTAGGCCCTAGTCCTAGTGTCACCGAGACCGAAAATGTCTGTCCCTATTATTAGCCTCTAATACTGTTTTCACACTGGTAAAAAATTGCTTAACCCCGTACTATAGGTGGGGTTAAGGGGAGACTTAGCCCTACCTATAGTCCGGGGTTAAGCTTATCCCACTTTCTTTTCACACTGGCAAAACATTGCTTAACCCCTATAGACTCTAGATCTAGGTGGGGTTAAAGGGGGGGGGGTTTTACTTTTAGCCCTACCTATAGTCCGGGGTTAAGCTTATTCCACTTTCTTTTCACACTGGCAAAAGATTGCTTAACCCCGTACTATAGGTGGGGTTAAAGGGGGGTTTTAGCCCCACCTATAGTACGGGGTTAAGCCTATTCCACTTTCTGTTCAGACTTGTTTTTACCAAAGTGGGCTAGCCCCACCTATAGTACGGGGTTAACTAACCCTGCAAAATAGCAGGGCTAACCTCGCAATTGTGGTGCTAACTCCTGCTAACCCCGCAATTGCGGTGCCAAGCAAATGAATGAGAACAGAAACGAAAAATAGTCCGGGACTACGCAGTGAAGCGAATTAATGAATTCCATGGCCATGGCTAGTACGGGGCTAAGGAATTGCAGTGTGAAAAGCCAAAAAAAATAGTACGGGGCTAAGCAAAGTACGGGGTTAAGCAAAACCAGTGTGAAAAGAGTATTATTTGGGTAGGGTCGGCTCCTCTCTTTAGAGACAGAAACCGACCTAACAGTTAGATCTAGATCTACTGATCTCCCCTGTCTTCTTCACCAATCTTAGCCAAATTTATGCCCATTTTCACAGGATGCATATCCGGTGCATCTCATAGGCTGTTAATATAGACACTAGGCTATATCATTGACATTATCAGTTCCACTCACCAATTGACTGAAATAATCTGTTTAAATGGTCCCTTTTCAGGAAAATCTTGCAGCCGTATTTTAAACTCTCCCTGCGCATATGACCTCTAACTTGTTAGGCCTATATCATAGAGATAGACTATATACTAAGCAAATATTAATCGACTACGAGGGTAATGGTACAAACTATCATCGCCGAGGTGATCTCGGGGCTACTATCTTAGATGGTAGCCCCGAGATCACCGAGGCGATGATAGTTTGTATCCATTGCCCAAGTAAAGGAGGTTAATATTTGTTTTATATCCCACATCGGCAATAAGGTCTATTTAAAGTGAATTTTACATAATAATAAGAACTGATTCTGCAGACAGTTTAGCTTCAGCTAGATTTTACAAAGCGCAACATGCATACATGTAATACAGTTGATGCGCGCTCATTTGACATTGACGTTGACATTTCGCGTAACCTACTTTGCTATGCGTATTCAATGGGCAAGGGTGGGCAAGTGGGGTAGCAGCAAAAAATTACTTTACAAAAGTACTATCTCGACCTGAGATCGAAAGATAGTACTTGTCTATACCTTTTTCGTGCTCTGTACAATCGCAATGCAAACAACTATACATGAGGGATATAATAAGCAAATAACTACCGTTGGTGAAGGTGATGTGACAAACTATCACTTCCGAGGCGATCTGGATGTAGCTATCTTTCCGAAGCGAAGCTGAGGAAAGATAGCGTATACATTCTGATCGACGAGGAAGTGATAGTTTGCCATCGCCTGAAACCAAAAGGTGATTATTTGCTTTATATTCCACATCTAAAACAATTTAACTACAAAAAGAAAAGGACGTGTATGCATCTACATAAAAGACACCATGCCCAAATTCACACCAAAAAAGTTAAACAGTAGTTTAACCCAACCGGAAACCCCGGCCCTTGAGGGTACGGTGCGCGCATGTGTTTGTTTTATTTGCGCTCATTGGTAATGCGCGCTTAATTACGCCTGTTTTAGTGCGCTTTTGGATAATCTTCAGTGAAAGTGCGTTGCCCTTTGTAGATAGTACCTCTATCTTCAGTGAAAGTGCGTTGCCCTTTGTAGATAGTAGTACTATCTACAAAGGGCAACGAACTTTTTGCTTCTCCCATCAATGATGGGCGATCTATCTTTGATCACGTGATTTACTTTTGACCAGTCGTAGAGCAAGATTCTTAGTATGTGGAATATAATTAATAATATCTCTATGGCCAATATCTACTAATCTACTAATACTATACTAGTCTAGGTGCAAGGCGAAATGATCTTGAATAAAGGCTAAAAGAGAGGTCAGAATGGAATAGTGAAACAACTAAATATAAATCAAAAGTCTGATCTTATATTCAGATGAAGACAATAATGATCAACTATTCCCAATTTTTCTACAATTTTGATGTAGATTCTAGGTCTAAGATGCTTAATTTACTCTGCAATTGTACTGTCTGATATAGCACCAAATGTTGCAGTCAATCACTCTCATCTGTCCTTTGTTGTGGTCAAGGCCATGCTCAGTTTAATTTTCCCTTCCCTTTCGCTTTATCTCCCTCTAAAGTCTGGTATATAAAGCCATTTCCTGGTTGACTGTATTATACGGAAACACATGTTCTTGTCATTACACTCCATTTACTGTACTTGTCAACACTAATTCTAAAAAGACACTTATCGAGAGGTGCAAGTTCATGCTCAATACATGTTAATGTGTTTTTCCTTGTATGTACAAGGTGTGTTTAAGGCCAAATAAAAAAAAAAACATGTTTAGCGTCCTGTTTTTTGGAAAAATAGGAAGGCGGCCCCTTTTTTTTTTTTTCTTCAAAATGGCCGCTCAAAATGGCCGCTCGGTACATTTTCCCTGTCAGTCGGGCTACTTTTCAAGATGGCCGCCGACATTTTTTTAATTTTTTTTTTAAAATCAGAAATAGATCCATTTTAGCAGTGTTTTTCATGTTTTTTTTCTTTAAAAAAAAAAATATCAAAAAAAAAACAATTAAAAAAAAAAATCAAAAAAATGATAGGAGGCGGCCTCCAAAAAGGAAGCGGGCGGAGACGCTAAACATGTATATTTTTTTACATGGCCTAATCAGTTTGTGTGTGTTTTTTGTTGTTGTGAGGTTGTAGATTTCATAAATGAGAACAGTCGTAATCATTTCACATCCTGTTTTCCCTCACCTTATGAATCAAAAGTAGTACAAATATATGTACTTTTTTTGCGATATGTGAGAATATGTGCTGTTTTCTATGTGAATGTATTTCCAAAATTTATTTTGAGAAATCCAGGAAATAGTTTCCTCATAATAGTTTATTGTGAGTAATCATGTCCCAGTTGCATGTGAAAATAAAACTGAGGGAATAATTTTCCCTTAGCCTTGAACCTTGTTTTTTTCTTTCCTTCTCTCTTTATCTTGATTCTGTTTTTTTTTTTTTTTTACCTCTTTAGGTGGTCTATCGATAGACCACCTATTGATTTCGTCAGAATTTTCTTTCTTCTTTATATTTTTTTAAAATATTTTTTTTCTCCGCACTTTTTTGTGTAGAGGATAACTCAAGACCAGTCAATTTCTTTCAATTTTGGCACAGTCGTTATCATGAGACATGAAAATAACATTTTCAGAGTCATCAGATCTTCATAACGTCATCCAGGCGCCATTTTGTGAAATTTTCTGAAAATTAACTCATGAATATATCTTCATAACAGAAAGTCATTTCTCATTCATATTTAGCATGATCAAGGTCAATATCCGTCCGGTCAATTTTAGGTCAATAAACGCGGGAGTACGCATACGTCCGCGCGTCGTGTGCGCGCAAAATTTAAAAATGCTCAAAATCATTTTAATTCAAATTGCATTTCAAAATTTTGTGCGCGCTCACGATCGTTTCCAGATGTTTATATTTTTCCAGTTATTCACCCCAGGTATATGCAATGTTTATGCTTCTCCCACAGACATAGAATTGTTTACATGTCTATAACTTCTGTCTTTCTCTATATAGTAAATATTCAATTCTATTTATGCTGGAAATATTGAATGCATCGTTTTCCATTTCATTTCATCTCTCTCTCTCTCTCTCTCTCTCCTTGCTCTCTCAAGATTGCTCTGTTTTCCTTCCCCCTCTAGAGAGCAGTTACTCTGTCTCTCTATTTATATTCTAGTACTACATCTCTTTCTTGCTCTCCTGCTATATTGCCTCCCATTTATTCTATTGCTCTGTGTCCCAAGCTCTGCCTCTGTAGGTCTTTCTTTACTTTCTCACCCCTCTCGGTTTCTCGCCTCTGGTTCCCGTTTTCCTCTTTTATGTCTTAGGATGTTCCTTAATTTTCTCTAGCTCTTTCCTTTGCCCTTTGTATTTTTATTTCACCCCTACCCTGTTTTCTTATACTATCCTCTCTCCTTCCCAGTGCATGCATTTTGATTCCTCTTTTACCCCTCTATCCAGCTCATGTATTTGTTTTACATGACTATACCCCGTCTCCCTACATGTATGTTGTAGTGTAGTAGTAGCTCTATACAGAGCAAATTTATTTTCATTTCTTTTCACATAATATAAACAATGACAAACAATAATAAACGTAATGATATAACAGAAGTGAGCGTTGAAATATCTTTAACATTGTTTTTGGTCGTTTTAATACAAACTGATTTGGTTACTACTGCCAAACTTCTCTCTCTCTCTCTTCATCTCTCCATATGAGATCCTTTAAAAAACGTCCAGACCACCTCATTTGTCTTCAGTGACAAATTCTTATCTTGTTTGTCTTTCTTTCTTTAGTTTTTAGAAGATGAGAAGGCAAGGAGAGAAATGCCCTTTATTAAATATAGTCTTCCAGACATCTCCTATATGCAAATTTAAATTATTATGTTTTATTATTTTTAGATCCTTTTAAATCAAATTTTCTTTGCAGATTAATTTACAGAATCCAAAGAGCTGGCTTCTAGTGCAGATTTCTTAATCCAGTTTAATTTTCACCTTTTTATTAGATGGTCTGATATTGACAGACTACCTATGTTAACAACTACTCGAGTACGATTTCTCGTACCCGAATAATCGGCCGCCATTTTTTAATTTTTAATTTTTTTTGGCACTGTTCAGGCCGACGCTTACCCGTGACCGGGAGGCAGCGCCGGCATTGGTACCGCAGGTAAAAATGTTTCCCAGCTCAATCACTGTCAACTCACCACTCAGAAACTGGGACCAAATGTCCAGTTTTCTGTTTGGACTCAAAGGAAAATGGATTATTCTGTCATCTTTGGTTTTAAAAACAGCATTGTTTACTATTATTATTAAATCGGTGCCTTCAACTGCAACTCGGAAGTAAAGTCGTTAAGTTTTCGGAGACTGAAAAAAAAAAAAAATCAAAAATTAAAATAGTAATTATTTTTTCACTCATTCACTCATTTACATATTTATGGTAATTTATGGAAATAAGGTAATAAAATTCACACTTTTACTAGGTATCACAGCTAAAGCATACATGCCAACTGTACAGATTAAAGAGGAACATTCCTCTTTTTGGGAGAAGATAATTATCATTTTAATGCAGGTGTTCCTCTTCCTGTACAAATTTGTCTGTATTATTGAATAGGAGAGTTAGGATTGTTCCTCTTTTTTTTTGAAAATAGCATAATTTGTACAGATTTCTGATTTTCAAATGTTGGCATGTATGCTAAAGTTTGAAAGTATCTACATTTCATTTCCCCTGCCAATTTGTCAAATTTGAATAAGTACTTTTGAAAATACGGCCACTTACATAAGAGACGAAATGGTCAAATTTTGCGTAATTAGGCTATAACTGACAATTAGCCATTTTCAAGGTGACATAATTTTGTAATTAATTGATGAATCACCTTTCTTTTCAAGAAATCTGTTCTCTGTATGGATTTCTACATGCCTATTTTTTTTCAGGTTCTTTAGACAAATATTTTTTTTTGTGGAATTTTTCAAATAATTATATGAAGCCCATTTTGATGTGTGTGACAAATGGCTATTTTTCCGTCGCCGGAACAAGTTTTCATGGGTTTTGAAACATGGCTATATTTTAAGAGTGTCTATCAAGAGGGGCTGAATTTCGGCATATCTGGGGTATATATATAGCTTAATTATTTCTGTAAGGTTGGACCATCAAATCCATTTAAATTAATTTTAAATGGCATTTGAAAATGGCTCTAAACTCTTAAAACTTCATATTTTAAAGCACCCTTAAGCTTTTTTGTGTGTTTTCAAGTCTGCCTAAATTGAAAACCGTTAATGGTAGGGGAATGAATTTTGGCACATTAATAGAAAGTATGGCAGTGGCGGATCCAGGGGGGGGGGGCACAGGGGGCACGTGCCCTGCCAAAAAAAATGTGTTAAAATCAGCCCTAAATTCCCCCAAAATGTACTGAAAAACAGGGACGTGCCCCCCCCCCCCAAAAAAAAAAAAAAATTCAAAAAAAAAATATGGCAAAAAGGTGACCTTACCCCCCCCCCCAACGTAGCAAATTTAACAATTTAAAAATTTCTTGACCCCCCCCCCCCCCCCCAAAAAAAAAGTGCCCTCTTACCCCCACCTGTTTAGGTTACGTTAGCATAATAATTCCGTAGAAATATATATGTATTTACTAATTTGTTCGCCAAATGCTGCAAATCCTGCCTCAGTTTCGATATTTGAAGCCTCAGGATTCATGCTCCGTTTCGGATCTTGATGGGACGGCAAGCGGCGGTGCGGTGATGCGACACGTGGCGCCACGTGGGCCGTCGGATCCCCGTGCGAAGCTGGGGGCTTGCTCGCTGTAGTCACTCTCGCTCAGTGCGTATAATACACAGAGTACAGCTGTACTAATCGGATTCGCGCTCTAGCGCCATTTAGCGGTCATTCTTAATATTTACATGATCGTATTCTCCAGTAAATTCTCTTTCTTCTCGTATCAAAATTGAATTAAAAGTATGTTTTTCTGATATAGAAAAATTGTTTCAAACTTTTCACTCTGATTTTTCACAATCTTTTTTAAACATACCCCCATCAGTTTTTATATGAAAATAAAGCTTAAGATGTGCTCTTTCCAACCAGTGGATTTTTAAAACTCAAAGACGAATGGCGTTCAAGCGAATTGAGCTAAAACTAGGGATACAAATCGGCCGTCAAAAAAAAATGGCGACAAACGAAGTGAGACCGTACGAATTAGAGGGTAAATCTCAAGCAACTGTGTCGTAAGTAATTAATGGATTTTGATGAAAATGACATGACATGAAAGACAGAATCCTGAGCTTTCGAGAGACATATAATTTCATGATATGAAAATCTTCCTTCACAAAGAGAATTTTGCGTGGTTGAGCTCTGTGTGTCCCCACTCAACGCAGCTCTTCTGTGATACCTACTTTTACCCATAAATAAAATTATCTTCATATTCAAACATCAGTTTTCACTACATATATTTTTTAGACCATTTGGGATAATAATACAAAAAAAAAACAAGGCCTGCATTACGCAATTCGATATGATGAAAAATTGAAGTTGGAACATTATTTATAGGAAAGGTGGCCCATTAGCAGGCCCCCAAAAATGAAATCCTCTGAATATAATCAGCATTTTTAAGTGAATATTGATTAAGAATCATGAACAAATAACAAAAATTTATTAATATATTCTCATATAAAGTTGTGAAAACATAATCCAAGGCTACTGACCTAAAATGACCTTTGACCTAAACTTAGTGACCTGAAATCTACTTACATGATTGGGGATACTTTATTACCCTATAGTCCAAGTTTCATTGACTAAGAACTTATACTTTCAAAATTATATCAAATTCAAAAACTTAACCAGAGGTTAAGTTTTTGATGTTGACGCCGCCGCCACCGGAAAAGCGGCGCCTATGTCTCACTTTTTTGCTACGCAGGCGAGACAAAAAATTATATTTTACTGCTATTTAGGTGTCATAAATTTTCACTAAAGTACCGATTTTTAGTGAAATCAGTGGTGTTTGAAATGTTGAGAATCAATAGA
This sequence comes from Strongylocentrotus droebachiensis, assembly GCA_035222895.1. Lineage (NCBI taxonomy): Eukaryota > Metazoa > Echinodermata > Echinoidea > Camarodonta > Strongylocentrotidae > Strongylocentrotus > Strongylocentrotus droebachiensis. The sequence goes on along the minus strand of JAVYIG010000044.1, from coordinate 348,931 downwards.
ACAGTTTTTAATACAGCAGCAATTGCAGCCACAGTTTTCAAATTAAATAACCCATAAAAAGAAACCAGTTCAAACCAAGTACAGGTTGGGTAACGTCAACCTGGAAGAAGTGCAACACCTCCCCTACCCGAATTCAAAGGGACTCGGTAATTGGGCCACACAGGGAATCGAAAATTTGAAACTTTGAAACTTTGAAACTTTGAAAGTCCGCAGAACCAAAGCCAGACTACCTACATTGTATAAGGAAACACATTACACATGGATTAACACCCAGCAACATATCAACTTATCTTCTCATTTGAAAATGGCGCTACGGTACGTACTTTATACTCTTTGCATTGCAGCTTTCTTGCATATTTATGCATCCACAACAACCACTGAACTGATAAGAGTTTTAAGCAACTACCCAAAGGTTGATATTTAAAAACTAGATATCTTTGAAACGATGATATTTCCACCTTTCAATTAACATAAAATACTCCACTTTTGAAATTGATCATGTCTGGTGACGTGGAGCGTAATCCGGGACCTGACCATTCAAATTCGTTACGTCATACACTCAATTGTCTACTACTAAATGCCTGTTCCTTTGGTAATAAACTGAATGACCTGAAAGTGAGAGTTACTTCCGATGAAATAGATGGATGAACTCCGATTCCTGCGATGGTGAAATTCGTAAAGACCGCAATCACAATGGAGGAGGTGTACTATTTGCATGAAAACGATTCACCGCCCTAGTTTGATGATCTAATGATGATGCACTAAATAAGTCCTTTGTTCTTATCACCCCACATACTTCTTCTTTCAAATCCATCATTTTATGCAGTGGTTTCCATATTCATAACTCAGTGCCATTTGAATAGTTAGAATGTCCAGAAGAAAGAGAAGAGCTTACAGAAGAGCTTAACAGGAAAGCAAAGAAAGCAAATAATCATATACTGTACATGTAAAGAGGATTTCCATAACAATGAAACACCTTGCTCTATTGTGTACACTCCAAGACATCTAAATGCATTACCAAATCATGCATGCCCAAGTCTTGCCAGTATCATCATTCTTTGAGTATTTAAATAGAGGAACAGCTGAAAAGTCTGTTATCTATTCACACATTGAAAAGTGATTGTTAAAACTTTCACTGATTGTGCATATAAGATGCATGGTGGGAAATCAATTGTTCAGGCAATGATTATTCATCAGCTCATCATGTTTATGCATAAGTCACAAGAAATGTTGGTGAGGAGGGGATAAGTTGTACTAACTGTCCTAAAAACTCTTTATCCGTTTGTAAGGTATATATGAAGGAGACTGCACTTGTACTGGATGTGACGCCATGTTCACATGCAGGGCCAGATCATCAGTTAGGGTTAAAATTGGGGTAAGTATATGCTGTATATCTGGCCCTGTTGTCACAGTTCCATGTTAGTAGTTTTCTGCTGGCATGGATCTCCCCTGGTTCTCCCCTGGTGGCATTTTTCGAATATGATAAATCAAAATATATGAAAGCTCTCGAAATATCTTGAGCATTTCTCTCTCCGTTTAACCATTATTTTCGTGCATTTGTTAGATTTGTATTTTGTTTTAGACTTTGAGATGGTTTTAGTAATGTAGCGAGTAAAACATGCTGATGCGTATTGACCTCTAGCGCGGTATACTTGCTGAGAGGCAGCACGATTTGAATTTTCAAAGTATTCTTTCTAACATCGGTAAGTTGAAACAAGGGAAATGCTCTCGGCGGTCTCGCCTGCATTACGCAATTCGATATGATGAAAAATTGAAGTTGGAACATTATTTATAGGAAGGGTGGCCCATTAACATACCCCCAAACATGAAATCAGCATTTTGAAGTGAATATAGCCCAATTGTTTCCTCTATATTTGAATGGAATAATAGATAATACAATGAGAACGGCTTCTTCTGTCAATTCATTTGTGAATGGCTCAGCCGAACATACACTACGTGCATGTTCTGTAATATTAACATGATTTATTCACATAATTGCGACTTAATCAATATTTTCCTATTGGCATAACAGTTGAACTAGGTCAATAAGAAAAAAAAATCTTTTTCAAACGAGTATTCGTTTGTGCCACGTCTATCATTGCTGTGTCTTATTATCTTTCTAAGTCAGAAAATTACCAGAAGAAAAAAATAAAGAAAAAAAATATCTATGGAATAATATACAAAAAAATACAATTGTACACTCCACAACATACCTTATAAACACGGATCTGTAACGGTCTTTCACCATTTGTTGACGATCTTGCATATTTGAATCCAATAATTTTGTTAGCAGACGAACATAACACGCACCCAAGAGAAACTAGAGGGCGCGGAGGTTAGCTCACTAAAATGCTTCTCAATGGCAGAAGGTAGACCCTAAAAATGTGGAATCCGTTTTAAATGAAAGAACTTTTGATAGAGATTCGAAGGTAGATAGAGTACGATGTTTCTGTCAATCTTGCGTTGGTTTGAGGCCGATAGCTACAGCCATCTCAAATTGAGAAGAAAAAATGTAAACCGTGATGTCATTGTTCAAGCCCAAAATAGCGACATCATAATATGAATATGTATGAGCTCCGGTCCATGACATCACCATATCACGCACCAGACAAATCTCTCGTAGTCTCAGACACAGTACCTTATTCTCAAAGCACTAATATCGAGTGTCGAGCTTATGCAGTAAATCATACCAATTTGAGATTCGTATAGACTTTAATAGTGATGTCATACATGTATTTCATACATTCATTACTTCCTTACTATTGGTCTGATTCATTTCAAACTTTTGACATTCTGTTTCTATTATTTTTCTGCTTTCCTACAAATCAACTATTACAAGGGTTGGATACTTCTTTGGGGCATACAATTACATTCATTGTCTTATGTCATAGTAGCAAAGTTTCTTCCCCTTGTCAAATTTCATCAGACTCTCATACTGATTAAAAAATATTTCCTTTACGTTTTCCTTTTTAGAAGGGAGAATATGATAGGAAAACATTACTTAGTGACTTAAGTGTAGTGTAATCAGTGTAAACTTCCACTTGTGATCGGATCCAGGCCCCCTCTCATTTTTTTATACCAACGTACCTTACATATTGGGTGTCAAAATTGTTGTGGTAAGACTATAGCTGCACTAAGTGCACAGGAAAGCAAAACTTGTCAATATTTTCCTTACATTCTGATGTTTCATCAGAAATTGCTAAGCAACCACCGGTAAACACAACTAAAATTATTGTTTTTAAATCTCACTTTTGGTGTGTGTGTTTTTAAACGCGAGCATAAATTTCCCTTTTTTTTGCAGTGTAAATGGCAGTCCAAACCTGATGGTTTTGGGGCTGTGTAAACGGGCCTATTGACAGTAATTTGTTTGTTTACTCAATAAAGTGACGTTCAATTATTTTAGATGATAAACAAACACAGACATGGATGGTAAGAAATTCTAAATGATTTGTTGAAGTTAAGCGCATGGATTAATATGTGACTAGCATAAGTTTTTTAAAGCTGTAGCTAGTACTGTACATGCTTACATGTAGTAGGGCAATATTTACACAATCACTCTATATTTTGATCAGTCTACCATCACTATTGTGTTTGATTCTCACAATAGACTGAGCTGATGACAATATTTTTTAAATCCCTTTTACGTCATTCACAGTAAACTGTCATTTGTGATCATGCACAAATATAATAAAAAGGATAAGTTTTAATATAAGTTTTGAAAATAATGACAAAATCTCTATATCTATATGCTTAGAGGCAATTTTGCAATTTGCGGTATACAAATATCTTATTATTATTATTATTATTATTATTATATTTGGTTTGAGATAATTCACCAATAAAGAGTAAAGGGTCATGTTAGTGCAGAATAAATGTTGAATGGTATGATTTCTGTCTTTCTTCTTATTTTAGATGCAGTCTTTGTCTCAAACAATTAAGGGTAGGCCAAGACAAATACACTTTTGATGCTCATAAGGTTATAAATATAAAACCATTTCCAATATTTGGTGGGGCTCCACAAATATTCGATAATTTTTAACCAGCTGTTGAAAAAACGTTTTATTCCAGCGCATGCAAATGTTGGCTTTTGGTTGGCTTTTTGTTGGCTTTTTTGTTTTGGCTATAATATGCATAACCAGCTGGCCCGTGTATTGTTATTATTGAATTAACGGTCACCATATTTTTTTTTAAAGTAGAGCTACATTGGTATAATCAGATTTAATCTAAATTTCACACAGTTTGGGGTTTAAAATTACCTCTATAGCAATTTTAGGTCCTAATAGGGCACCAGAAATTTCATAAATAAGAATTAAGAGCAATAACCATGCACTTTGAAGGCATTTGCGGTCTTATACAAGAAATCAACTGTCCCTTTAAGTATAAAAAGAATCACTTTGCGTACTGGCAGAAGAGCAAGTCTTCATGATTTTCTGTCTTGTAAAAAACCTGAAGTGTCAACCCTACACTTTGGAGATATTAGAGCTTGTATCTACGAAAGTACTCAAAGCATAATGTGATTACACGAGTGATCTTTACAATTAAGCCTGAAATGATTTATTATGTGCTAAGATTCAATTTGCTCTAAAAATCAGTTAAATTCTTTATCAAGTAACCTTGTTTTTGTTTTCCTTTGCTTGTATTTTTTTTTTAAATGTTATTATTTTTCTGGCAATCTTTGACATGCATACACATAGCTATAAAAATGTCAGGACCTCTGTTGTACCAATATTTTTTTCTCGATTAATTGACCAGATACCTTCAACTGGCCCCCGACTTAGGCAAGATACTGCCCTAGTTAGTCATATTATTATCATTTAAAGCCTACAATAGCTCTTCGCTTAATGGTTGGAATGCACATGTAGGCTGAAAGTAAACAGACAAATCAGAAGGCCTTGGGCTGTCACGCAATTATTATACATTGGGAGAAAACTAAATTAAATCAGTCATCCTATCAATTTAGGTTTTCTATTTGTTGTGGGTGTTTTTCTTTTCAATTTCAAGGTCACTCTTATGACTCAGCTCAATGAAGGTTTGACAAGCATTTGAAAGCCGTGCGTTTGTTCACATGTATCCCCCCCCCCAAAAAAAAAAAAATGGTGGGGCAGACATCAGGGGTGGGGCAGACATCAGGGGTGCTACTGCTAGTTTGGTTATACTTATAGAAATTAATAAAACAAATTACCCTGTAGCAGGGCCCAACATTAACAGGCAGCCAGGACCAAAATCCAAATCAGGACCCTCAAAAAAAGTTTCTACATAGGACTTGTGCATACAGACTATGAAAAGTTAAATTTAGATCCCCCGTCCAAAACACTAATAGTGTTGAGCCCTGACTATGTAACCTTTTTTCTCTTTTGGGGGAGGGGGAGTAAATAAGGTGAAGGTGCAAGGCAGACATTAGGGACTTGTAGATTTGCGTGGACTGATACGTGTGACGTCCATTCAAGGCAGTGCATTAAAAGGACGTCGATCGTAGCAATCCACGTTGTCGTTGTGCAAATCTAAAAGTCCCTAAAAGAAGGAGCAAATGCATGGTATACATTCATGGCAATGAAAGACTTATTTACAGCAAGAAAAGTAAAATTTGAACTTCAAGGTGAAATTCAAAGAAAATTACAAATATTTCAACTAATGTAACACTAGAAACTGGTAAGCTAACAGATGGCCATCGTACAAGATTTAGGTCAACTACATATCGGGTGATTTATAAAATTTAAAGTTGATACTCTAAGACAATCCCAAATATTGAGGTAATTACATCAATAGAAAGCTTTTAACCCCCAGAATAACACTAAATGGTGTCCAACTCACAAAAACAAGTTTAGAATGGTGAAATTATGCGAGTAAACTCTACCAAACTATCTAGTCTGAAACCCGGAAGTGCATGTAGAGTCGGGCCTCTTTCCGTGACGTCACGAACGGGACCCATGGGCTCAGTGAGAGTGAATGACAGTGATATCCCTACGTAAATGCTCTCCTGTCAGAGCTTAGATTTGTTGCTGTTAAGGAGTATTTTTGATGGATTTTCTGTTTTCATTTGAATGAAGAATAACAAAGCAACATTTTCCAGTCACTGATTTCTCTTTATTTCCTCATATTCACCTATTTGGTAGAGATTTAAGACGAGTTTACTGCTTGGAAAACAAGGTTAAATCATGCATGTATAGGCGGATGTAAAACGAATAGGCCTAGAACTATGATAATATTTATCATAGATGTGTGTGACTGCCTCAAAAAAGCATACAGTACCAGTTAAACATTTTATGTTATAAAATATCAAACTTGAACAAGATCATGCAAGCGCGCTTCCTCTATAATATTTTGACAACGTCTATTGATCGAACGATATCACCCGCGAGTAATGCGGCTCTGGCACGGATGTTTGTGAAGCGAGCAGAATCGGGAGGTAATACCAGGCCGCTGCTCTAGGCGCTGCTTGCTTGTGATGGAACGTACGTGCGCTAGTGATATGTTTATCGGCAATTGCAAGATAATGAAAGCGACGTTACCAGCTAAGAAAAACAACTAACAAAGACTTGCTCCTGACTACCAGTGTCAGAATTGGTAGATGAAGGATCTTCAGGGCCAAGGAAGGCGAAAGATATGGGAAAAAGGAAGAAGAAACCATCGGGAGATCGCTGTATGCATTGTAATGAACTGTGCATGGGTCCACTTACCAGACAGCTACTGTTCACTCCGTGCCTGGGCCGATTTCAACACCAAAACAAAAATTACATGGTGAAAATATCGACTAGTAGCACATCGTTGGCATGTATATGTCATAATTTTAAAAAGGGGAATTGATATTAATACTATGAAATATTAGGGGAAGGTAAAGAATTGTACATAGAATTATGATTTATTAGACTTTTCAGCCTTTGAAACAAAAATAAGCCGAAAATCGTATCACTCTGCACATGCTTTCTATGGAACATTCGGGTACGTGAATGTCATAATAGTAGACCAGTGCCGTGACTGATTTTCTATGCAAAGAGAGGCGGATATTTTCGACATTTCAATTAAGGATTTCGAGTAGCCAGAATTTTTTTGTGATATACTATGTAATTAAAAAACTTATAAATAACATATGCTTGCCGTAGGTACCAAATTAAGGGGCATTTATTTGCTTAGAGTATCAGCTTTAAGAACTTAAAGGTGAAATTCAAAGAAAATCACAAATATTTCAACTAATGTAACACTAGTTGAACGAGAATTAGGGCGCCGCTCAGTGGCGACCACCACTGGATTTGTTCTCCCCATCTTTTGGATTATTTGTTACTATTTTGTCTTATTTTGTGAGTGCACTTTGACCTTCATCATGTTTTCCATAACTGTGAGATTAGCCATGGCTACCTTTTGGATATTTTTGATCTTCGCATCGGTGTTTTTGACTGGTTCTGCCCTGAAAGTCGAACACCAACTGAATAGCCTTGTATACACACGGACTGAGATACTCAACCTACGCGGCGCCACGGGGGATGCTCGACCCCTCGGATATGAGGACTTTCCACCTGAGATCAAACCACGTAAGAGAGGTAAGAGGGGCGGAATAAGGACAAGGCTGAGAAAGAGAGGAACAAAACCTGCCCTCCCTTCAATAATATTGGGGAATGTACGCTCGTTGCCTAATAAGATGGAAGAACTTGAAACACTTTCTAGATACATGAACGAATACCGAGATTCTTAATAATAATAATAATAATAATAGTAATAATAATTAATGTATTTATTATCATTTTAAGATTTACTATGGAATAATCAATGAATATTAAATAATTTAGCTTCATATTTTGTAAAATGGAATCTCATATTATCTCTATAACCACCATATATACCGTGGCTTACTCACATATTATCTCATTCTTTATGTATGTTTATCATAATGTTTATGTTCATCACTGTCCTGTAATATTTCATGTATATATTTGTATTGTAATACTCTGTAACCAGTGGAAAACAAATTTCCTGTAAAGGACAATAAATTCTTATACTTATACTAGAAACTGGTAAGCTAACAGATGGCCAGCTAACAGATGGCCATCGTACAAGATTTAGGTCAACTACATATCGGGTGATTTATGAAAAATACAAATACAACCACCTCTGTAGCAGCTGGAATATACGAGAGATTCGCCGGAAAAATAACGATGTTTTAATGACGTCACTATATGGACCAATACTGCCCAAGCAGACGACATCCCATAAAGAATGAACATAATTGCAAAGCTATTATTTGTCAAATTATAATGAGTTTAGTGTATATAAATGTAATGGCATTTCAAACCATTCGAAAGGGGATATGACCCGATTCTGATAACTAAAATCTTTTGCTTGTAAATACACAGGATAGGGGTTGTTAATTAACAATCAAAGAAACCAGACTTTCAGATTGAAAAACCCCCGGAATGATATTAAGGAAAGCATTTGTTCCCTCTTGAAACGCCGAACATACCGCGGTGTGTGCAGCTGAATATACATTGGCGTCTTATTTTGTTTACAAGCGACAGATTCCTTTATTTTTGTATCGCTGCATTTGTCATCAAAATAAAAACATGCGCGGGTTTAGAGTGAGGCAGTAGATTATACATTTAGCCCGACGGTAGTGAAGTAAGAGAAGATGAAAACACAGGCACTGTAAATGTGTGAGATGTCATGGGACATCGTCTGCTTGTGCAAATAATGTCCATACTGTACCCATAGGAAAGAAATGAGCCTGCCGCATACTCCTGCGGCAGACTTGCCGCAGATCTGCATCAGACCTGCCGCAGACAGTCATCTTTTTCACATGCAAATTTGTTTTGCGGCAGACTTGCCGCATACTCTTTCAGTATGATGAAGAGTCTGCGGCAGGTCAGGCACGTCTGCCGCAGACTCTTCATCATGGATATTCATAGAAAAGGCTATAACAGAGTCTGCGGCAGATCTGCTACAGACTCCTTTATCATGAATATTCATAGAAAAGGCTATAACAAAGAGTCTGCTGCAGACCTGCCGCAGACTCTTCATCATGAATATTCATATCTCATATAGACCTGCTGCAGACCTGCCGCATACTCTTTCATATCCAGTACGTGGCAATTAAGTATGCAGTCTTGCAGGAAGGCTATATAGTTTCAAGTTTCATTTATCTTTCTTTCATAACACACTTTAAAAAAAATGACATGAATATAACAGGTTTACAGAATATGGTGTTACAATAGAAAGATGAGGTGACCTTGGTTGAAAGCAAGGCTTGTGGATTTAAGGTCCCTCATGAGTAGCTTATGAGTATGTCATAAAAGAACAAACTCGTCAGATAAGAATAATGCATAAATTGAAATGCTGACAAACTAAACTAACTAAACAACTGATAGAATATAAACATAAATAAGTATAATAAAATCTACTCACTACTAAATAATGGCTATAAACAAAAGAAACAGGAAAATACAACGAGCAACAGGACTGAAACACAGACAAAAAACGAAAAAAAGACAGACAGATGAATATAGATGTGAGAACAGGTAGTAGAATTATGCTGACCTATATAGTAAATAATTTTCTTAAAATATTGATCACAACCATAAATCTAGACGATATCGACTCAAATAAAGTAATTTCAGTTTGCGCTTAAATACATAAATACTGACCGATTGCGCTATTCTTGGTTCAAGGGAGTTCCAAAACCTAGGTCCAGTGGACCCCAAAGTAGTAAGGGCAAATTGCGTTCTTACAAGAGGCAAGTGATATGCTTGCGCCTGACGTGTGGAATAACTATGAACTTGGTTATTTTTCTTAAATATTCTAGCCAAGGCTACTGGCAGTAGACCTGCATTCAATTCATATATTAGAGCTCCTAGTTGTAAATGATAAATATCTTCAACTTTCAAAACACTACTATTATAAAAAAGAACATCTGTATGCGCAAGATAGTGAGTATTACAAACAATTTGTATTACTCTTTTCTGTACCAGTAGTAATTTATCCATTTGAGATTTGAACGAGTTGCCCCAAGCTAGCACACCAAAGTGCAAATATGGCAAAATTAAAGTTGCGTACAACATACGTAAAATATTCAGTGGGAACACAGATTTCAATTTATAAATTACACCAGTATTTCTTGACAATAATTTACAAAGTTTACTAATATGGTACTTCCAATTTAAATGTTCATCAATATGCAGGCCAAGAAATTTAAATGTAGATACTCTTTCAATCTCAACACCATTGAACATTACATTTCCAGGCAATATACTCAGGGAATTACTAAAGAGCATATAATTAGTTTTTTTAAGATTTAAAGACAACTTGTTTGCATGAATCCACAAAGTCGCATTAGTCAACTCAGAGTTTACAGTCTGCAAAAGAGTTTGTGGATTTCTGTGAGAGAAAAAAACACTTGAGTCGTCTGCAAATAAAATGAATAACATTTTTGCGGAAAGTTGAAAATCGTTAATATACACAATAAACAAAAGCGGGCCTAGAAGGGATCCCTGTGGGACCCCACAAGTGACGTCCCGCAAATCTGAATCTATTCCGTTTAAAGTAACAAACTTTCCTATTTGTTAAGTAGCTTCTAAACCAATCTAATTCCCCTTACACCATAATGGCACAGTTTATCTATTAAAATATAATGTATCAAACGCTTTAGAGTAGTCTAAGAAGACACCAACTGTATGCATGCGTGCATCTAAGGCACTGGATATATTGTCCACCAAATGTAGAATAGCGTGAGTGGTAGTGTGTTTTTCACGGAAACCAAACTGAAAATTAGACAAAATGTTAGCTTTCATCATAAATTTTATCGTCCGAGTATACATGAGCTTCTCAAGAATTTTAGAAAAGGAATTCAACAAAGAAATAGGACGATAATTATTCAAGACATACCCTTTTTAAAAATGGGCACAACCTTTGCAATTTTCATTTTCATTTTTATTGGAGAGCATGCATTGCATCATTACATTCTAGCACCTTGAATTAGTAGAAACGGCTAAAACAGGCGGAATTGCTTCAACAATTCTACAAATATGGGTTTAACACAATGCAGAAGTAGAGGTAGAGGAATAGGAATACAATAACTGCATACACATAGTCCAGAGTAGAGTCACAGATCCATGTGCTAGTTACAACAAAAAAGTGGGTTAGTGGGGCTGAAGATAAGATCACATATAATTTGGCACAACAAAAAAGTTTGAAACAGTCCGTTAATTCCTCAGTCTCCTCTTATGTAACAAATTCCTCTTATGGTACCACTTAGAACTTGAAGCAAATTGTTTGGTTTGACCATGCTGGACCTATTACGAATGGACATTCATCGTTTTCTTAAAGCTGATATTCTAAGCAAATAAATGTCCCTTATTTGGTACCTACGGCAATTAAGCATATGTTATTTTTAAGTTTTTCAATTACATAGTATATCACAAAAAAATTCTGGCTACTCGAAATCCTTGATTGAAATGTCGAAAATATCCGCCTCTCTTTGTATAGAAAATCAGTCACGGCGCTGGTCTACTATTATGACATCACGTCCGGGAAAGAGTATATTCACATACCCGGATGTTCCATAGAAAGCATGTGCAGAGTGATACGATTTTCGGCTTATTTTTGTTTCAAAGGCTGAAAAGTCTAATAAATCATAATTCTATGTACAATTCTTTACCTTCCCCTAATATTTCATAGTATTAATATCAATTCCCCTTTTAAAAATTATGACTACATGCCAACGATGTGCTATTAGTCAATATTTTCACCATGTAATTTTTGTTTTGGTGTTGAAATCGGCCCAGGCACGGAGTGAACAGTAAAGCTGTCTGGTAATTAAGTGGACCCATACACAGCTCATTACCATACAGCGATCTCCCGATGGTTTCTTCTTCCTTTTTCCCATGTCTTTCGCCTTCCTTGGCCCTGAAGATCCTTCATCTACCATTTCTGACACCGGTAGTCAGGAGCAAGTCTTTGTTAATTGTTTTTCTTAGCTGGTAACGTCACTTCCATTCTCTTGCAATTGCCGATTAACATAACTAGCGCACGTACATTCTATCACAAGCAAGCAGCGCCTAGAGCAGCGGCCTGGTCTGACCTCCCGATTTTGCTCGCTTCACAAACGTTCGTGCAAGAGCCGCATCATACGCGGGTGAATATCGTTTGATCAATAGACGTTGTCAAAATATTATAGAGGAAGCGCGCTTGCATGATCTTGTTCAAGTTTGATATTTTACAACATAAAATGTTTAACTGGTACTGTATCCTCTTTTGAGGCAGTCACACACATCTATGATAAGTATTATCATAGTTCTGGGCCTATTCATTTTACAAAACTGCTCCTACCTTATCTGATGACAAGATAATGCATCTGCCTATTCATACGTGCATGATTTAACCTCGTTTCCCAAGCAGTAAACTAGTCTTAAATCTCTACCAAATAGGTGAATAAGAGGATATAAAAAGAAATCAGCGACTGGAAAATGTTGCTTCGTTATTCTTCATTCAAATGAAAACAAAAAATCCATCAAATATACTCCTTAACAGCTACAAATCTAAGCTCTGACAGGATAGCATTTACGTAGGGATATCACTGCCATTAACTCTCACTGAGCCCATGAGTCCCGTTCGTGATGTCACGGATAGAGGCCCGACTCTACATGCACTTCCGGCTTTCAGACTACATAGTTTGGTAGAGTTTACTCGCATAAATTCCCCATTCTAAACTTGTTTTTCTCAGTTGGACACCATTTAGTGTTATTCTGGGGGTTAAAAGCTTTCTATTGATGTAATTATCTCAATATTTTGGATTGTCTTAGAATTTCAACTTTAATGATTTCATTGTGATTATCTTCGTCAATGTCGTCTCAATAACATTCCGTACATGTTTCTTCTCTTTCATCTCATCATGGTCGCCGCCAATAAGCCGGGACAGAATCAAGATAGTGATTTTAAACATGTTAATCTACATGCGCAGAAGATAATAACTCTCCTAAATCATGGAAAATAGATGCGCAGTTCTGGCTTATAATCGGAAATTGTTGTTCCGTGTACTGTACATGTATTTTATTTTGAAAAACATGTTGATATTACCAGATGGATTTTTGGGTTGTGATTTAAAATCCCGTTTCCCCCTATTTCCTCATAATATTCCAGAGTTACAACGCACAGGGCTGATACAGATCATGAACTTCTAATTGTTTTATAAGGTCATAGGTGTGTGCGAAAGTTTGCGAATCAGTAATACATTTCATATCACCAAAATCGTCTGCTTTTCAACTTTGCTGCTCCCCATTGGGGATGCTTTTATTTAAGACACACTCTTACAGAGCACACCATCCAAACAAAACCCAAGAGAGGGAAACTGCTCCTTTGTCAATGACCGAAAATGCTTACGCAGCTGAATGTTCTCATTAAGATGCACATAATCAGAAGGCAGCGACTATCATTGGATCAAAGAAAGAATCACGTTGAATGTCCATCGTAATAGGTCCATGGTTTGACAGAAGCTAAAAAGACAATTAACAGTGCTAACACAGGAATTTACAAGATCATGGGCTCAGCCTGCAACCTCATGGCCCTGCATGGTCCTCCAAAGTGGCCGCCTATACTAAAGCCTTAATTGCTGCAGACTGTATAATTTCCCACTTTTCTGTGGCAAACCTGCCGCAAAGTGTTCCTGCGGCATACTGATATGCAGCAGGTCTGGAGCAAAGTTAATCCTGCCGCAGATCTGCCGCATATTACTGTTCCTATGCCATACTGGTATGCGGCAAGTCTGGAGCAAAGTTTTATCCTGCCGCAGACTGTTCTTGTGGCATACTGGTATGCGGCAAGTCTGCAGCAAAATTTCTTTCTGCCGCATACTTTGGCATACTCTTTGCCGCGGACTAAAATGTCTGCCGCAGATCTGCGGCATACTTTTCACTTTCCTATGGGACGTGATCTCACACATCTCAGCAGAGTTCGGACAGCTCTTCAGGTGCTATGCCGGGGCTGTATTTAAGCGTTTTGTAATTTATAATAATCATTACGTCGAATGTTTCCAAGCATTAGATTTTGATAGCCTTGTCGAATCAAAGTTTCAACTTTGCAATAAAATCAATGAATATCTACTTTAAGAATTAGACTGATAAATTGCTATGTCTGGTCTATTGCATGGAGCGAAAACCTGGTTATTTATGCTACGGTCACAAAGGTTTGTACGAACGATAATTTCGTACAAATCTTTGTTTTTCCATTGTCTTCCCAAATTTTCATTGTCTGAAAATCGTTTGTACAGCGTTCGTAATGGCATTTATGACCGAGGCTTAACCAACGCTATGGAAAAGAAAATCATATAATTTGAAATTTAGGTGTACAGGAGAATGATGAGAAATTAAGATATGAAAACTAACAGAAATATTACATATGGCATGGCTTAAACAAAACACCTTTATAGGAAGTTAAAGATGAAATATTTTGGTAATTTTAAAAGACATCATGGTCTCTTAACTCTTATCCTGCCATGAGACTGCTAGCGCGCTATTGTTATAGTGCCATGTGCACGCGAGCGTGCTATCGATTGAAAGCCACGTTCATGCTAGCGAGCCACCGCTACGGTGCTTCGTGCGCGCTAGCGCGCAGATGTAATAACAGTTATTGTTCATGCCCATTGCACCGTGCTGAGTGCTTTTGCAGCGCTATTGAAAGTACCATCGCGTGCATCAGATTATCGGCTTTGGATTACGCGTCTTTGTATACAACAGTCAGATTGGATTTTCTCGAGTAATTCAGGGATTTGTTTTTTGTAAAGATTTAAATAACACGCACTTGAACCAACCTTAAAATTAACTTGGCACGCAGGAGATTAGCACTGTGGCACAATAGGAATTAGCACTGTGGCACTGGTTGCATTGTATGGGTGGCAGCTTAAGAGTTAAAGGATTTGTTAGAAGGAAAAGTAGAAGGTACTAGACTGAAAGGGAAGCCGAGAACCAACTGGGAGCACATAAAGACCTCCAAGCTGAGAGAAGATACAAGGATAGATAGACGGGTAGGCTTTATAAAGAGATCATTACCACCTAGACAATCTTGATTTAAGGGGGTGTCTACGGGACTACGTGTCTTATCTGTGGCCTGATTCGGGGCCAATCGGGTATAATACGACTACGGACGCTGCAACCGCATCAATCACGTGCGAGCAACATACGCGAAAACCGAAGCGTGAGGAGAACTTCGGTCTGACTACCACGAGCAAGTCCAATCTTTTACGTGCAGTTACAACCCCCTTTAGATCATATCCTGCAATAAGGGTGCATGCATGCTACCGCTAAAGTTCTTTGTACACGCGAGCGCGCTATCGATTGGCTGCTTTATTCACGCGAGCGAGCTACCGCATCAGTGCTTCATGCATGTTTGCTCGCATTCGTAATAGCAGTTATCGTTCATGCCCATTGTTTGTACTGTGCTGAGTGCTTCCCACGCGCTATAGATCGCACCATCAGATTATCTCAAAATAAACTTTGCACTGGGGATTCCTGGTTTGGCACAATGGGGATTATAGCCATGTGGCTCTGGGCTGTATTCATTATGGCACGATAAGAGTTAACTGTAGTACTTGTATGTAGACAACTTCACCTTATAGTCACATCTGTGGAGAGATGCAAAAATGTGGCCACTGCAGACAAATGGCATTTACAGGCAGGTATAAGTTGACCACCAGAGACTAGAGAGGTGACCTTCAGTAGCCTAGCTGTTCAGAGTGTAGGAAACTTTTGCAAAACTTGTAAAAAGAAACGTATAAAGAATCATCGTATAGCCAATTGGGCATATAGATATAGATATTAACATCATAGAAAGAAACTGGTTTTGAATCAGGTGTGCGCAGTGACGCTAAACCCTGCCCATTTATACGATTTTTGTCTCGAGCAAGACATAGGCGCCACTTTTCCGGCGACGGCAGCGGCATCAACATCAAGTTTTTGAAAAAATAAGTTCTTATTTAATGAAACTTGGACTAACGGGTTATCAAGTATCACCAATCACGTGAAGAAAATGTCAGGTCACAAAGACAAGGTCAAAGGTCATTTCAGGTCAACAAACTTAGACTACATGTATGTTGTGGCATCAACAAATTTTTAATATATTTTTGAAAGTATAAGTTCTTATTCAATGAAACTTGGACTGAAGGGTTATCAGTATCCCCAATCATGTGAGGAGAATTTCATTTCAGGTCAACAAACTTAGATTAGTTGTAGCATCATCTTCAAAAATTTAACCCGAGGTTAAGATTTTGAATTTTTATCATAATTTTGAAAGTATAGATTCCTATTCCATGAAACGTGAACATATGGGTTATCAAATATCACCAATTATGTGATTAGTCTTTTAGGTGACAAAGTCAAGGTCAAATGTCATTTCAGGTCTGCAAACTTTGGGGCATCAAAATCAAGATTTTGAATTTCTAGCATAATTTCAAATGCGTTCGTTCAAATTCCATGAAACTTGTACCCAAGGGTTATCCAGTGACACAAATCATATAACACAAAGTTAAGGTCAGTAGGACTCTGATTATGTTTGTTATTTGTTCATATTTCATGAAAGTTATCAATCTTAGTACAAATTAGTGCTGTAACATCACGGATATCTCCAATTCCGTTTAACCGCCAGTCAAAACCGGACGGTTTTCGGTTAAACGATTTAAAAAAAAAAAAAAAAAAAAAAAAAAAAAAAATCGTTTTTTTTTTTTTTTTTTTTTTTTTTTTTTTTTTTTACCGACTCTGGCAACTTTCATTTAACTGCGAGGTGCATTTAAAGGGGCCGATTTGTGCTTGTGAACTTGTCACAAATAATAGTAACAATGTTGTTTTTAGAAGAATGTGTAAGATCATTAATGTAAATTAAAAACAGTAGAGGACCTAGGACAGAACCTTGTGTAAAAGTTGGATGAATTATTATTATAAACTACATATTGAGATGATGAGATCTATTACAAAGATTACTTTCAAACCAAGATGACAGACAAATTGGAGTGTTGTTCTAGTTTTGGAGTGGTGAGTCAACACACAGATTACTGAGCTGGGAGACCTTGCCAGGCATAGTGCCAGGTGGAGGGGCATAAATCGAAACTTAAAACAAACAAACAAAAAAATTATAAAAAAAAAAAAAAAAAAAAAAAAATATTAAAAAAAAAAAAAAAGAAAAAAAAATCGGGAAAACGAAACCGTCCAATTGAAAACGGAATCCGCCATGGGCGGTCGGATACCGGACGGTTAAACGTTTGACTACAGCACTAGTACAAATAATAGTTAATAATTCTTCTGGTGATTCTTAGCCAATATTCACTTCAAAATGCTGATTAAATTCAGAGGATTTCCTTTTTTGGGGTCTGCTAATGGGCCACCCTGCCTATACACAATGTCCCGACCTCAATTTTTCATCATATTGAATTGCGTAATGCAGGCGAGACCGCGTTTCCCTTGTTTTACGATGTGATTGACTCAAACAGGGTGCTGATTCTTAATTGAGTTTTTGTTTAAAACGATGCCCAAACAGACTTTTCTTTATGGGACATTTCGTTATACAACGTTTAGACTACTAAATTGTTATTACTTATCCTACAATTTTTGTATAGCTAAACAAGGAAATTGGTTGGCTGAACTCAGGGTAAGACAGATCTGACTGTACATAATTGCTGTAAACATTACCATCTTTCAGCCTTCTCACTGGATAGAAGTGCTTCTACATATCGTACACGCATCCATGGTTGCCTCAAGGCACATTCAAATCATGCATGAATTATGCAGACTCTTTGACCCATTGGAGAAGTCCTGATAATTGCATCAGTAGGCGCATTTATACTGTCAAATACCTCATTAAAAAAATTGTGATGTTTTATGCTCCAGTTTACACTTGTGCTGAAACATAGAAAAAAAACATATTGTTTGTGGCTATATATTTTGTTCAGCTCCGACCAAAATGGCATGTCAATTTTGTTACGAAATTCCATAAACAATTTGCTGTTCAGGGGTACCTCATGCGCATAAAGCAATGATGAATTTTTTCGTTAAGCTATGGGAGGTTAACCTAGGTCCATGCTACAACAAAAAGTTTTAACTGATTCCTAATTCTTTATCTTTGTAAAGTTTCAGGCTCTCAAAGGGCCATTTAGCTATTTGGTCATAGTTAAAAAAACAGTGCCATATGCAAATAAGGCTTCAAGGATGAAAGCTAGCCAAGCTCCTAAATTCATGTGACATACATTGCGATATTTCAGCTGCAAACGTTTATACTCACAAAACACGCCCAAAAATCACACTCCGGTTTGGAATATTTCGGGCTCGGTATTTTTGCCGGTAAAGCGTAGTTCCTTGGAAACATCACTGAAACATGGCGGTTTGGCATTGTGGGGCGTGTTTGGATGCAAGTGTAAATGGCCCTAATGTCTACATCAATATAGCTCTTTGCATTAGGCCTTCAGTACTATTGGCATAGTGTGAACCCAGACAGGGAAAGGGCACTATAGCTACATGTACATGATAAAGATCTTGCTTGGTAGATGAAATGTAAACTAACAAGCCTATTGTTTAGGGGGAAGATTCAAGAGGCAGTGGTTTCATCTTGTTTATTTTCCCCTTCCCCATTTCCCTCTTCCTCTCATTTTCCTTATTTTCTCTTTTCTCTGTATGTATCTCTCTCTCCCCCCTTCTCTCTCTCTCTCTCTCTCTCTCTTTCCTTTGCCATTTAATTCCATGGGCATGTTCTCCCACTGTAAATATAGCTACACCACAGATTGTATATAACCACACTATTTGCTTCAGGTGCATCTGGAGATTTCTATTAAACAGCTTGTAATGTTTGTCTTGTGTTATTTACATATTTACAACTCAACCAGATATGTCCAACATTTTACAATATTAGTAACTGGAGGGGATTTTTGCAATTTTTTAGGGTGTACAATACAGTATGTCCATAAAGATATTGGATTTGGAAACAAATTTGTATGTAATTCATGTTCAGCATATCATCTGCCAAAGGAGATGAACTCGTAGACATGTTTATAGGGTTAACACCCTTCTGTCTTTCAGCAGATGATATTTCACAAATCTCTGTGACTCGCATGTTCTTTTATTTTCTTTTAAAGGTAAAGAAGACCAACAGCATGGATGCTCTTAAAACAGCCGTCTATTTGTCTGAGAAGAGGTGCTGATGCTGAAGTACATGTAAAGACCAATCACACTGTGATGATGATCATACTGTATCAAGTCTAATTAAGACAGCGGAAGGGCAGATGTTGCATCTTCTCCAGAGAACCAAGGAACCTGATCCTAATTCTGTCGCTGATACCACTCCAAAAGCCAGTGTTCACTGCAGTGTTGCAGCAAATAGTAATGCAACAAGAAAGAACCATGAACAGCAGTTGTACAGTTCAATACTGGTAGATCTTTTCTTTTGTAAGAATTTACCTATACTGCTGGACAGGATTTTTAAAATTTAACCTTCTGTTACTTTGAATGTAATAGTTACTTCCAGATTTGTAGAATCAGTATTGATGCACCAAATAATAATCAAGTCTTTCCCTTTTTGCTCTTGTTAATACATGATTATTTGATGTCCTGGGAAAATGTTAGGATAGAAGATGTGTTAGAGCTGTAGATGTCTTGAGGGAGGAAAAAGAGCATCTCGTCCTCAGGGCAGTGCAGTAGTTCAGCACCAGTCTTCCTTGAGAATAACCAATGCAAGTCTGAGACACAATAGAAGTCAAAATGGTTGGTCAACTAAGACTCAAGCCGCACATTGAACATTGGGAAGGAGATGATGAAGTAACATTTTATGCTGCTAATGTCCAAAGACCTTGTGATTTGAGTGACCTCGCAGCCGCTTCCTCCTCCTCGTCATCCTCCTCAAACTCTAGTTCTTCAGATCTCTCTGGAAGTGGAGACGGCTTGCAGAACAGCAATGCCGCCAACGAGGTGTTGGATGCTCTACGCTCCAGGTCAGATTCGTGTACTTTCCCCGAGAGTAAAGATGTGAAGGTGCACCCCTTCATGCTGAGGATAGGCAAGATCATCTCCAACGTACCCTTCAGTGTGGGTACTCTTATCACTGTAAGTGCAGTATCTTTTCTCTTAGGGACACTGGCTGTTATGGTTGTCAAACCCTCGCCTCAATGGGACAAGTCACTCGACGCGTTTCAGATTCCTAATCATCCGTCCACTCTCAAACGTGAGATGCTTGAATTAGCTCAGAAGGATAACCACGTTCGGAAGAGACCTAAGCGACGCACGTTTGAGCCTCCGGCTAGATTAGGTGAATTGGACTTGAAAGATTCTACCATCAAGGAATATGGAATCGATTTCAAGCACATGAGCAATATCCACAAGAGACATATCAAGACAAAGCTGAGCTATCCCAAAAAGGCAGGGGTCGACCTTCCAGAGAATGTATTCAATCCCATCCATTCTGATCATCTCTTGGATATCAACAAGAAATTAGTGCATCGCAATCAACAACTCATCAAAGACAATAACCAACTCGTGCAAAAGGATCAAAACCTTCAAGTTAACAGTGCCAACCAAAACACAAACAGTGCAAATAAACGCAGCTCAAGTGTAAGCAACTCCAGCACAGTGAAAGAAGACACGCAGGGGCACATCATCAAGAGGCGTTCTGCAGGACTCGTGCCCCAGGCCCACTCCTGGCGTCTGCAGCTGGTCTACATGGCAAAGGGGGAGGACGAGAACATCTTCACACCTGAGCGACTTCAGACGATCCATGACATTGAGATGGACATCATGAAGCAGCCAGGCTTTACACGATTCTGTTCCCGGTCTTCCCATTCTATTGATGATCCAGCATTAGCCAGGTTTGGCCACTGTCTACCTCCAAACTCTCTCATGACGTACTTCTTCCCCACTCAAGTTGGTGACATGGTGAGTGTTTGATATAATAAAATAGTTTAGAAATTTAAAGTTTTATAATCTATACCGAAGTCAACAACAAAACCAATACCTCTGCTCACTCTCTTTACTTGTACATTGTTGTATTTATCGAAACAGGACTAATGAATGATAATATTTCACCTTGAAGGGAAAGACTTTGAAACATGGTAATCAAATGCACATGTTATTTAACCATTGGGTATTTAACCTTGATGAATATACAACCACATGAAGCTACATTGTAATTCAATATACAGCTCCAAGGCTGTTGATTAGATTCAAGAGATTCAAGATTTATTTCTTTCTTTCCACTGACATGAAAACAATACATTCATGAACAGTAACAACTAAGGCTGTTCACAACAGTGTAATGAGGTACCCGAGTACACTACCAGGCTTACAAGCGAATATTCGGACGCCATGTTTTTTTAATAATTTTTTTGATTTTTTTTTGTTTTGTTTTGTTGATTTTTTGTTGTTGTTTTGTTGCCACTACCATACCACTGGAGCAGTATCTCAGCTCTGTCGCCGAAAACGCCTGCAATTTTACTTTGAGTTGCAGTTGAAGGCGCCGATTTAATAATACTAATAACAGTAAACAATATTAATGCTGTTTTAAAAACCAAAGATGGCAGAATAATCCATTTTCCTCCCAAGTCCAAACAGAAATCTGGACATTTGGTCCCAGTTTCTGAGTGGTGAGTTTTAAGGTGCTTGAGTTGGGAAACATTTTTACCGACGACACCATGCCAGCGGCCGCTGCTCTCCCTGGCACGGGTAAACGTCGGCCTGGGAATATTTTTTTTTGCGGCCGAATAAGAGATATCGTACTCGAGTAGTTATCAACAGTGCGGGTACTCGAGCATTCGACTACTCGTCGCAGCCCTAGTAACAACAAGTTCATCATCAACAAGAATAAATTGATGAACAATAACAAGAAAGTTATAAAGACATTGAAAATGTGAAAAAGAGGGGTTCAGTAAAAAGAAGTAACAGAAATAACGGAAATGGGAAATGTGAATAAATGTACAATACAGGGGGGGGGGGCTAACAATACTAAGCTATTTATCTTTACTGAATATAAATAAATATAAGATCTATCACTAAATTATAGAATAGGGTAGATTTAAAAAAAGGAGCAGAATGATGATAAGTGAATAGTAAAGAATAGGGGAAGGTGAATAAATGTACAATGCAGGGGGGGGGGACAAACAAAGCTAAACCAGTTACCTACAATACTGAATGTAAATAAATATCAGATCTATCACCAATTTTAAAAGGTGGCTATTATGAGTTAGAATGGCAAAAGGTGGCTACCGGTATTACGAGTAAGAATGGCAATTAAACACTGTATCGTGAACTGAACGCGTGTTCACAGAGGGAAAAAAATATACCTTGAACATCTACATTATGTACATGTATGCAGGAAATGTGGGCCTGAAAATATTTCATATGTAGTGAGCATGTTAATACAATGGATAATTTGATAACTATAAAATATGTACTACAGCAAGTTAAATCACATTTCACTGTAGGTGTATAGCAGACGAAACTTCAGCTTAAGGACTGCCTGATACCCACCCAATGCACAGTCAACTACCCCTAGGTCAACTACCCCTAGGTCAACTACCCCTAGGTCAACTACCCCCTAGGGCAAACACCCTCTAGGACAGCTACCCCCGAGGACAACCACCCTCTAGGACAGCTTCCCCCCGGACAACTATCCCCCAGACAACTACCCCCCAGTCAACTACCTCCTAGGACAACTACCTAGGGGGTAGTCTCTGGGAGTAGTCGTCCTAGAGGGTTGTTGCCCTCGGGGGTAGTTGTCCTAGGGGTGGTTGTCTGGGGGTAGTTGTCCTAGGGGGTAGTTGTCTCTGGGAGTAGTCGTCCTAGAGGGTTGTTGCCCTCGGGGTAGTTGTCCTAGGGGTTTGTTGACTGGGGATGGTTTTCCGGGGAGTGGATGTCCAGGGGGTAGGTGTCCGGATACTTGGTGCAGTATGAGCAAGTGTATTAATCCTAAGCTGTGTTTTAGCCGACGACACATACATGTAGTATAAGGCAGCTTGTCTCGAAGAGTATTTGGTTATTTTTACAAAAAATCGATGCTATTGCCATGGGAACTTCACCCTTCCCCAACTGATACATGAGATATCCCAGACATAGAAAGTATATATATCTTGTACCTTCAGCATTGTATTTTTCGTAAAATGTGAGCTGCCGAAATATTTCTCACTGCTCTCTTTTAATGAGCAGAATTTTATCTAGGTAGGATTTGGCTGTGGCTACCCAGGCAAGCACACCATAATTTAAGTATGGAAAAATTAAGGAAGAGTACAACATACTAGTTATACATGTGAGTGAGAGGTAGGACTACAAATTAAATTATTAGTTATACCATCATATCCAGGGCTCTTTTTCCTTTTCAAGCCTATAACCTCAAAATTTACTACAGGAACAAAAAATAAAGTCTTTTCATTTGGACTGGCTAAATAATTTTCAAAGGTTTCCTGTTTATCAGGTATGGAGCTAGACAGAGAAGCACCAATGTTAGAAAAATATTTATTAAATGCTTCACACATAAGTTTCTTGTCTTCAAAAAGACCATCCTCCCCAGACGAGATTTGTAATACTCTGTAGTTTAGGATTGGTTTTTAAGACATTTCAAATAACGTTGTGGAATTGATCAGAAAGGTTGATCATCTAGCATATAATTATTAGTGTGTACTGCAAGGTTCTGGAATCATCAAAATGATAAGAAATTTGGCCCAGTCTTGTAAAGTTACAAGCACTGTACACAGAAAGATGGACTACGCGACATCTATCCAGTCCGGATAGATATAATAATTTACACGTAGACTGGGATTGAAAATGATAATAGTCTTTCTTTGCTTGGCGCAGAGCAGAAGTCAGTACATTTCTGTATCTACACCATAGTATACTTTAACTCGGATTAACCAGTTTGCTTTGTATCTACAAAACAAATAATTTTTAAAAATTTATTGACATACGTAAAGACTTAGTAACCCATGGCATTCAAGGTACGGTACTCTTTTATATTCTTGCTTACATCTTTGCACCAAGGGCAAGCATCTGTCATAAAATAACATTATTATATCCATGAATTTATCAAAAGACTTATCAACATCTGTTTCACATAAATCTTATTCCATTCAACAGTTTCCAATTCTCTCTTAAATTGTGCAATATTTCATTGAGTCAATTTCTGTATTAACTTTTTATAGGATGCATTGCAAGAACTCCTTAATGCTAAAGATGATCTAGTAAATATAGGGAAATGATCTGACAAATCAGTTACTATTATACCAGCAGTGGGAATAGGGTGCAAATAAATGGTAAGAATATTGTCAATTAAGGTTTGTGAGTTTTCTGCTACTCTAGTTGGTTTATTAATCAAAGGAATCAAAGAGAATGTACTTAAAGTATCAACAAAATGATCAACAGAGTTATCGTGATCATGACAAAATAAATTTATATTAAAATCACCAATGATAATTATTTTTCTATATGACATTCAAATATAAATGTACTGACCACAGAAGGTTGCACTGCATCTGTATTTTTTGAAAAATACTTTTTTATCCTAAACCTATTCACCAATAATTTACTATAATATTAGATACGTATACCATTTACCTCACCCACCTGGAAAAGTACACTTTTTGTCCATTGACATATCGAAACTCATCCAAATAATATCAATAAATTATGGAAGCTCCTTTTTTCATGGACCAATACAACTGTAGTTGCTGTGGAGTACCACGCAATTCAAATACATGAAATAATTAGTTTTTGTTCATTAAGTCATCAAGACTATTCAACATAATATCAATACATTTGTGAAAGGTCCGGTTTGTCGTAGTGCAGAGGAGCAAGAGGCAATATGTCTGTAACTTTAAAGGCCAAGTCCACTCCAAAAATAATTTGCTTTTAACAGATGCAGAAAAACAAGAGAAACAGAGCAAAAAAATTTGAGTAAAATCGGATAACTTATAAGGAAGTTATGAATTTTTGAAAAACTATGAAAAACTATACAGTGCGTCCCAGAAAAAACGAAACCGAGAAGTATCGATGTTCTATCATAACTTAATCAAAACTATAATTAATGAATGATACATATTTGGAAAGCTTAGAGTCTCCTCTTTCAGTTGATGCTACTCAGATGATGCATATTTCACGCATAAGTGATTAAAAGCAATTTGAAGGAAGGAAACCAAAAAGACATTTGGCGGGCAGTATCTGAATTTCGAAGAAAAATTCATATTTCTAGAAAGTTGAGTTTCCGCCCTTTCATATGACACCTCAATCAGGAAAAATGAGCAAGGAATGACAAAGTTCTGTTTGTTTAAAGTAGTGCTTGCATTTCCATAATTTTATTAAACGAATTCGTTTTCACTGGCTGCCTGCCGTATCAATAAACGAAATTAACAAAAGACTTAACTCCGTTTCGTTGACAATCAACCGTAGACGAGAGTCTTCATGCATGGCTGATTGTCAACGAAACGGAGTTTAGTCTTTTGTCAAATCTGCTTTTTGCTACGGCAGGCACCCAGTGAAAACGAATTCGTTTGTTAAAATTATGAAAATGTAAGGGCTACTTTAAACAAACAGAACTTTGTTATTCCTCGCTCATTTTTCCTGATTGAGGTGTCATATGAAAGGGCAGATACTCAACTTTCTAGAAATGTGAATTTTTCTTCGAAATTCAGATACCGCCCGCCAAATGTCTTTTTGGTTTCCTTCCTTCAAATTGCTTTTAATCACTCATGCGTGAAATATGCATCATCTGAGTAGCATCAACTGAAAGAGGAGACTCTAAGCTTTCCAAATATGTATCATTCATTAATTATAGTTGTGATTAAGTTATGATAAAACATCGATACTTCTCGGTTTCGTTTTTTCTGGGACGCACTGTAGAACAATGGACATCACTTCTCAAATTGCCAATTTGGTTATCAGCTTGTGACGTCATTGCCTGACTATTTATCAATTGCTTTATACATTTTTATCCTATTAATTTCCTTTTTTATCCTCCAAACCTTTGCAAAGGTTTTATGATTTGTATCATATTGCGTGCATGACATTTCACAAAACCTTTTATGAACTTTGAGAATTGATACTATTTTCTGAATATTGTATATTTGTAATCATTGATTTTTATGTAAATAGTTTATCAAAATTCACATTTTTCAGGATTTAACTGGAAAAAAGTTCTCTATACAGTACGAGTCAAAAAAAAGTTTACACTTAGAAAATGTATAATTATTTTATAAATCATCTATGAACAGTAAATTATTATACATCCTATGAAAGAGTGTTTTATCCCGAATTATTTAGTAACATTTTTGTGTGGTATGTATTCACGCTTGGATGAACAGGAGGCACTGTTTGCAAGAGTTCAAAAATCGACTCGCGCCAAAGTTGCTAATGTGTTGCTTGAATAAAACGGTTGGGATTTGGGTATTAATTTGGTCATTGCAGATCCAAATAACATCCCCAACAAAATTAATCATGCCACACATATCAAATATCGAATATAAAATATCAACGAGCATTTTTGCGCGCACGAGTGTGTATGTGTGTAACTTTGTATCTGCAAAATGCATCTCATTTGATACATTCAATTCATTCTCTCATTTTAATACCAACATATCACATACGGTATTAGTGCATCAACACACCAACAAATTGCATGTACTATCAGTATAACTTGGATTCTGGTGTGAGGAAATAAGATTCTTAGGGGAAAAAGCGGAAATTTACATTATCAATATGAAGAAAATGATTAGTGACTCGACTTACTTGACTTAAGCCGTCCACACCATCACTGGGATGTATGATGGCTTGCCACACCTTCCTATCTTCTGTTAGCCTTGTGGCTTTAGTCAGGGAGTCAACTTGTCTGTTTTTGCAGTCCGCCTTGATGCAGTCTGTCAATCTCTTAGCTGGTCTTCCCCTTGGGCGTTTGCCATGTACATTTCCGTTGAGAAGGATGTGGGGGTATCTTTTTGAATTCATTCGGTTGATATGTCCAAAGTATCTCAGTCTTTTTGTGGCAACCCTGTCGATGATGGTTTCATCCATATTCAGTTGTGTTTGTAGGTGTGTGTTCCTTAGCCTGTCGAGTCTGGTCACACCCATGATTCTCCTGAGGCATGCCATCTCACAAGTGTGAAGTCTATTTTCATCGACCTTCTTTAAAGTCCATGTTTCTGCACCATATAACAGAATAACAAAATGATTAGTGGATAGTGAGGCAATGACGAGACAGACTCATGGGTGAGTTGCCAAATTGTCTTGTGATTTTCAAAGTTTTTCATGTCATTTAAAATTCATAACTTTCTTATTAGTTATCCGATTTTGCTCAAACTTTTATTGATTGGTTTGTCTGATTTTTCTTTTTCTATTTAAACTTATTTATTATTGGAGTGGGCAAGATAAATATGCCCCAACGACAATTGCTCCAAACTTTATTTTTCAAAGAGGTAAACCTCTCTAAAGAGCTGGGAGCCCCCAAAATTTGATGGCAAACATTCACTTCAATTGTATAATGAAGTGAAAGAGAATGTCACTTAACTCTGACTTCTGCAAGGAATTTTCAGAATAAATGTGTATGAAGACGAATATTGATAAAAGAATCCAAAATTTAGGTTTTCTGCGTACAACACAAAACCAAAGTTTTGTATTCTTTCATTACTATTCGTCTTCAAACTCATTTGTTTTGAACATCCTTGCAGAGTTAGTGTTATAGGACATCCTCCTTCAAATCATTCCCGGCCCCCCCCCCCCCTTCCCACTCCGGGAACGGAGGGACTGCATGCGTGTTCCCAAAATCTCTGGCTTGTAACAATGAAAAAGCTCTGCTCGTATTGACTTTACACACCGGACTTATGCTGAAAAGTGGGGGGGGGGTGCTGAAAAGGCTTGTATAAAAAAAGAAAAAAATCTACCCGTATTGACTTTACACACACCAGATTGATGCTGAAAGGGGGGGGGGGTGCTGGGAACATGCATATGTGTTCCCTAAATAACGCTGAGTGGCGGGGGGGGGGCAGGACATCATTACACTTTGCCATCAAATTTGTAAGCGAATTTGGGGCTTCCAACACTTTGAGTGGCTTTAGGATAGATTATGGTTGGGTTTTTTAGGTAAAGTGTTTGGTGCAGGGTTGAAATTGAGAATTTGAATAGAGTAGGAAATGGCTGCAAAGCTAAATTTTGTGGAGGGGGAACTAAAGGTATGGGACCTCCATTACTGATGCACATTTCTTGAAAACATTTTGTTTGCTTTGGGGCTGATGAGTTAAGTGAGATTATAAAAACATTTTTAGGGAATTGATCACCTAAAATAAAAGAAATTGAAAATGATTTCTTTCCTACCTTGTCTCGAAGATGCACCTGTTGAATACCGACACCTGGGACATATTTTATCTCACAAGGTGAATAATAAGTAGTAGTTCAAATATTGCACAGCACCCGTAGAAAGAATATGTAGGACTATATACAAGAATAATGTCGCTTCTTTGCGGATTAAGTAAGGAAGAAGAAACTTGTAATCTCTATAAAGTAATAAGGTCTTAGAACCGAGTAGAGAAACAAGCGAAGAAGTAGGACATGAATTACGTTGAAGCTGAATTAGCTTTGGTTAGACTCTAGAAGACGTGTGCTCTATAACAACAGCTCAGGAGAAGTGATGAATATAGGTGTGGCACTAAGCAAGTATAATATGCATGCTATACCAGTACCTTGGGTGGTTGCACATAGGGTGTGGAATGTGCTTGCCAGAGAAAGTATGTGAGGCACTCTGTGAGGATCTTATTCAAATTAGTTCTTTTGTGAGCCCATGTAAGTTATGCGAGGATCGTATTCAAATTAGATGTTCTTTTGTGAGCCCAGTTATGAACAGCTAGGTGCTTAGGTATGTAGATTTCCACTTCACTAGATGAATAGTTAAGTGTATTTAAGTGTACACAATAGCTAGGTTCTGTCAGGTTTATATGAGAGGGAATGAGAAATAGCTCTTTCTTTATAATGCAAATTAGTCAGGGACAACAGGAATGTACCTAACTAAAGAGGAGTGATATGCCCCAGTGGACACACTCACTGTATGCAGGTTAAAGCTCATACATGCAGTGAGCAGAGATGAGACTGGTTGTAGCTGTGCCTACATGAAGCTGTAATTGATGTCTCATCCTGATATTCTTGGTAAATATAGTTGATTTTGGACACCTTAATATGTGAGTACAGTATATAATTAACTCTCTGATGTAAAGATTTGCTGAGGAGCTAAATTGGATAGATTATGATTTGTGTGAAAAAGAGGGAGATTTATCTTTAATTTACATGAAGGATGCATGCTGGAAGTAATTGAGTCATGCCTATTAATGCTAGAAAGGCGTGTCAGTAAGACCTTATTAGTATATAATGTAACTGCTTTTTGGTAAGCCTTGTATTCATAAAGACAGGTTCTGTTGGTTTTCTTGTGTAATTCACATTGGTATGCAAATGTTTTAATAACTAATTACAGATAGCAAATATTGCAATCTTCTCTAGAGATGAGGTGACTTAAATATTGGTAGATGCCATGTCCCACTGCATTTGTATTGTGATTAGTTTGAGTATGTTTCTATATTGCTTAAGACTGATAGAATGATAAGGATAGCTCACTCATTTGCAGAATTGTATTATAAATAGGGAGTGGCCTTCATGGCAGATTTATTTACTACATGCATTTCATTGGCTGAGGTAAACTCAATATATACAATGTACATGAATGAACTAAATTGCATACACTGTATATGGAAGATGATATATTTGTAATTATGGATCTCTAGTTTTTCTGCTCCGGAAAGCAGCTGTAGCAAGTAATTATTTGTGATCATAATGATGCAATACTTACTGTAATTTTTGTGTCTTTTAATTTTCTACAACTAGCAACTGAAGTGACTTCATGCAGTCAAGGGTCTTCTACCCTCTTTTGTTTAGTTGAATATCATGAAATAAAGATTGGCCTCAAAGCGGTACCCAATAAGAACCGCAACAACTGCTTCCTCCGATTTATGACTTCGAGTCGACACCCTTACATATAGAATTGCAGACTCTTTGTATGACACATTTTCATTTGTGTGTGCTAGTCAAAATGCACATGCAGACAGCTCACTTTGATATTTGATCCTGAAGAGAGAGGTCTGTGTTAAGCAGGGCTCCCACTTAGCCGAGTTGGAGCCTCGAGTTGTGGCGAGCTGGCGCTAGCTTATGGCAAGCCGTTTTATCATTAATACATATTTCTTGATATCAAGGATTCAATTCTTGATATATCACGAAATTGAATTCTTGATATCAAGAATTACCATTGCTTTACAACGTAAAATTATTTCTTGATATCTAGAATTGATTTCTAGATATCAAGAAATATGTATTAAGGATAACACAGCTTGCCATAAGCTCGCGCCATCTCGCCACAACTCGCCACAACTCGAGGCTACAACTCGGCTAAGTGGGAGCCCTGCTTTACAGTTTTGGGGGGTATTTCCAAGGAAAGAAACCGGCCGTGGTGTGGTGCCAACCCAGTGCATGCTGAGACTGTTTCCCCTCTTCTCAATGCCGAATTGTAAGTAAAGTACATTTTTATACATCATATTGCATGTGTTATCATTTTTATATGCTTATTGTTATGGTCATTTAAAGAGGATAATATGAAGTTCTTTTTTTACTGAATGATATGTACTTCTTGTCTGGCTGAGTCCTTAAAAATATGGACATTTAAAGAGGATAGATATGAAGTGGTGTTATTACTGAATGATATGTATTTTTTTGTTTGGCCGAGTCCTTTAAAATATGGACATTTTTGCTAATGTTGGAAACTCGATGTAATACAAGTTGTGTTAATGTTAGGACCTATGCCATTAAGATTCCGGTCTTTTATTAATTTAGACGGCGGTCAACCTCGGCCTACGTAAAGTCAACCTCGGACTACGTATAGGGCAACCTCGGCTAAGACAAAGTCGGGTGTTTCAAGGTCATTCAAGGGTTATCTTCAACCAGATCAACGGGGCGCATCTCTAGCTAATTTCCACTGTTCAGCTAGGGCAATCACTCGCCGTCGCTACTGATCAACCCACGTTGGTCGTTGCAGTCGTCGTATAGCTTCATCGAAGTATAAACGTTAAATGAACTCAGAGAAGACAAACATTTATTTAAACTTCATTGAATGCCTGTATCCTATTTACAGATACTTATTATTTTGTAAACGACAATAATATGATGTGTTCTATTTGAGCAAGGATATTTGTAATATCCTCCTTGATTTGAGTTTACATTAAATGTTACATTCAACCTATATTTCTGGAATCCTTTGGTAGTATTATTCAGGGTGGTTAAGTAGCCTATTCTAGATGAATAAGCTAATACAAGCGAGCTATCGCACGTGACATTTGGGGGCTCGTCCGGGAGACACTAGCTGTAAAATTCCTAATAAAATCCAAGGATTGTTAGTTTTGTAGTGAGACATTGTTGTCATGTTTTGTGAGGTATTTATATCTTATTATTGTTCTGATCACTCTTTTTCATGTCAATTATATTTGAGGAGACGGGAACACTCGCAGTCACACTGGGGTTGCAAGCACCTGGCACCAGCTATAGGGGTTTTGGTAAGCAATTCATGTGTATATATGAAGAGTCTGTAAACCTGTCATACCTGTTATTGTAGTAGTTAAGTGTAAACATGGATTCTAAATTATTTGAGTTAGGAAAGGAATTAAGGCTTTCGGGTGAAGACCTTTTAGCTTTTGTAGAACGGGAGCGTAAAGTAGCTAGGGATGATAGACATGCAGCTAGGGAAGATAGACAAGAAGAAGAAAGGTTGTTAGAAAAGAAACTTGAATTAGCACGTCACCAAAATAGTACAGGAGTAGGCGGTAGTAATGGTGACCGTCGTTCTTTGGCCCCTTCCCCGAAACTTCCCCCTTTTACGGAAGGTAAGGATAGTATCGATGCATATCTTAATAGGTTTGAACGCTATGCTGAAAATCAGGGTTGGCCTCAAACTAGTTGGGCCATCATTCTTAGTGCTCTCCTTCGGGGCAAGTCATTAGATGTGTACTCAAGATTGTCAGGATGCTGAAGGATGCTTTGTTGAAGAGATTTGAACTCACTGCAGATGATTTCCGTAAGAAGTTCAGACTTTCTAATCCTGAGTCAGGAGAGACTCCTAGTCAGTTTGTTGTTAGGTTGTCACATTATTTAGACAAATGGATTGAATTGTCTGACTCTCAGCGTACGTATAATGGTATAGTACAATTGCTTCTAATGCAGCAAGTCTTAGAGAAGGGAGGTCTAGCACTAGCATTGTTTCTAAAGGAAAGAAAACCGAAGTCTGCAGACGAGATGGCAAGTCTAGCAGATACTTTTGTAGAGGCTCATGGGGGACATTTTGGAGTACCTAAGAAGAACCCCCCTGCAAACCACATAGTGAAACCTAAGGGTGACACTGCGGCATCCACTGCGCCAATTGCAAAGAGTAAGACTAGGAGCGAACAACCAATGCGCCGTAAAAATGGGCCACCTTGCGCAAGATTGTAAAGTTAGACTCCAGAGTGCGAGTTTAGTTAGTTCTGGCTCACCAAATTGTAAGCATAAGGAATGCAAGAATCGGTCTAAAGAAACTCAGAAAGTTTTAGTAGGAAAGCAGACATCAGGTCCTTGTCCAACTTGTAGGTCTTCTAGTGCCCAGAGTAATCAGACTGCTGATACTGTCGAAGTAGGTGATTTCTTAGTATCTTGTGCTGAATACATTGAACCTCCTCCAATGGAGATTATAGAATCAGATAGGCATAAGGAAGTCTATGGTATGTGTGCTGCATGTCAGCAGCATTGGCGTACTAATTAAGCTTCCAGTAAGTAGTGGGAAACTTGAATCCCATGATGTCAGTGTTCTTCGTGATTCAAGTTGTTCGGGTGTTGTTGTGAAGAAATCATTAGTACCACCAGAACAGTTTACTGGTCAGTATAAGCTGTGTATCTTGACTGATAAGACAGTTCGTAGATTTCCAATAGCTATGGTCAATATCGATTCTCCTTGGTTTGTTGGAAAGGCAGAAGCCTTGTGTGTAGTGTCACCAGTATTTGATGTAGTTCTTGGTGAAATTGATGATGTTAGACCAGTAAAGGATCCAATTCCTGATTGGAAGCCTGGTCAATCAGTTGAGTCACATGAGAATGTGAATATGGCAGTTCAGACTAGAGCTCAAGCTCATGATGCCAAGCACCCACGGCCCTCTTTGAAGGTACCATTGGCAATACCAGATGTTTCCTCAGAAGACATCAAAGAAGCACAGATGGCTGACTCAACGCTAGAGAAAGCAATGGAGTATGCCAAGTTGAATGGTGTGGATAGTGATTTTTCTGTAAGGAGTTCATATTTTGTCTTTGATCAGGGGTTGTTGTACAGAGTCTTCCAGTCGAAGTCTGTACTTAATAGTGGTAACAAGGTTAGACACTTAGTTGTTCCTAGGCCATATAGACAAGCAGTGTTGAAATTAGCCCACGAGGGTATAATGGGAGGGCACCAAGGTGTTCGAAAAGTGACTGAGAAGGTGTGGGCCAATTTTTATTGGCCAGATGTCCAAGCTGACATTACTTGGTAGGGTCGGTCTTGCGACATCTGCCAAAGGAACGTTCCGAAGGGCAGGGTTCCTAAGGTGCCTTTAGGCAAGATGCCCGTGATAGATATCCCATTTCTTAGAGTAGCTGTTGACTTGGTAGGCCCATGGACCTATTACGGATGGACATACAACGTGATTCTTAATGAGAACATTCAGCCGTTTTAACAATAACTACTGCGTAAGCGTTTTTGGTCATTGACAAAGGAGCAGTTTCCCTCTCTTGGGTTTTGTTTGGATGGTGTGCTCTGTAAGAGTGTGTCTTAAATAAAAGCATCCCCAATGGGGAGCAGCAAAGTTGAAAAGCAGACGATTTTGGTGATATGAAATGTATTATTACTGATTCGCAAACTTTCGCACACACCTATGACCTTATAAAACAATTAGAAGGCCATGATCTGTATCAGCCCTGTGCGTTGTAACTCTGGAATATTATGAGGAAATAGGGGGAAACGGGATTTTAAATCACAACCCCAAAATCCAAAAATAACCTCTTTCTGGTAATATCAACATGTTTCTCAAAATAAAATACATGTACAGTACACGGAACAACAATTCCGATTATAAGCCAGAACTGCACATCGATTTTCCATGATTTAGGCAAGTAATTATCTTCTGCGCATGTAGATTAACATGTGTAAAATCACTATCTTGATTCTGTCCTGGCTTTTTGGCGGCGACCATGATGAGATCAAATTGAAGAAACATGAAGGGAATGTTATTGAGACGACATTGACGGAGACAATCACAATGAATTCGTTAAGAAACCGATGAATGTCCATCCGTAATATGTCCATGGTAGGCCCAATTAAACCAGTAACTGCTAGGAATAATAGGTATATTCTCACGATTGTTGATTATGCAACGCGCTATCCTGAAGCGATAGCACTAATCAGACCCTTAAGCAGATCCTGAAGAGAGTGTATGCAGATCGTCCAAGTGATTGGGACAGGTACTTAGGACCACTTCTGTTTGCATACCGAGCAGCGCCGCAGGCTTCACTTGGCTTCTCACCATTTGAGTTGTTATATGGCAGGCAGGTTAGAGGTCCTCTTGAGATAATTAGGGAACTTTAGAGTGGTCAAACAGAGGATTCTGAGGTGAAGACTACGTATCAGTATGTTGTTGATCTCAGGGATAGGCTTGAGAGCACTATGGAAGTTGCTCAGAAGTTGCAAGGCATCCTCACGAAGCGCGAGGTATTATAACACTAAGAAGTAGGGTTAGGAAGATTGTCACTGGGAGATAAGGTACTGATCCTCCTTCCAACAGATCACAACAAGTTGCTACTACAATGGAAAGGACCATTCAAGGTAGTTCACAAGTTGAGTGATCTTGATTACCGTCTAGACATGAATGGAAAGGTGAAGACCTTTCATGCCAATCTCTTAAAGCTATACATTGATCGGACAGAGAGACCCAGCGTTTCTGCGTCTAACGACAAGACAGAAGAGACTGTCACTAGTGCTGGAGCTTTGGAGGTAGTTGCTGTAGCGTCAATCATTGACGGGTACGAAGATAATCGTGAAGGGACTTCCTCCATCCCAAGCACCATGAGGATAGGTGTTCCAGTCTTGGAAGCACAAGAGACCTTTGATGATGTCAAACTTGGTTTTACTTTGTCGACCCAACAGAGACAGGAAGTATGCTCTCTACTTGGGAATTTTCAAGATGTGATGACTGATATGCCTGGTAAAACGCATCTAGGTAATCACACAATTTTTTTGACTGCTGATGATCCTATTCGACAGAGACCATACCCCGTCCCACATGCACTCCGTGCTGTGATCCAGGATGAGACAGAGAAGATGGTCAAGATGGGAGTGGTAGAAAAGTCAAATTCACCTTACTCGTCTCCCATAGTAATTGTAAAGAAACCAGATGGCAGCAACCGTTTTTGCATAGATTTCCGTCCGTTGAATCGTATCAGTCTTTGATGCGGAACCTCTTCCAAGTTTCGATGAAATATTTGCTAGTCTTTCTGGATCTTGTTACTTTTCAAAGGTGGACTTGAGTAAAGGCTACTGGCAGATTCCTTTGTCAGAAGAGGCTAAGGCGAAGAAAGCTTTTTAGAGCCCAACTGGACTGTTCCAGTTTTGTGTAATGCCTTTTGGTTTAGTTAATGCAACCGCTACTTTTAGTAGAGTCATGAGGTCATTGTTGGCAGGCATAAATCATGTAACCAACTATCTGGATGATATTCTCATCCACACTTCCACTTGGCAAGAGCATCTCTCTACCTTGAATGAGCTTCTAAGAAGGCTGCGAGCAGCAGGGCTAACTGCTCGACGCAGCAAGTGCATACTTGGTTGTGAGAAGGTAGAGTTCTTAGGACATATTGTCCAAGTAGGTAAGATCCAACCAATGTTGGATAAGGTAGAGAAGATCTGAGATGCCAAGAAGCCAGAGACTAACCGGAGTGTTGGCTCAGTCAGTAGAGCGTCCGCCTCACAACCGGGAGGTCGTGGGTTCGATCCCCGGCCGCGTCATACCAAAAGACGTTAAAAGATGGGAGTTGCTGCTACCTTGTTTGGCGTTCAACAAAAAGGGATAGAGCAACGTCGATCTGGCGCTGCTCAGTGGCTGCTGGGCTCACGATCAATTGGGCATAAAGAATTTTCATTTCGGATTAATAAAATTTGGAGTGGACTAAAAGATTATTATTATTATTATTATTAAGAAACAGCTTCGAGCATTCAGCGGACTAGCTAGCTATTACAGACGCTTCGTTCCGAACTTTGCTTCGAAAGCGTCACCCCTAACCAGTTGAAATGGTCTGAGCAAGATGAGAAAGCCTTCAAAATTTTGAAGGAAAGTCTCATTCAGAGCCCCATCCTTTGTCTGCCCGATGTGAAGAAGAAGTTCATCGTCGGGACAGATGCATCTTCTACCGGGCTAGGTGCCGTGATCCTTCAAGAGCATGATGGAGAGAAGCAGCCTATCGCTTACGCGAGTCGCAAGCTTCTCCCACGAGAACAAGCATACTCAACTATAGAGCGTGAATGTCTTGCATTAGTTTGGGGGATTAACAAGTTTCAGGTGTATCTTGAGACGGATCATCAACCCCTTCTCTACCTCAATCGTGCAAAATGAGATGGGCCCTTTCCCTCCAGCCATTTTGCTTCCGAATTGAGGCAATTCGCGGCTCTGATAATTAATGTATGAGCAGATTTCCTAAGTAGGATGTAAGAGAAAAGTTCAGTACAACTTTACAGAGGTGCGGAATATATATATTCCAGTAGGAGAACTCTAGGATAACTTATTTTACTTTATTATTTTTCCTTTAATCTAATCTCTTTTCCTGAAGTGAATAAATAGATAAAATAGAGTAGATTGTCTATTTGGGAATAGATGCGGGCTGTAAGTTTATGCAGTAGACGTTAGGAGGTACGTTGATAACTGTTAGCTGTATGTTGTGTTTGGGAAATGAAAAAAATGATGATAACCTTTTTTTTCTTCTCCTTTGAATAAGATTTAGCTTGATTTTAGGAGAAAATGTACATTTTCTTGAAAGTGGGGGGGGGGGGGGGCCATTGTGAGGATCTTATTCAAATTAGTTCTTTTGTGAGCCCATGTAAGTTATGCAAGGATCGTATTCAAATTAGATGTTCTTTTGTGAGCCCAGTTATGAACAGGTGCTTATGTAGATTTCCACTTCACTAGATGAATAGTTAAGTGTATTCAAGTGTACACAATAGCTAGGTTCTGTCAGGTGTATAGAATTGCAGACTCTTTGTATGACACATTTTCATTTATGTGTGCTAGTCAAAATGCACATGGCAGCTCACTTTGATATTTGATCCTGAAGAGAGAGGTCTAGGTTACAGTTTTGGGGGGTATTTCCAAGGAAAGGAACCGGCCATGGTGTGGTGCCAACCCAGTGCATGCTGAGACTGTTTCCCCTCTTCTCAATGCCGAATTGTAAGTAAAGTACATTTTTATACATCATTGCATGTAAACCTATGTCATTTTGATATGGACAAAATATGGACATTTAAAGAGGATAGATATGAAGCGGTTTTATTACCGAATGATATGTATTTTTTTGTTTGGCCGAGTCTTTTAAAATGTGGACATTTTTGCTAATGTTGGAAACTTGATGTAATACAAGTTGTATTTTGCGTTTTCGTGTTAATTTTAGGACCTATGCCATTAAGATTCCGGTCTTTTATTAATTTAGACGCGGTCAAACTCGGCCTACGTAAAGTCAACCTCGGACTACGTATAGTTCAACCTCGGCTAGGACAAAGTCGGGTGTTTCAAGGTCATTCAAGGGTTATCTTCAACCAGATCAACGGGGCGCATCTCTAGCTAATTTCTACTGTTCAGCTAGGGCAATCACTCGCCGTCGCTACTGATCAACCCACGTTGGTCGTTGCAGTCGTCGTATAGCTTCATCGAAGTATAAACGTTAAATGAACTCGGAGAAGACAAACATTTATTTAAACTTCATTGAATGCCTGTATCCTATTTACAGATACTTATTATTTTGTAAACGACAATAATATGATGTGTTCTATTTGAGCAAGGATATTTGTAATATCCTCCTTGATTTGAGTTTACATTAAATGTTGCATTCAACCTGTATTTCTGGAATCCTTTGGTAGTATTATTCAGGGTGGTTAAGTAGCCTATTCTAGATGAATAAGCTAATACAAACAGGCTATCGCACGTGACACATAATAATGCTACAGGTGTCACTTAAAAGTGACAATTGAATAAAAGGCCAGACTTTAAGCCACATAATATAGACAATACAACAGCATTTACAAATGCAAAGTTCTTCTAAGGTCAAGTCATTACACATTCAAGTTGTGTGTAACCCCCCCCCCCCCCCCCCCCAAAAAAAAAATAAAAAAAAAATAGGAAAATTAAAAAAAATCACAAATCAACAACAAAAAATTACTGGTATGCTACTTGACTACCCTTGCATTTATGTGACTTTTTCGCACAAATTCTAAATTATGAAGTGTGCTTTCATAAAGAAATGCAGAGGGCTAGGTTATCTATACCATCACCTCCCTACATGTATTTCAATAATTGTAATACATTAGTGCCATGTGCTTCCTGCTCCTGCCCCCCCCCAAAAAAAAAAAGTTTTTACCATGTATATATTTCCATCTCAAAATTGTTCACCAAGTCAAATGCTAAATATGGTAAATGCATACATGTACATGTTTATACTGTACATGTACATGTACTTGTGTATGTTTAAAGATACTATGTCCCTTTTGCAGCCAACATCAAATTCTGTAGAACTTTGCAGGAATTATGAATATGTCATGTATGTCCTATCTGTGAAATCTAAACACTAGCAGTGTCCTAATATTCAAATTATGCAAGGAAACCTGTTTACTTGTTAAACTTCACTGTCAGACACCAGGGACTTTTAGATTGAGTGGACGAGAACACGACGAACGCCGACTGATCATGCGTGTCAACGTACTTAACTGCCCATGTTGACTACAAATAGAAATCTTTTAGATTGCACTCGACGATATACATGCATGCAGGAAGTAACACTAAGAACATCACGAACAAAGAAAGAGGACAAAATATACAGTACCTCATTCTACCCTCAACAAAAGAACATCCCTTTACTGCTATTAATATGTAAAAATGTGTAGAACAGGTGAATATGCATGTGACACCTGTTCTACACATTTTTACATAGCAGGGAAGGGATGTTCCTTTGTCTACCTGAGGAACTGTATATTTTATGCGCACGCGGCATACTAGTACCTTGAGCATGTAAAGGCGCTATATAAATATCAATATGTATGTTTGTGTATGTACTAGATTTAGGAAAATCAAGGTTGACGCATTCTCGATCGCCGACTGAGACGACGTAACGCATGCGCAGTGCCTTAAAATGACGTCACATGTTGCAGTCAAAGCTGTTGACGTGCAAATCTAAAAGTCCCTACTATTGAGTGACTGACTGGCTTTTTTCATCTTTGGTAATAACATACATAAAATGAGCTGTAAAGGGTACATGAGCATTTGTCTACATCAATAACCCACTTCTTGTAATGGCCAAAATTAAACTGATTGAATCTTTGCGCAGCATAAAACGTACAACCATTCAGTACAATGGTCTGAAAAATCAGACTATTACTTACTGGCTCTATAGCTCCTAAGTCGATTCGACAACTAATAGTCGTTATTTTCCCACTTAAAGACATTTTCAAGCCCCCCTTTTTTTAGATGTTCCTTGTGGATTTACTGTATTCAAAATATGAGCTTCAATTATTACTTCTACAAAGAATTATTGCAATTGAAATTTATTGCTTTAAGAAAGGCTCGCCTAGAACCAAAGTCCAACTTAGGTTCTGTGCTAGTGTTATATAGGCAGGGTTCGTTTAATGTTGCATTATGTGGGAGTGTCGTGGTCGAGTGGTTTAAGGCGCTTGACTTGAAGATGCGAAGGTCGAGGGTTCGAATCCCGACACGGCACTAATATCCTTTGGCAAGATATTAACCTGCGCTTGCTACTCTCCACCCAGGTGTTAAATGGGTACCCGGTAGAATGCAACCGTCATTGTTTGTCAAACAGTTTTTGAGCGTCATGTAACGCCTGGCTGGGATGCTCCCCAGGGAGTGGAGATTGTGCACACGTTGCAGGCAAACACTGAATCCAATGACCGGGGTAATGGTATATTTGTAAAGCGCTTAGAGACATTTGTATTAAGCGCTATAACAAAATTAAATATTATTATTATTATATTAATGTTATCCTTTATTTTCTTCATACTCCGTTTACCTATAGAATGCCAAAGAAGGCCATTAAGTCGGCGTTAAAAAACAGGAGTTAACGCCCTGCCCTCCTGGCTCTCAAGTGATGATATACAAGTTTCACTGTATAAATGTGAGTGAACACGTCAGTTTGTATTTTGTGTTTCAGATTCGCTATGATGGTATGGGTACTGAGTTAGCAGATATCAATGGTACACTTAAAATGGCGATGAATCATCAGACGTTCTACTGGTTTGTAGATACACACATGAACAGCGCTACCTGCAGGTCAAAGTTCATACGAACAGAGGTAGGAAATTTGAAAATTATCATTATTTCCAATTTTGCCTTATTCCCTTCTAATTTATTTATGTATTTATTATTTATTCAAATATATTTGGAGGTGTCATGGTACAGTGGATACATCTCCGGACTGTGGATCACATGGTTTGCTGTTGAGTCCCGCCAAGTGTGACTTTGTAGATTTAATGGTTATTTTGTTAATTTGGATAATAGCTGCACTTTGATAGAATTAATGCATACATGTATACATTCCCACTTTTTATTTAATCCTGTTGTACTTGACAAAAGGTTAGAGTCTTTATTCTCTCATTCTCCCCTTTCATGCCTTTCTTCTTCATCTTTCAGTTAATGTGTTGTTGTTGTTCATTTGTATTTTTATGGTTTTGTTTTGTTTCATGCCTTCTTTCATAGAATTATGTCTCTCTATTATCAAGTAACCAAATGAAAGAATAAGAATATAAATTAATGTACTTGCGATCAATCATAAGCCAAACTTGTTCCTCAAAAAAGGCTCTACATACATGTATACTTACTCATTTATATAGGGAAGAATGTGGATTAAAATTGCTATTTGTTATTAGAAGATTTATGTATTAAAATGATTTGATTACATTTTTGCTCCAAATACTTGACTATTAAGCTAATTGTTCAATTCTTTTGGAAAATAGCCCTACTCAAAATAAAATTGTCTAAAACTAGTCAAAACCTAGTACCACAGAAAAATAATTTGTTGCACTTTTTTCAATTCTGAACATATTTCCCATCTATCTTTTGTTCCAAATCCTTAGCCTAAAAATGTGTTTGTCTATTTAAAAAAAAAATCTTTAAGAAAATAAAAGACTTTTTTTAGTTTTCTAGGAAATACCATAAAAAACATACTTTGTGCATGTCAAAAATAACCAGGGTAAAACAAAACTCATTATACAGTTTATGCTCTTAATGTGTTCCTCATCAACAGATGGAAAATTTTATTTTATTTCCTCTTTAAAGGTACTATGTCCCATTTGCAGGCCAAAAAAAATGAAAAGGTTAATTTCCAACAGCATTTGAAAGATATTACTAATTTAGAACTTCCCTAAAAAAGGTGGGACTCAAAAACGTCTTCAAGTGGGAAAATAACGACTATTAGTTGTCAAATCGACTTAGGGCTATAGAGCCAATAAGTAATAGTCTTGATTTTCAGACCATTGTACCGAATGGTCATACGTTTTATGCTGCGCAAAGATTCAATCAGTTGGTTTTTGGCCATCACAAGAAGTGGGTTATTGATGTAGACAAATGCTCATGTACCCTTTACAGCTCATTTTATATATGTTATTACCAAAGAAAAAAAAAGCCAGTCAGTCACTCAATAGTGTCTGACAGTGAAGTCATTTGTAATGAGAGGATTATTATTTCCCCTTGAAGTATGCAATTATACATTTAGTCTATTGATCTAAAAACAATTTATAATTTCTTCTCACAAATATTGAAGTGCAGATAATGGGTCGAATAACCTTTTTATATGCATGTTATTCTTATTGATTTTGAACTTTTAGATGCATGAGGAAATAATTTATTTGACTTACAAATTTGCTTTTACAACCTCTGTCGGAAATCTACTTTACCTTTGAATTGAGAGAAATATGTACATGTATTTCTCATCTTGTAAAATATTAGAAGTTTTACAAGTATTATTATTTATTTTTTCTTGTTGGTAGGTCTGGTTTGGACGACCTCATGATAATATGACAAGATCGCAAGCGTATGAGGAGTACAAAAAGTTTATCTTTACTTACATCAAACTCCTGGACACAAAGTCTACAGAGTAAGTATTGTTGTTATTGTCGCAAATTGCGAAAAATTGAACAACATCGTTTTTTTTTCCCCTCCTTTTATGCTTTCATTTAAAATTATTAAAAAACTAGAATTCGGCGTAAATATTCATAATTGAATGAAACACGCCCTTAAGACTAAAACAACAACAACAACATTGTTGCTGTTGGTTTGCTTTGTTTTGTAATTGACACAGCATTCCTGTATTCCTATGCAAAGCATGAATGGCCTATCTAATCAGAACATTTAATTGCACAGCTGAGAATTTTGTGGTAAACATGAACTTGTTTGAAATATTGATAGATGTATCCTACAATGTGTGGTACAAAACAAGTTAGAATTTGAAGCATTTCAATTCAACACTGATCGATTCTTGACCCAGATGTAGTAAGTGTGATCTGGCAGGATTTATTCCATGAAATGTATGCACTGAATGAGGCTGTCAGAATTAAAAGCCTGGGTAATAATTCACATTTGAATGAAATAGAATAGTCTAGGCAAATGTACTATTAATGATTTAGATAAACAATGTTAAAAAAATGATTAAGCAAAATGCTTATTGGTTGTATTCAATATGGATTAATACTTCAAATGAGATAAATACTAGTGATAGTCTTTGTTCCCTTAAAATATTTCCATTATGCAGCAAAGTTGATGTCCTGTACGGTGGTACAGAGATCTTTGATCAGGAGGTTTCGATGACCATCTACCATGACATCCTCCTCTCCATCCCGACCTTTGTCGCCATCTTTGTTCTCCTATTTGTCTTCACATCCTTCTCTCTCTGGCTGACGATCTGTGGCCTTCTGAGTATCATATACAGCTTCTGTCTGGC
This sequence comes from Strongylocentrotus droebachiensis, assembly GCA_035222895.1. Lineage (NCBI taxonomy): Eukaryota > Metazoa > Echinodermata > Echinoidea > Camarodonta > Strongylocentrotidae > Strongylocentrotus > Strongylocentrotus droebachiensis. The sequence continues at coordinate 305,678 of JAVYIG010000044.1, read as the reverse complement.
CTACTTCTGCTACCATGTCTTCTTTGGTATTGAGGCACTCGGCCTCCTCAACGTTGTCTCTGTTTTTGTGATCATTGGAATAGGTAAGTGGAAGATTGCAATCATCGTGTTTCAACTCACTCAGGACAGGAATTTTTATTGGCTAAGCTTTTTTTTCTTCCCTCTTTTTAGTAGGTCAAACCTTCTTTTCACCCTGTACATTTTCTTCGGTCATGCATTGAAAAATAGATGCAAAATGCAACCATGAACACAGAAAGCACCCTTTTATTCTAGTCATCATATTTTCTGCCATTTATTTCAAGGACAATCCTGTACACTTAGGTAACATGAGATTTATGTCTTGCCCTAATGAATTTTAATGGAACAGAAAAATATTGTTTTATTGTTTCTTTAATGATATAAATGTCCTTGCATTGGTTGTTATTATACAAATAAGTGGGTCGGTAGGAAATGTGAGCACAAAGTAAATTTGAGCATGCACACAATTCCACCGACCCACAAAATCAAACTGGGTATATTCTGTTTTAAATAAATAATAACAATTACCGGATGCATGAAATCATTTCACCGGACACATGAAACCAAATGACCTATTTCTGCATGCCTGAAATGAAATTTTGTTTGTCTAAATATAGATCTAGATATAGAAAAATTAATTAAAAAGTTGTTAGTGCAATAAATGTAAACCAATTATTACCTGAAAGGTAATACAAAGTTTTGGTATGGGGTAATGAATTTGGTTCAAGTGAACATATTGGAAGCAAATGCGGTCCTACAATATTTAGTGATCGTTGTCGCGGTTGGAATCGAGTCTAAAGTTATGAAATTATAAATAATAAACTCTTTATGTGGTATAGCTCCCTCTCAAGGTCAAGATATTAAGTAAGCTATAAAACAATGTTTCTTGACTAAAATCGACCGATTATCACAACTACATATTCTGAGATTTTCATTGTCGCAGCTACAATTGTACGGCCGTAGGAGCTATTTGAAATTTATCAAAATTTACCGGGAGCACCGGTAAATTTTTATATTCAATTTTTCTCGAAAGCAGAAGTGTTTTAGAGGCTAAATTTTCTAGTGCTTATAATACATCCACAGGAGCATCCAAATACATCAAAATTGTAAAGAATCGCTATCCACCCAATTTTTGAAGTTTCCCCCAATAAACTGTAGTGTTATGAAAACTGTTTGGCAAACGCAAAATTTGGTTTCGATTTCCAATCATAAATATCTTGATAATCAGACGGGTGATCGGCTTGTAAAAGTCATGGGGATCCTGACTGACCTAAAGGTTTATAATTATCATTGTAGCATGAGCTAAATCCAGGATTTTGTTTCAGAATCTGAGACAAAGTTACCGGATCCCTTTAAAGATGTGAATAGTTGCTTTGTATCAGTGAAGAGCCAATCAGTCAAACGCTATGGTATCAACCCGCCTTGTATCTTTTTGCATAAATATGCATGTCCACAGTTGCATTTGGGTGGAAGGCCACCTTTTACCACAGACACATCCTTTTTACGAACCCTTGCACCCTCCTCAAAAACATTTTCCCCCTTTACCTGCAAGAATCCTTGAGGTAATCTCATACCCCTGGTGCAGGTTACTTGCAACTGACGTGCAATATCTTACAGCTCCATATGGCTGTACTGCTTAGGACCTTTTGCAAGAAGCCCTTGCAAAGCTTACAAAGTAGTACAATGGCTGTATGTGTCACTTGCGTTGATCAAAAATTGTAGCCACATCTATGTACAGATTATTGGAAATGTCACAAAACCTCCAGGCACTTGCATTTCTGCAAGCCTTCCAAAACATGTGCAGACCTTTGTGTTCGTCATATGTATTGTATACAAAATCTGTTTAAAGAGCAGATGCAGTGAGTTGAACTACCTAGCTGTTATGGCCATGGCTGTACAGGGACCAAAGCTACTGATTATGGCTTTAAGTAGTGTTCTAAACAGTTGGCTTGTCCGTGTGGAGATATGAGGCTTTTCATAATATATCCTTTGCCTCCTCTTTGCACTTGGCTAATGCTATTAATCTCTAGTTACTTGTCTTTCTGTTATTTGATACAATTTACTGGTATGTCATTGTATATAATTGATGTCCGGGCGCTTATTTGAACTCGCATAAACTGTATCATGATTGTGAGCTTATATTGCAACAATGAAATAAAAATTCAAGGGAATTGTCATGGTATAGCGGTTCATTCACTCGACTATCAACTCAAGGGTTGAGGGTTTGGATCTCAGCCTGTTACCTGGCAGGATAATTCCTTGAAATGCTCTGCGCAATGATTACGGCTACCATAGCTAAATCCAGGGTAGTAATATCCAAACTTCCTTGGAAGCGCGTAGGGACGTTATCATAATTGTGCTATACAAGACTTTTTTTAATTATTGTTATTATTAGAAATTAAAATATTGATTAACTTCTGCTGAATGTTCATTATTTTATCAAAATGACAATGTCTTTACCAGTGTTTTAACTCAAACAACAAAATTGATTTTATTTTGCTTTGGTCATGCACTTGATAATTACGCAGTGTGTTTATGCTGGGTTCTCAAGTACATGAAGTGAGTTTGGTGCATGGAAGATTGAATAATGCTAAAATCTAATTCTGAGGAAAATTGTGCTATCTCCCTCTTTTGGAACTATACAAATATGTTCCCATTACTGATACTATGTTTGTATTATATTATAAAATGATAGTGATTATCATGTTTTTGAAAAATAACCAGAGAATGATGAGTTTGTTGGAGAAAAGAAACTGAGGACAAAATGAGTAAATCTGAGGTTAAGATTAGGTAACTCAAGCTCCCCTAAGAAGAATACAATTTCATTTGCAGATGAGGCTTCCCTGTTTGAACTCAAATCAAATCATATAAAATCAAATTAAATCATATCATAATTACTGCATTTTTGGAATCATCCTATTCCATTCTCTTTCAGGTGTAGATGATGTGTTTGTATTTGTCAACACATTTCGTCAAGCTGACTCCATCAAAGACCCTGCCCTCAGAATGGCTCATACCATTACTACAGCGGGGGGTGCCACTTTTTTTACCTCCATCACAACAGCAGGGGCATTTGGAGCCAACATGGCCTCACAGGTATGTGTGCTGCTGTACTGGTTTTTGCATGTTTTTTTCTTTCTATCTTTCTCTCCCTTTGTCTCTGTCTCTATATATATATATATATATCCACCTATCTGCTTTTTATCCCCTCGCCGACTAAAGTCGGAGGGGATATGGCACTCTTTTTTTAAAACTATGACCAAATAGCTAAATGGCCCTTTGAGAGCCTGAATATTTTCAAAGATAAAGAATTAGAAATCAATTACAACTTTTTCTTGTAGCGTGGACCTAGATTGACCTCCCATAGCTTAATGAACAATTTTCAACATTGCTTTATGTGCATGAGGTATCCCTGAACAGCCAATTGTTTACGGAATTTTGTAACAAAATTGACATACCTTTATGGTTGAAGCCGAAAAAATATATACCCACAAACAATATGTTTTTTTTCTATTGATGATTAATGAGCATGGGTGGATCTTAAAGAAAGTGAACAGTAATCTGAATTAACTCCTGTATTTTGATGGAACAGTGCAATTGAAAATGGTGTTCCGGACGTTACATTTTCCGTAAACAATGTAGACCCTCATTTAACCCACTAGAACAATAAATTAATGAGATTGTTTATGGTTTGAATAAGCTTATTAGTTACTCCAAGTCATTAAATTAAAAGAAAATATAATTTAATTGTAGTAGCGCTTATATTAGAAATATACTCAAAATTTTAAAAAGTTGTCTCATTTTCCGTAAACAATTTTGTAACGTCCGAAACAACTTTCAATTCGAAGTAGCAGAAAATATATGAACTGCAGGACCTATCTTTCGTAACATTTTGTTAACATTTCATGGCGGCTACCCAACAAAAAAAAGAAATTTAACAGTTGTAACGTCCGAAACAAAAAATACCAAATATTTGAGGGTATCCGGAGTGAATAAATCATTATGAAATAAGTTATTATAAGTCTTAACACAAGTCAAAACACAAATAAGGTCTTTCAAATCCAATAATTTTGTGTAAGCTCAAAAAGGGTGTTTTGGAAGTTACACTATTTGATTGTTAACACATAGTTTGCAAATTTCAACTAATTTTCGATCATATGTGCGAGTTACCATTTCACAATGCACACTCCTGTTAAAAACAATAATTTGATAATTTCATTCAGATCTAAATATAAAAATATGAAGAAATATGATGCAAAAAATCAGATTTTCCGTAAAATATCTGAATTTTCTGCAAAATTGACTTATAAAACATAAAATATTGAAGCCACACATTGTGATGCAAGGCATGGCTGGCTGCTTTAGTATATCTTTAATTGTAATTTATCAGAAAAAATCTCAATAAAAGTGACTCATAAAAAATATTCAGCCATTTTAACAACACTTTCTGGTATGCTGTTAGCACGTTTCGGATGTTACATTCAACTGTTAACACACATTTTCATACTTTAACTAGTCAAAATGAGGGGCAAAGATAGATGTGAGAAAAGCAAATTTCAATTTTTCAACCTCTCCTCTTGCTATTTACATTGCTGTGTGTTTGCAAATCATCAGGTTTTCATTTTTACAGAGGTTGTTCCAAATTACGTCATATAACCAAAGATTGTATGGTCAATCTAAACTATTTGGTAGGTTACAAAAGCTCAAAATCACCCACTTAAGCATTACCCAGTGTACATGTACATGACACGGGTATGATACAGGTATATAAAGTTGATAAAATCAAGCAAATTAAAATGTTCTTTTAAAAATTGATGGGAAATACAGAGCTGCCAACTAGTACGGATTTCCCGTAATTGGTACGGAAATTAACGACCATTACGGAATGTTGTCTCAAATTACGGATTTAAAAAAAAAAAAATTTTTTTTTTTTTTTTTTTTTTTTAATTTTAATTTTTTTAAATATATTAAATATAATTTATCGTAGCGAGTGCTGCGAATAGAAGCCATTTTTCATGATAAACTGTGTTGTGATGACCTGAAATTCAATATTCAACATCTTTGTGTGAGTAAAATCACCAAAAATTTCAGATAATCATGCGTCCGCACAGTGTTGGCGTGCCGTTTTTTTTAGATTCATAGCGCCGCATAAGAAATTACTGATTTATACCCCAAATTACTGATTTTGAGCCTTGTGATTACTGATTTTCTGTTCTGGAGGTTGGCAGCTCTGGAAATATGGATTTTCATTTGAAAATACCTTTTAAAAAGGGCATGTATAAAAGAAAAAGACTTTACCATTAATACCTTATTTAATGATCCTAAACATATACATGTAGTATCTTCCTCAAATGTTTGCATACATACAAAATGTATAAGCTAGTGTGAAATATAAATGGGCTGTCCGTTTGGTTTGGTTTTTTTTTTTCCTCTACGAAATGTCAAAGTTGGGGGTGCGGCGCTGCGGCCTTATCGCCGACAAATACGGTACATGTTTAACCTACACTGTATATTGTTTGTCACCTGTGATATCGGCACAGCAAGAGTTAAGATCTACATGTATCAACCAACCAACCAACGAACCAATCAATCCATCTTTTCATCAATCGGTCATCAAGTAAATAAATAAATACTTATTTAAGAGCATTAAAAAATGTTGTCGTTTGAAACAGCCTCCTAATACAAATAGTGGTAAAGGATGATTGTTACTCAGGGGCGGATCCAGATTTTCTTCCCGGGGGGGGGGGGGGGGGGGGACATATTTTTTGGTCCAAAAAACGACTCCAACGACTCAGCTAGCCGCTGAAAAAGCGGGGGGGGGGGGTGCACGTGCCTCCTGTGTCCCCCCTGGATCCGTCCTTGGTTACTTCAGTAGTATTATACCCTAAAACATACAAAAAATTAAAATACATCTAAAATGTCTCATTCACGAGATGTACATGAATTAGAATTCACTTATTTCTTTTTACTTACATGACTGGGGGTACTTTTTTATAGTTTAAAAAAAAAAAAAATCTTCAATGTTTTGCTTACATATGTACATGTATGTGTTAGTGATATTATTGAATGACACACTATATAGTTGAAGGCAAAGAACATTAGCAAGCTGATTAAACATCTATATTGTAGAGTTTGTAGAAATTGATGATCTCATTGAAATGTTAACATTGTGTAACATCCGAAACAAACCATAGCATACATTTCACACTGTTGTTCATAACATGCAATAAAGAGTATGTTTCTAAGTGAATTTTCTAAGGATTTTTGATGACTACAATTGCTATTAGCTTCATATTTCACTCTGTTAGATCACATAAGCAATTTTAACTACCGGTACACGTTCTTGAAATGAATAATATACCTTACATAAATTGAGGGGTCGATGAAGACAAACTTGGTATACACATGTATGTGCTAAACTAATTAAAACTGCAAAAAAAAATCCATAAATGAGGTCAATTAACTTGAATAAAGTTATGATGTTAACAGTGTGTATCGTCCAAAACATCAGTGGTGTGACATGAAAATTATTAGGCAATGCATTGATTCCCAATTTGTTGGCATGTATTTACCTTATATCATCAGTTGTTATAATAAAATATTTACCTTTTGAAATTAAAACTTGTTATTGTCAAAACCCAAATTGAGAGCTATTTTTCACTTTCAAGGGATACAAAATCTGTATTTTTCAAGATAGAAACTCAAAAATTTGCATGAATAATCTCTAAAACATAACCAACATATTTAAAGGTGTAGTTAATAGCAAATGAGTTTTATATCACAGTTAGGCCAAAAAAAAATCATCATTTGGTTGTCCTCGACCGCCCGCTCGTCATTTTCGGGCCGCTCGTATTTTTTTTTTTTTTGGGGGGGGGGGGGGAGCAGTCTTAAATGCCAAACATACCATTTTATGCATTTGCAAGGATCAACATGCGTCCCGTTGCCAGTTTTGTCTTTTCAGTATGCAATTAAGTATTTATTAAACTTGCCATTTTTATTTTTCTATGTCAAAATGCCGTTCATTCAAATCAGGTTCTGAGCATTCTTAAACTCATTTTAAAGCCCATCTGTACTAGTTTACAGGAGGGATTAGACCACCCTGCAAGGTCACTGGACAGGTCACTTATCTCATCAAATCAGCTCTCAGTTAATATAAGATAAAGAGGATCATGGGAGACCAATGGTCACCGATTAGGCATTGTTTGCTACATAGAGGGCTCAAGTAGCTATAAGTAGTACAATGGAGATTAAAAGGTGCTGTATTTCAAAGCCCAAAATACTTTCTGTGTTGGTCTTGATATTCATTGTACATTTAACTAGTCTTTTACCATATTACAGTATTATAGACTTTGTTTGTTTAAATGCTTGACAATTCCAATGATTTTTTTTTTTTTATGGAAAATAAAAAATTAAAAAAAAAAAAAAAAAAAAAAAAAAATCTGCCCGCCCGCCCCTACTCCAGAAAAGCAATCGAGGACAACCAAACAATTTTTTTTTTTTGGCCTTATTAGGTATGCTAAAGTTCACAATAAAATTGTAAGAACTCATAGTATTCATATCTGGTGAATAAAGGAGATAGATTAAGCTCCAAAATTTGCTTTTCTCATAAATATGAATAGTTTTGATCCTAAAAATACACGTTTTAAGTAAATTAACATAATTTCATTTTTGACCCTTTTGTGGACACATTTGGTATATGTTAAAAAAAAACCAGTGCGATATACAATGTAGTAACGCTGCCGTCAGTCCTTCCTTCCTCCCTTCCGTGCGTGCGTCCGTAAAAAATTTGGTTTCCGATCGATAACTTCAGTAATGTTTGACAGATTATAACTTCAGTAATAATTGACAGATTTTAATAAAATTTGATATGAAGGTACATGATATCAAAATACAGGCTAAGTTCGATTTTGGAGTACGTAGGTCAAAGGTCATAGCTCATTAAATATCGAATCTGGTTTCCATTCGATAACTTGAGTAATGTTTGACAAATTTTAAAGTAGATATTCATTGATTTTAAAAACTAACTTTATTTTCATTATTGCAAAGTTGAAACTTTGATTCGACAAGGTTTTCAAAATTTAATGCTTGGAAATATTCAAAGTAATGATTATTATAAATTACAAAATGCTTAAATACAGCCCCGGCATAGCACCTGAAGAGCTCTCCAAACGCTACTGAGATGTGTGAGATCACAGTATGGACATGATTTGCACAAGCAGACAATGTCCCATGACATCTCACACATTTCCAGTGCCTGTGTTTTCATCTTCTTTTGAGTTCTTTCTCTTACTTCACTACTGTCAGGCTAAATGTATAATCAATTGTCTCACTCTAAACCCCGCACATGGTTTTATTTGATGACAAATGCAGCGATACTAAAAAATAAAGGAATCTGTCGCTTACAAACAAAATAACACGTACGCCGTTGTATTTTCAGCTGCACACACCGTGGTATGTTCAGCGTTTCAAGAGGGAACAAATGCCGTCCTTAATATCATTCCGGGGGTTTTTCAATTTGAAAGTCTGGTTTCTTTGATTGTTAATTAACCCCTATCCTGTGTATTTACAAGCAAAAGATTTTAGTTATCAGAATTGGGTCATATCCCCTTTTGAATGGTTTGACATGCCATTACATTTATATACACTAAACTCATTATAATTTGACAAATAATAGCTTTGCAATTATGTTCATTCTTTATGGGATGTCGTCTGCTTGGGCAGTATTGGTCCATATAGTGACGTCATTAAAACATTGTTATTTTCCCGGCGAATCTCTCGTATATCCCAGCTGCTATGGAGGTGGTTGTATTTCTATTTTTTATAAATCACCCGATATGTAGTTGACCTAAAACTTGTATGATGGCCATCTGCTAGCCTACCAGTTCTAGTGATACATTAGTTGACATATTTGTGATTTTCTTTGAATTTCACCTTTAATGAAATTTAATATGAAGGTACATGGTATCAAAATACATGTACAGCCTAAGTTTCATTTCTGAGTATGTAGGTCAAAGGTGAAAGGTCATAGCTCATTAAATATGCAAAAACACCTAATTATATATGTGAAAATGTGGTTAACTTCCTTGCCTAGTAATATAATAGTATAGTCCAATGGAGGTAACTTGTTCATGGAGGTAACTTGTTCAGACGTATATAGGCCATTTGTACCGTGCGAGGGGATGCTACCCTTTTGCGTTGACTTGTTATGATCTATTCTATGAAATTCTACTCTTGAAACTATGGAAATTTACCTCATCTGTGAACCAAACACCTGGTTAATGCCAATTTGTCATTGTTCTATTCTTTACAGATTCCAGCCATTTATGACTTTGGTTTATTCATGATGCTTCTTGTAGTCTTCTGTTGGTTAATGGTGGTTATGATAATGCCGTCAGCTCTTAACATCTGGTCCTGTGCTCTCAACTGTGAACTTTCTTTGTAAGTACTGGGTAATGTAGTCTTTCAAACTAATTGCCTCCTTGCTCAGTTTGTATTAGCAATCCCTACACATTTATGTTTGTGTGCACCCCACTGTTAGTTGTGAAGACCCCAACACCATCAAATATTTTTTTCTTTCTTACAAAAATGTTGTCTAACTGTTCTTTTTATTCGTTCATGCGTTTGCCAACTTCTATCAAGATCAGTCATACAGGAAGGCTGGTGGAAAGCCAGTTCTATCAAGATCGGTCAAACAGGAAGGCTGGTGGAAAGCCAGTCCTATCAAGATAAGTCATACAGGAAGGCTGGTGGAAAGCCAGTTCTTTTAACCCTTCTATCAGGATCAGTCATACAGGAAGGCTGGTGGAAAGCCAGTCCTATCAAGATCAGTCATACAGGAAGGCTGGTGGAAAGCCAGTTCTTTTAACCCTTCTATCAGGATCAGTCATACAGGAAGGCTGGTGGAAAGCCAGTTCTATCAGGACCAGTCATACAGGAAGGCTGGTGGAAAGCCAGTCCTATCAAGATAAGTCATACAGGAAGGCTGGTGGAAAGCCAGTCCTATCAAGACCAGTCATACAGGATGGCTGGTGGAAAGCCAGTTCTTTTAACCCTTCTATCAAGATCAGTCATACAGGAAGGCTGGTGGAAAGCCAGTTCTTTTAACCCTTCTATCAGGATAAGTCATACAGGAAGGCTGTTGGAAAGCCAGTTCTTTTAACCCTTCTATCAAGATCAGTCATACAGGAAGGCTGGTGGAAAGCCAGTTCTTTTAACCCTTCTATCAGGATCAGTCATACAGGAAGGCTGGTGGAAAGCCAGTTCTATCAGGACCAGTCATACATGAAGGCTGGTGGAAAGCCAGTCCTATCAAGATAAGTCATACAGGAAGGCTGGTGGAAAGCCAGTTCTTTTAACCCTTCTATCAGGATCAGTCATACAGGAAGGCTGGTGGAAAGCCAGTTCTATCAAGATCAGTCATACAGGAAGGCTGGTGGAAAGCCAGTCCTATCAAGATAAGTCATACAGGAAGGCTGGTGGAAAGCCAGTTCTTTTAACCCTTCTATCAAGATCAGTCATACAGGAAGGCTGGTGGAAAGCCAGTTCTTTTAACCCTTCTATCAAGATCAGTCATACAGGAAGGCTGGTGGAAAGCCAGTTCTATCAAGATCAGTCATACAGGAAGGCTGGTGGAAAGCCACTTCTATCAAGATCAGTCATACAGGAAGGCTGGTGGAAAGCCAGTTCTTTCAAGATCAGTCATACAGGAAGGCTGATGGAAAGCCAGTTCTATCAAGATCAGTCATACAGGAAGGGTGGTGGAAAGCCAGTTCTTTCAAGATCAGTCATACAGGAAGGCTGGTGGAAAGCCAGTTCTTTTAACCCTTCAAATCCATTGGGAGCCTGGTGGATATCTGGAGACTGGTCCTTGGTCTGAGTAGGAGTTTGACTTGTTGAACGGTATTAAAGCCCATCCATATAAAACATATTGACAGGAAGAATAGCTTGCTCCTGATATGTCTATTATAAAAAGCATGAATATTTTCCTACTTTGTGTACAGAATGCAGAAATTCAAGAACAGGAAGTCAGGCAGCCCAAGCCATCGTAACGATACCAGCCTCTATCGAGTCCTTGCCCAGTATGAGAACCAGAGTGAGACCAGGCTACCAGCCCTGGAACCATGTCGTCAAGGAGTTAACGAGGTCCCAGAAAACCATGTCCTCGATGATAGCGATATACCTTTGTTAGACCTTGAGGATGAACCTGCAGAACATGGTGAGCATCTTTGTCTAGTTTGTCCCCCTGATAGGACTGAAATATGTAGGGCCTATTCCTCAGATATAAGTGATGTACACATACCAGATCTTGCATGATCTGTCGTCTGGGATTAATTCACTAATTAATACCATGTAAACATTGCTGGGTTATATGAAAGAGAAAGTACTTTTTAGGCAAGTTGATTAATACATGCATGTATTAAGACGTTAAGAGACTATGATCTATTTTGTATTGAGATTGAGTGGTGTTGAAGATCGGGTCTCCATTTGTTGTCATCACTTTAATGATGATGATGGTGATAGTGATGATAGTGGTAAGGATGATGATGGTGGTGGTAGTAATAATGATGATCATGAGGATGGTCATGAAGATGATGATTTACTGTGATATTGATCTTTTTAAATCTTTGCTTTGCTCCTTGGATCAGGCCTGTTGACCGATGATGAAGATGACATTCCTCTGCTGGAGATAACGTCCATCCCTGCTCTAGTACCCCCTAGAGACACCAAAGAATCAGCTAGTTTGACTGCTGCTCTTCAGAAGATGCTTCATACATTCATAGCCAAACCTGTTATAAAAGCTAGATGGGTTTTTATTGGTAAGGTCCTTAGGTTGGTGGATTCAGTTCCTGGGAAGCAAAAATTATTAGCATCTTGTTTCAAACTGATATGGAATTGTAATGGATAGACTGTCTCAATCACGACATCATTGTACCTTTCATTATGTGGTCAATTACCGGTATGCAAAAATGTGGGTATTTAGTTAAATACATATATAGACCCTTTAAACATAAACCTAATCAAATCATTGGATGTTTCTCCTCAGAACTTTTATACAATCCATTCACTTCAATATTTCATAAAACATCTCGATGTAGGTAGATCCCCCTATGCATAATGTTCATCAATATGTCATACAAGTTCCAGACAAGCTTTGTGGTCATTCTTTCCAATTTTTAAAGGGACTTTGCATGGATTATGTGGGGGGGGGGAAGTATTTGTATATTGTCATGTTTCGATGTACACATTCTGACATATCTTTCACTAACGTTATCTTGTTAATTTTCACAGGGATATTCTGCATCATATTTTGTGTCACCATCATCCTTGTATCCCGCATCAAGCCCGCCAGTCGTCCTCCAGCGCTCTACCAACCCAACACCAACCTCCAACGACTTCTTGATCTCGCCTACAACTTCAGCGGCAAAGACATCCGCTGTACCGACTGCTCAGGCTTTGACCAGGGGGATTTGCACCCTGTTATACCAATCCCCAATGTGCCGGTGGAAGTCCCGGGGATGCTGAGTCCAAATCCAGTCTTGCCCACCCATCGGCCAGAGACCACCCTTTGGCCTCCATCAGAGCCCCCAATGATACCGACGGATGCTGGGGGTGGTGGTGATGGAGGAGTAGGAGGAGGTGGGGATGGGGGTGGAGGAGGTACTGTCGTCACCATTCTGGGACCCCCAGGGCACCAGACTCCTCTTACTACTACCAGTTATTCTGGGAACTCTCCTACTCCACCACCTGAAAGTAAGTTCTAAAAATAACATACTCCTGTTACATTCCTAACAAATCTTGTTTTCTGTTGTGAAATACCCTAATGTTCTTCCACTAATATAATATAGCATTGATTGATTTGTAAATTTTCACTTTTAACAGCTAGCTTATGACAAGAAATTTGTATGTATTACATGTGCCTAATATCTGTGTTTCCTAAAGCTGTGAATGCACTAAACAAGAAGATTGCAATAGTGTTTTTTTTAAAGAGAAAGGCCTGGAATTTTAAACTAAACATATTTTTACAATTTTGTTCATCATTTCTGCTTTGTCAATCTGGATTGTGAGTTAATGGAAACTAAACCGTAAGTTAATCTTAATTTCTGGTAATAATGGAAACTATATTCTCACAAAATTATCATGAAATCGGACAAAACCTTTGGAATTCCTTTTTTCCTTCAAAATGATGATTTCTGTAGTTACTTGGAGAAAAAACATTTTATGAGGGATGAAGCTCAACTTTTCTACAAAGAGAAAAAGCAATCTGTGTTTCGAAGCAATTACAGGGCTGGATGCTTTCTAGACATTTTAAAATATGTTGATGTAATACGCTTAACATTTATGTATCTTATAACTCAAGAGCTCAGTGAATATGCTTAAGACCTTTGTTGTGCACCATTCATTTCAATACACGTTGTAAAGAAAAAGGCTGTGGTTTACCGATCACATCTGAACACATCTGTATTCTAGTTCAATTTTTTGTTTGTGTGTGGCTCTCAGGACAGACATGCAAGGATGTTGACTTGGTTTGCAAGTATGGCTCTGTTTGCCAGGAGTCTAATGAATCACAAGGTAGACCTCGCTGCATCTGTAAGGCAGATTGCAACCAGTTGAAGATCGATCCTGTTTGCGGGTCGGACGGGGAGACGTATGCCAGCGAATGTCAGATGCGCTCTTATGGGTGCATGGATAAGCGTAAAGTGACCGTTGTCAAGAAGGGAGTCTGTGATGGTTTGTAATTGTAGGGTATCCAATGCATAGAAAACTTGCAACCAAAATTGTGTTTGAAGGAAAGTCTTGCAGTCTTTGGCAAAACTATAGTTTAGAGGCTTGCTTCAATGTTAATATGGGCATTTGCTAATATTGATGCATCAGTTTTAAAACAGTATAATCTCACAAGATTTCTGTTAGTGTTCTACAATGGCATTACCTACCATTGCCCAAAAAACTAAAACACTTTTTGTCTTTGTCTTATGAAAGAGGAAAGCTGCAGAGACAATCATGCCATTTCTGTAAAAATGTATATTCTGTTGAGAGTCAGAAGGGTGTTACATTATATACTTCACACAGTTATTGCCTTTCTAGTTTTTCAAAAGATGATACAATTGCAAGACACGGATATTGAAATGTTATTTTGGTTGCCTGTTTTCTTTGTGTGTTTTGGGTCATTTGGGGTTATGGGCATTTGCATGTTTATTGTACATGTATGTTTCACTCATCTGTAATCATAAGTCATTAATCTTGTCCATAATACATTTTTCTATGGCTTTGTCTCTCTGCAGGCCTTGTCTTATATGTTGTATGTTCTTAAAATGCATGTGTTATATTCCTCAACGATACCCAACCCTGATGTCAGTAGGTATTTGTGTGTGTGTTTGTTTGTTTTATGCCTCTTTATTCATCATTTCATTCTCTTTTGAGTAAAATTTTTGTAAGCATCAAGGTTTCAACCTGTGGAATATGAGTCCCAAAATAAACATTTCTTGAGTCTATTTAAAATACATGTTACTCCAAAATCAAATCATATCCAATAAGTTTTTAAAAATGGCTTTGATTCACTGGCATGTTACAACATATTGCTGTAGATGTCAGCCTATAATATACTTGCCTTCAAACTTTATAACTCAGATCTAAATAACTAATATATTACTCATAACCTATAACCCAAACCTAAACATAACAGTGGTTGTAAAGATGTTGCTACAACATTCGTTAACTCTTTTGCAAGCTGCCTTGTTTTGGGTTTTTTTCTCATACTTGTCGAGATACATAATACATATAAATATGAAATAGCTGTGTTGATGTATAATGGTGTGCATGGAACCAATTCAATGGGCTATAGATATGAATCCAACCATGGGATGCTTTGATATGCCTCAAATATTCTTAGCAGACTACATTGTCTTTAATTTCTAGAGATTTCATGCAATAATGAACATCGTTATCATAAAAAGAAACCATGTGTATCCTTCCAAATATTTGTCTTTTTCTCATCCTTGTCGAGACATAATACATATAAATATGAAAAAGCTGTGTTGATGTATAATGGTGTGCATGGAACCAATTCAATGGGCTATAGATATGAATCCAACCATGGGATGCTTTGATATGCCTCAAATATTCTTAGACTACATTGTCTTTAATTTCTAGAGATTTCATGCAATAATAAACATCATTGTCATAAAAAGAAACCATGTGCATCCTTCCAAATATTTATCTATGAAGAGTTTTCTGTATATACATGTCATTGTGTTTTTGTTAAGTAGAATCTATTTTTTATGCATTATGTTTTCGGGTTATCCGTACGTCCCGTTTTCGTGATCGCGTTATCTCAAGAACCTATTGATGGATTCCTGCCAAACTTAGATCATGTATATATATAGCAAAGTTAATGAACTGATTAGATTTTGAGGTCACGAGTTCAAAGGTCAAAGGTCACAGGGCTCATTATGTATGCAAAAATAGCTTTTGATCACATTATCATTAGAATCGATGGACAGATTACCATCAAACTCAAAACATGTATTTATCTTGCAGAGCCAATGAGGTCATGAGGTCAAAGGTCATGGGGCTCATTATGTATGCAAAAATAGCTTGTGAACGGCTCCTTATTAGAACTGATTACTATCAAACTCGGGACATGTATGTATCTTGCAGAGACATTGAACTGATTAGACTTTAGGGTCAAAGGATCAAAGACCAAAGGGTCATACATGTATATAAAAAATAGCTTGTAATAATGATATTCTGTGAACCTGTTAATGGATTCAATCAAACTTGAATTTGAAAAATTGCTCTATGGCGGAGGCATCATTTTCGACTGCACGCAGTCGAACATCCATCTAGTTTCTTCACTAAATTCTATGTTATCAAGATGTCAGGATTTTCAGTTTCTCATGATGTGATAGACATATTGATTATTTTGCTTAAAGTCAAAAAGGCATATGAGAGCATTACCTCATGGTCATAATAGGATGTAACGTCCCCTTGAGCCTATAGAAACAACTATGCCTCTCATAGCAGTCAGTATATCTATACAACTTCATCTTGTCTAGTTCATCTTGTCTATCTTGCTCTCAGAAGACAGATTGTTATTTAAAATAAGGCAGGAGAATGTAAAGATTAAGTCAGCAATTATCATGAGATTTTGAAAAATAATTTGAGATTTTGTACTAGTGATATTGCGAAGTATTTTTTCACATCATTATCACTATATTTTATTTCACCATATTTCAACCTGTAGGGATTATCAACATTCAAGTTTTACAAAGCATATTATCTGGACTCAAGCTTTAAAGCCTTGTTGCAAAAAGTGTGTATGCTCTTCATTTGTAGCTGATAATAAGAATGCATTACAAATCACAAGACAGCTTTTCCAATTACTGCAATTTTTCACTACCTCCTTGCTACATTGCCTGACACAATTATGTATTGATTAGCCATGTTACTTTTTTTGCTTTTATTGTGAGTGTAAGCTACAGATTCTGTGCATCTTTTGTATGTTAATTTGATACATAAGGGGTATCTAAATCACCTACAGTTCCAGTATAAAGTATACCTTGGAAAATATACCTTGGAAGTTGACTTAAAGTTATACAAAACTTTAATATTTGCCTCTTTGCAACCATGAAGTTAATTATGTTCTATTTGAAAGGCTACACCAACACTTGGGTCAAATTTAATTTTCCTGGATTCCCTAACTTGATAATTTCAACTAGCAGCAATAAAAGAGAATTTCTGTAAATTCTATGAATCAATATTCGCAATACAATACTGTCAGCATTGAAATCCTTCTTAAATGCTCTCAAACTAAATTAAAATTTATCCACCATATTTTCACACAGGTCCACCAATCATCCCTCCAACTACCGAGCCTCATGGTAGGGGTGATGTTGACCCCTCCTCTCCAGGCAAAGGTTACGACCCCTGCGCCAACAACGTCAAGTGTGGCAATGCAGCTAGCAGGCCAGTGCTCGATGACACAGCTATGGTTTTTCTGGTGTTTGGAATCAAGGGTATCAACAAGACAAATGTTTCTACACACCATGTACTGAATGAAGACAAGGTTAGAAGTGAACAAATTGTTGCATAGGTACAAGGGGTATTTCACCCCCCCCCCCCCCCTCTCCCCATCTAAAAGATAGAGAGACCTATGGTATTTCTGGTGTTTTTAATACATATCATATAGTGAATAAAGCAGACCTGATAATTAACCGATTTAAATAGGTTTTCCAATTTTTGTATTTTTTTTCCTGATTTCTTCCCGGTGTTTTTTAAATATTTTTTTTTCTTCCCGATTTTTCCCTCATTTTCTCTTTTTTCCCCAATTTCTTCCCAATTTTCCTACTCAAAAGGGGGGGGGGGGGGACCGGGAGAATGTTGTTAGATGCCATTTCCCCCCCCCCCCCCCAAAAAAAAAATTACTTTTTTTTTTTACTCAAGGGGGGGGGGGGGGGGTGATTGAGGGGAAACCCCCCCCCCCCTTTTTATGCCTCCGCCACCGAAGGTGGTGCCGGAGGCATCATGTTTTCGGGTTGTCCGTCCGTCCGTCCCGTTTGACCGTTATCACAATATCTCAAGAACCATTTAAGATTTAAACTTAAAACTCGGGAATAGTATTTATCACCATAGGAAGACGATCTGATTAGATTTTGGAGCACGTATGTCAAGGGTCACAGAGGTCAACTTATGAAATTCCATACATTGAGATTGTTATCATGATATCTCAAGAACCATTTGAGATTTAAACTTCAAACTTAAGGATAGTATGTATCACCATAGGAAGACGATCTGATTATATTTTGGAGCACGTATGTCAAAGGTCAAGGGTCACAGAGGTCAACTTGTGAAATTCCATGTCTTCAGCTCGTTATTTTAATTGCTGTATGGCGGAGGCATCATTTTCGACTGCGCGCAGTCAAAATTCCATCTAGTTTGTTTAGTGCTCACTATACAGAGATGCCAACCAGTACAATAAAATTGTATAAGAGTGCAATACGATATGTCACCTCTTAAAATGCGCAACCCGCAACCCCAACAAAAACTTGCTTTATTATTTCTCATTAAATTTTAATGAAAGAGCAAACATTTTACTTGATCGTACTTTTAATACCAGTAAAACATTTTTCTGAAATTTCACTGGCCCAGGGCCCATGTTTCCAATATGTTTCCTCTGTTTCCAATATGTTCACTTTTGTGTAACCATAAACCTAGTTACTGTATATCTACATCACCATGCAAGCCGAAACTTATAAGCAGCATCTATTCCTTAATTGTTGTTAATGATTATAATTGATTTGTAATGCTTTGTTGAAAACAGAAATAAAATTGAATTGAATTGACTTGACTTAAAAAAAGAAGAGCGTGTGAGAGAGAGAAAGAGCGAGAGACCCATGGTATTTCTGGTGTGATTGTAGTAGAGGAGACTAATGTTTCCACACCTTATGTACTAAACGAAGATGAAATGAGAAATGATGATAATTAGTATCATAGCTACAGGAAGAAAGATGGACCCCTTCCACTCCAAAGCTGTTTATTTGGTCAAATAAATCAAATTTACAATTTGTGTAGACATAGACAACGAATTAGTATTTATTCTGTCTCGATACAAAAATATATTATGTGCATTCTCAATTTATTTACATGAAAGATATTTCTTACCCCAGTTAACATTTAAAGAGAAATAAAAAATTCATAGTATAAAACCTAATAGTTTACATGTGCTAATTTTGCCTAAACTTGATTGCAGCCAAACTACTTAACCAATTTTTTTTGGGGGGATAGATGTATCATCATTTAGCTGTCAGAGCCTAGTGATCTACATGGATATATTATGGAATCGTAAGTTAAACCAATTGCTTTCCCCTATGATCTATTACAAACTGTACTTTAGTGTCATGAGATCATTGAGTACTCAAGCGTGATATCCTACTCATCCTCAGGGCACTGTCATTTATGACCTGGACTTCACGCCTCTCCGCTCTCAGACTGTGGGGGCGCTGTGTAAGATCTGCAAGCTCATCGGTAACAACCAAGACCTAGTCCGCAATGGCGGGGCGGAGTGCTTCCCGACCCAGTACTTCACCACACTTCAGATCTATGGGCTAAGGCTTCCTGACGAATGTAACGACATCCCACGACCTAAGCTCATCGCAGGTCAAAGGTCACATGCAAAAGTTCACATGATTGGTCAGGAGCTTGTCTGGTTCGCCATGGCTTTTGAGTCGGTGAGCATTCCTTTGTAACTTAGAATATTTCGCTGGCATAAATTTAATGAGTGGTTCAGACTTGAAAAAAAATTGAATCACAATTAACTGACACACTTTGGCAAGTTGTGAATATTTCATGTTATAAAAAAAGTTTCTGGTTTTTGTCTCGCCTGCATAGCAAAAGCGAGACATAGGTGCCACTTTTCCGGTGACGGCGGCGTCAACATCATTAATTTGTAATATAATTTTGAAAGTATAAGTTCTTATTCAATGAAATTAGCCTATAGGGTTATCAAGCATCCCAAATTATGTGAGTAGAATTTTAGGTAACTAACTTAAGGTCAAAGATCATTTCAGGTCAACAAACTATGTTGTGGCATCATCAAAAACTTAAGTTTTGAATTTGTAATATAATTCTAAAAGTATAAGTTCTTATCAAGTATCCCCAATCATGTGATTAGTCTTTTAGTTGACAAAGTCAAGGTCAACTGTAATTTCAGGTCTGCACACTTAGACTTTGTTGAGGCATCAACATCAAGATTTTGAATTTTTAGCATAATTTCAAAAGTGTTTGTTCAAATTCCAGGAAACTTGTACCCAAGGGTTATCAAGTATCACAAATCATATGACATAAATTCCAGGTCACAAAGTCAAGTTCAAAGGTCATTTTAGGTCAGTAGGGCTCTTTCATCTGCAGCACCTTGTCTTTGGAATAATTTACCATTTAATTTGAGAATCATAACTTCCTTAGAGACCTTCAAATCCAAGCTGAAATCTTATCTTTTTTTAACAATACCTGTACTTGACACTCATCCGAACTTTCTCGTCCAAACTTTCTCATTCTTTCTATTTTTCCTGTGCGCCTCGGAATAGCATTGTCTAGAAAGACATGCTATACAAATGCCTATTATTATTATGTTTTCACAACTTAATATGAGAATTAATAAATCAATTTTTGTTATTTGTTCATCTTTTATGAAAGTTACCAATCTTGGTACAAATAGTAGTAAATAATTCTTCTGATGATTCTTAGTCAATATTCACTTCAAAATGCTGATGATTTTCGGAGGATTTCCATTTTGGGGGTCTGCTAATGTCTCAACCTCAATTGTTCATTATATTGAATTGCGTAATGCAGGCGAGACCGCTGAGAGCGTTTCTCTTGTTAGATTGTTTACTCTGTATTCATAGGTAACCTATGATGATAGATGTGCTTGACCAAGGGTTTTACGTTTTAACAATTATGGAACATTATAGAATATCATTTTAATTTAGATTTAAAGTCTTTGTTTGAAGGGAATGACATATATGTGAGAACTTCAAATTGTTATAAACAAATCATCTCTAATATGGAGAGGGATTTCATCTTTACAAACAAAGACTTTCACTCTCAAAAGCTTGATTGATAGAGTTCATGCTGGCTAATTATATATGTTTTACCTTGTATGATTATTTGAATGCCCTTATGTTATTGACGAGACCCATAAATATGTAGAATTATTTTTTATGATGAATTTGCCATATGTATTCATGTATGACAATTCTTTGTGCAGAAAATCTATGAAGGGAAATCAAACTTCGAAGTCTACAATGATTATAGTACATCAGAGAATGCCTTGGCAAAAGTGAAGGCATGCAAAATGACAATACTAAAGTTTTATACATTTGGCAAGTTTATGCATGTATTATTTTTCTTTGTGCAGAAAATCTTTGAGGGGAAGTCGAGCTTTGAAGCCTACAAGGATTATAATGCATGGGAAAAGGCCATAGTCAAAATGAAGGCAAACTTGACAGAGGAGGAGAGAGTTGGTTTAATGTCAGTTTTCCAAACCTGTGATTACTGGGAACAAGTCTTCATGGAGATTATTGGTAAGGGATGAAGAGAAATGATGGATGAAAGGAGTGATGGAAGGAAGGATGGATAATGATAGAAGAAGGGTATGGTAGAAATATATGAATAAACAGGGGCAAATATTCTTGGAAATGAAGGAAGGAATGAAGTGCTTAGCTAAGGAAAAGGAGAAAGGATTGAGAGAGGCTTAAATGATCATGGATCATCAAAAGTGATGAAAGGAAAATTTTATAGAGAAAGGAGTTGATCTGAGGAGGGATGGAGAATTCAATAATAATTGGGGGTGGGGGGGGGGGGGTAGAAGTAGACATTTTGAATACTTGGAGATAAAGATTGAAGGGAGGTTTGCATTTAGGAAAGGAGACTAGAGTGAACTCCTTTTGCTCATGCATGTTTTTGTATGGTTAAGGAAGTTGTCCTGATAGATTGTTTTCTCCTTCCTTCACATGTGTTTTATCTGTTATTCCATGTAGGTGTTACCAGTGCTATATATGGAGTAGCATTCTCTCTCATTGTCTGTGTGATTGCTGTGGCTCTCTTCACTGCTCATATCACAATCTTACTCATAGCATTCTTAACAATAGCTGGTGAGTATTCACATTGTTGATCATGTATTTGCTCCAGCAACATTACTCTGGTGACAATAGCTCCAGGCTTTATTTTGTCTGATATCTAGTGTTATGGTTAGGG
Source organism: Strongylocentrotus droebachiensis (assembly GCA_035222895.1). Classification (NCBI taxonomy): domain Eukaryota; kingdom Metazoa; phylum Echinodermata; class Echinoidea; order Camarodonta; family Strongylocentrotidae; genus Strongylocentrotus; species Strongylocentrotus droebachiensis. Next base: position 283,913 of record JAVYIG010000044.1, on the reverse strand, counting down.
TTTGCAGTTGGATTTGAGATTTGGTTTGGTGAACCTATGGTGAAGGTAAGCATTTGATTGTGTATGAAATTGACTGTAGAGCAATTGTCCATGAGGCACTTGCTGTACAGTTCTGGATGTCATGAGACTCTGAAAACGGCATTTGTCATAAAGGCCAATTTTGATGACCTAATATTTCGAAAGTTTGATGCTATTTTTGAGCTGTTGGCAAAAGTCACTGCTATTAAACAAAATGTTACACACATACTTGTATCTTCAGGCTAATATTGAATTGTGGCAAAAAATAATTTGAACAGGTAAATTTTCATCAAAAATAATGGATGAAATGTTCAAATATTTGGCATGTATATACCGGTATATATATATTTGCTGGAAGACACCCTCACTGAGGTTCATACAATTAACAGAGCTGCCAACCAGTACGGTTTTATCGTATTTCGTAGGATTTTTAGGAGTAAATACGACAGTACGCTTTATCCTCAATAAAATACAATTTTCCACAAAAACAAAAAAATTGGTGTGTGAAGCTGCCATTTTCAATAGCAAATTGCCCATTCTCTCTTGTAAAGTATCTTACAAGCATTTCACATCAATACTTTGGGGATGTTCATTGGTACATCGAACACACCAGTCATTACAAAATCATGCATATTCAACCAATGGTCCATACAAAAATTCTTCCTGTATGTTGGAACATGGCAACCCCCCCCCCCCCCCCCCCCCTACAATATCAAATAAAAAGCATGCTTGTGTTGAGAAAGTATTTTTCGATCAAAGATCAAAAATAGGATTTTTAGTTTATATTTAGGATTTTTCGGGGGAAAAAATTGAATTTTTGTTCAGTTTGGGTTGGCAGCTCGGAATTAAGATGCACACACAATTGTCTGTTGATTTTACCCACACCAATGACACTTAAATTTAGATCTCTGGCCACGATCTAGATTATTTTGTAACTATCTCTCTTTTTTGTTGTAATTCCCTTTCTTTCCTTCAGGTGTGATCTTGGTGGTTGTGAGCATGTTCTATCTGTTAGGATGGCAGATGGGTGCAGTAGAAGCTGTTTCTCTCTCAATCCTCGTTGGTTCATCCATCGACTACTGCATCCATCTTGTGGAGGGTTATCGGGTTGCTGGTTGTCAGGTCAAGATGGATTCCGGAAAGGTTGGTTTTTGTTATTATTATATTGTAGTAATGTTGGCACTCAAAGGAAATAGAAATAAATGTTATAAAAAGTGCCACTGCAGACAAACCGGGGGCTTTTGAGATTTATTCTACAGGACATGAAACCTAATGGTTTGAAGGCAAGAAAGGTGGCCACTGTTGACAGATGGCCCTTATGGAAAGGTGGTCACTAAAGACAGGTTTGACTATCTTTTATTATGCCTCCATTACGAGGTAGCCGGAGCCATTATGTTTTGGGGTTGTCTGTCTGTACGTCCCATTCTCGTGATCGCCTTATCTCAAAAACTGATTGATGGATTCCTGCCAAACTTAGGTCATGTATGTATCTTGCAGAGCTAATGAACTGAGTAGATTTTGGGGTCACAAGGTCAAAGGTCACAGTGCTCATTATGTATGCAAAAAAAATAGCTAGTGATTATCATCATTAAAACCGATTGACGGATTACTATCGAACTCCAGATATGTATGTATCTTGCTAAGCCAATGATCTGATTAGATTTTGGGGTCATGAGGTCAAAGGTCATGGGGCTCATTGTGTATGCATAAATAGCTTGTGAACGCATTCTCATTAGAACTGAATTTTAGGGTCATGAGGTCTAAGATCAAAGGATCTTACATGTATATGCATTATCATTAGAACCGATGGATGGATTACTATCAAACTCAGGACATGTATGTATCTTGCAGAGCCAATAGTTTGTAATCACAATATTCTGAGAGCCTCTTAATGGATTACTATCAAACTTGAATTATAAAAAATTGTTTCTACTTTGGTTTGTAAAATCGCTCTTTGGCGGAGGCATAGAAGATCCACCTAGCTGTTTTCTACTGGTAATATCTTTTCAAGTCTTTTAAGATAATCAGATTACAAATGTTTCTTCTTTTTTATTATTAATTTACTAGAGCGCAAGACAAATCCGTCAACAGCGGACCATCCATTCCATCAGCACCATCGGTGTTTCAATTTTGTCTAGCGCCCTCACCACCATCATCGCTGCCATCCCACTATGCTTCACAACCATCCAGCTCTTTGCCAAGTTCGGTCAAATCGTGGCACTCAACACCCTTGTGTCCATCATATACACCCTGACGTCCTGCACAGCTTTTCTTGGCTGCTTTGCTCCAGCGCGCTACAAGTGGAGTTTGCGCTGGTTGCTGCTGACGTTGGTTATTGTCGGACTGGTGCTTGGGGCAGGTGTGGTGGCGCTCTTCGTCATGCATCATCATGGCATCACGATACCTGGACCATCAGGAGACACCCTATTTGGATGATGATGTCTTCGTACAATGTGGTATTCCTTTTGAACATTGTGCAACAAGTTTGTGTGATATAAAAATGCTTCCATCCTAAAAAGTTAAAGTTAGGCAAAACCAGGCTTTAAAATGTAGGCTACTCGAAATGAACAATTTAATTATTTTTTCAAACTATATACATGTATGGTTTGCAACAATGGAAATGGGTAATGAAAGGTAATAATGAATATTATGTATAGATGACAATGCTATGCTGCTAAAGAGGCTTTAAAGTGTCTTGTTTAGATATAGGTAAACTGCTGCAAAAAAATCCACCTCAGTTATTTTTTAACGTAAAATGAATAGCAACTGCATGCAAAAAGTGACTTGCATGCATGTATTCACTGAGCTCTGTGATATAAGATTCAGAAATGTGAAGCTTATTAAATTTCACATCATTAAAAAAAATGATGCAGTTTTGCCGCATCATTTCTGAACAAAGCCTTAGATGTTTCTAAATTGGAATATTCTCTGTGGAACTATTATATGAAAGGTAGTGCTAATTATTAGACGACGATGCTATGCTGCAAATTATGCTTTAACGTAAAGTTTGTAATGGCCATGCAGAGCAATAGAAGTTTGTGATATTACATGATGTTATTAATATACCATGTAATTTGGTTGCTGATGTGTACCTGAATGAAATTATTCTGTGGAACCGTATTATTTAGACAGAGGACATGGTTTTGTTGGTTTAGTGATTCATACCCCAGGCACACCACTAAACTGACTCCAGACTGACCATTAAGCAATAAAACCTTGAATGCAAACAATCACTATCCACCCAATTTTCAAAATTTCCCCAAACTTTGTATTACCTTTAATCTATCTGGTTGAACCAATAGATTATTGACAGGGTAGAAACTCAGTCATGTCATCTAACTAGAGACCGACTCAAAACAGATAATAATAATAATATTTAATTTTTATATAGCGCTTAATACAAATGTTTCTAAGCGCTTTACAAATATGCTATTACCCCGGTCATTGGATTCAGTGCTTGCCCGCACACAATGTGTGCACAATCTCCACTCCCTGGGGAGCATTCCAGCCAGGCGTTACTTGACGCTCAAAAACTGTTTGACTCTTGGCCATTTTGGGTATTGTCAATTTTCAGTTGGTCAGTTTTTTTATTTTTGTGAAAAGTGCTGCTTATTGTACAATCACATTGGGATAATGCTGCTTATTGTACAATCACATTGGGATAATGAAGTATTCTTAGTCTAGCTTTTATCAAGCAAAGTGCTATGCTAAATGAATTTACCTCTTGTTTAAAACTTCTTGATATTTGCTATTTTTGTCATTGCTGATATCAGTTTTACTTGAAGGTTATCCTCAATTTTTCCTGAATCCATGTTTTGTAAATTCTTAGTTTTGCCAAGTGCCAACACATGATAGTAAAGGTACATGTATGGATATGGTTAAGTTTGAAATTGGCATTTTAGAAGCTGACTAAGCTTGTTTAGGGCAAGCTTTATATTTAGATATGATATTATACAACTACAAAGAACTGGGTATTGTAAAATATATTGGATTAAAGTTAGGTGACTCCAACTCGAGTTGTGGCAAAATCTTTTAATATTTTGTGTGTTTATTACTGTGTAAAATATCATATTCTCAATGTTTACTCCTGGAAAAGAGAACCACACAAGTGCAAATATGTAGCTAGGATTTATGTTAAAGAAGAAAGGATAGAGACATTACATGTATGTACAATTAAAGTACCGGTAGTTACTTTTTTGAAATATTAAGTGGTTGTGAAATATTTTTTTGAAAGAGCAGGTTACCAATTTGTTTTATATTTTATATTTTATGAAAGTTGCTAATCATTAATGTGTAGAGCAGGTCTCATCATGTCACAATTTTTACAAATCTTAATTTATTTTTGAGTTGTTTTCATCTCTTTATTCATCTAATGCGTTGTAATTGTATGGGGAAAAAATAATGGAAAATATAAAAAATCTATTATGACTGTTTTTTATCCCCCATCTTGCTTGAATGGATGTTGGTACTTTTGAACATGTAATATAGAAATTTTATTTTATTTTATTATCTCATAGTTTTTTCAATTATACATGTACAAGGTAAAAACAGAAGTTTGTTTTGGGGATGAACTAGTATTATTTGTGACGTATTTTGTCATTTTTATGGGGGGAGGGAGGGGTGGGGGTGTATAAAAAACATAAGTTATAATTTTTCTCTCATTTTAACATGTGTGTGTATTTTTTTTTAATAGTACCAGGTCAATTATGTAGGTAATTATATGATGCAGCAGCAATATCTTGTCAAGTCTGGAATTCTCGAGACATGAAATTACTCATAGAAAGCTATCAATTTATTTGTCTTTCTTTTTAAACTTTTAGCCTAGTCAGTGATTGTAAAACTGTTTTCCTTTAGGGCCCTTCTCATGTAGAATAATATGTAGAATAATACATGCATAAGGAAATGATAAAAAACACAAATTCAAGTATATTAAAAATCTAGTAGCAATGTCCTGTCCAAATATGAGTTTGTTTAACACATTGGATATGATTTCATTTAAAGTGTACCAATCAGCTAAAAATACAATTTGTGTACCTGGCATTCTATAGGTAAATAGTCCAGGAGTTATGAAGAATACTAGATGGAACTTGGACTGCATGCAGTCGAAAATGATGCCTTCGTCATATAGCGATTTTACAAACCAAAACAGAAGCAATTTTTCAAATTCAAGTTTGATTGTAATCCATTAACTGGTTCTCAGAATATTGTGATTATACAAACTATTTTTCATATACATGTATGACCCTTTGATCATTGACCTCATGACCCTGATAATGCGATCACAAGCTATGTTTGCATACATAATGAGCCCCATGAACAAAATCTAATCAGTTCATTGGCTCTGCAAGATACATACATGACTTAAGTATGGCAGGAATCCATCAATGAGATAAAGCGATCAAGAGAACGGGACGTACAGACGGTCGGACAACCCGAAAACATTATCAAGAATAACATGAATGAAAACTCCACACCGCATAGGACCCAAGTCCGGCCTTGGTTCCATGCATACTCTATTGTATATATCGTGACTTATGCGTGTTTTGAATGGGCTGAATTGCGTGCAACGCGAATTTAAGAAGCCGCGAATATGTTATGGGGTCGCTCAGCTCAAAAAATTAATCACGCGAAAGTAGTCATATTTTGAATGCAGTATAGTGTCAAGAGCAAATTTTATTTGTATACAATGTAACTAAGAAGGAGCACTTTATGTGCTTGTCAGGCCTGGTGATAACACTATATGCATGTTGTCCTCAACCGTTTAATATTTACCGGTTTTCCTACAAGTTTATTAGCAAAGTTTGCTTGTCCTTGGCCTCATTTTATGAGAACAGGAAATAAAATATCTTCAAATGTTTTTTTTTTAATCTTAAAGCATGTAGGTAGTTACGAAGGAACCTTGATCCAAATTAGTGCAATTTTTAGGCCCTATTTGAGGCTTTTTTGTGTACAAAATAGCTCTTTCTAGGTGATTTTCAGGCCCTCTGATCAATTCTAACTGGCATCCCTGTTTCTGTTGACTTTGGGGCTTTTTTATGAGTTCCTTTGAGAACACACTCGTCATAACTATTGAATGTACATGAATCTGGTTGCAATTAAGATCTCACAAAAATAATATGGATAGACCGGCAGAGTACCATGTATACAAAAATGTACAAAATTTAAATTCAAGCAACTCTTTGTAAATTACTGAAATGTTGAATAAGGAAATATTGTTTACCATTTAAATGTATTCAGGATTCTGTATGGTTGCGGAAAAAATTGTTAACTGTGTGATTGTTGTGATCTTTTCATTGTTATATTTATTAATCATTTAATTAGTCTCTACATATTATACTCTATTTAATATAAATCTGCAGTCATTTGCTTTACATGTATGTAGCTTTTTTGTGACCCGCAGAACAACTAACATGGAAATCTGGCTAAGTATGAATATTGCTGAATATTAGTCTATTTTGTATATTTTTCAATTCTTGCTGCAAGTTTTAAGTATTCTGGTGTTACAAAAAGCAAATAAAGACAACTTATCAAAGATGTCTATGGTGCATTTAGTATTTTATCCATAATTGGCTTCCGTTTCATGTAGTCTTGGCAAGGTTTTTTTTTATGTTTCTTCATACTTGGATAAAACTATTAGAGAGAAATCTACATATTAGGATTTCCAGTGGTTTTCAAATACTTTAAACTTCAGAAAGTTGTTATCAGATCTTCAGCCGACAGGGAATCTGTAGATGGATGTTCCAACAGTTTACTCCTTCTGTTTGTAAGTTCATCTGGATAGATAATGTAGCAACTCATTGTAATAAAGGGCAGTTAAGAATATCTAAATATTAGCTTGTCTGAGCTTCAACCTGATATGTACTGTTCCGATTAATGAATAGGTATATCTTTTAAATGCAGTTTTGAGTTGTAAGATGTAGAAGGGGGTGGTAATTTTCAAACAGATAACTCTGCAAAACTCAGTCAGTCGCACAAGTTGAATTTTCTTTAAGTGGAATTTCGCATAATTTTGGGGTGAAATAAATGGGAAAGGCTTTAGATAGGAATATTGGCCAATTGTTCTTTCCGGTTTCACAACCATTGGTTATATCATGTGATTTTCATTTTTTGGATATCAAAATATTTTGTTTTTTTCTGTCTTTATTGAATTGCGTCCATTTTCCTCTCATGGATTAAAGGGGAAGTCTACCCTGATATTATGTTAGTTTTAATATAAGCAGAAGAATGAGAGGAACAGGTAAGTGAAATTTTAAGAAAATTATCGCAATCAAACACAAATTGAAAACACTATGCCGTTTCTTGCAAGCTCCTCTCCAAATTGCTTGGTACATTTCATTTTCTTCGTTATTGATGACAGATTTTTAAATTATATATACCGGTACAGTGGTTCAACTGAAACATGTTTGCCAATTGCTCAAACTTTCATTAATCCGTTTCTCTCATTTTTCTGTTACTATTGAAACAACATAATATCAGTCGCAAAAATAACAAGTCAACGCAAAGCGTAGCATCCCCTATATACATCAGAAAAAGTTACCTCCATAGGACTATATTATATTACTAGGCAAGGAAGTTAACCACATTTTGAAAGATTAACATTCTATTCAACGAGGCGTCAGCCGAGTTGAATAGAATTAACGTTAATCTTTCAACGAATGAAAATATTTGCACTATTGAACGAATGAAAAACATTCATTATTTGTTTTATTCAACATCGAAGAAGATCTAATAGAACGTTAATCAACAAATTATGCTTTACTCCTTATATTAAAGATAAATTAAAGTTGGAGTCGAGCCTTCTCGATTACATTGAGATTGCCTTCGCGTCAGATACACGCAGGGATACGCGCGCGCACGAGTGAGAGGTACGCAGTCTGCATATAACCAAAAATGCACGACCGTGCAATATACCATCTATTGAATATCATGTGACCAACAATCCTCCAATCAAATGACAAGGATCCACGTAGGTGTTGTATAATACTCATTATCGAATGGAAACCAGATTCGCATATTTAATGAGCTTTGACCTTTGACTCCACAATCGAACTTAGCCTGTATTTTGATATCATGTACCTTTCGTTAAAATCCGTCGATCATTACTGAAGTTATCAATCGGAAACCAAATTTGTTACGGACGCACGCACGCACTGACAGAAAGACGGACGGCAGCGTTTCTATATCCCCTCAGACTTCGTCGGCGAGGGGATAATAAAATGGCAAATGCATGCAACAAATGTCTCGCATGAATTCACTTGTTTTGTGTAATATAAGTGAAGTGAAGTGAAGTGAAATGAAAAGGGATCCGTTAACTTTGTCTCGGATTCTGAAACAAAATCCTGGATTTAGCGAATGCTGCAATGATAATTATAAACCTTTAGGTCAGTCAGGATCCCCATCGCTTTTACAAGCCAATCACCTGTCTGCTTATCAAGATATTTATGATTGGAAATCGAAACCAAATTTTGCATTCCTATTCTATTGGGGAAAAGGAGTATGGTAAAACTGGTCACTCAAAGATTTTTACTTTTTGAGGCACTTGAAGCACAATTTTTAGGGCTTCAATATTTATATTATATTGACTGGGCTTGAGGGGTATATCCGAAATATTGACCAAGCTAAGATCATATTGCCCCCCCCCCCCCCCCCGAGTCAAGGACGAGGGCAATATCGTCTTGGTGTGGTCAATATTTCTGATGTACCCCGAAAGAAGCCCTGTCAATATAATTATTATTATTACCTAAACGAGGCATTTTTTAACAAACTTTGGTAGCGTGATTTTTACTCCCGTCTGTTTGCGGGTCCATCTGATTATTCAGGCAGGTATGTAATTGTGATGTAACAATGATTGTTACCGCGCGTACACTTTAATGCCTACACAATACTGCGCGTAAAGTGCACTGACAAGACAGTGAAATATGGCTCAATATCACCGCTCCGGTTTCATATTCGGAGCAGCGTGCAAAATACGACTTTTTATTTAGCAGCTAAAATGCATTGTATATAATCACAGACACTGACACATTAAACGTAGCACACAAATTTAGTAATCAACATTTGGATCATTGAAATGGGATGTTTAATAGAGGGAAATAGAGGGAAACTGTTTCCATCTCTCTCGATCTACTACAAGCAACAAAATAAAAATGTATGAGCACTGATTTAATATACCATGCACTTACAGTGCTACATAACAAGTTTTCATCTTCATATTTGGGGATTGTAGTAATAAAGGGCAAGTACCCGTCTTGAAAAATCAGTTTGTGATCAATTAGAATATTTAGTACAACAATTTATCTATTTATTAGGGGTGAATTTTTCTGAGCAGAAAAAAAGAATTCCTAAAAAAAAACATAATAATAATATTTAATTTTTATATAGCGCTTAATACAAATGTCTCTAAGCGCTTTACAAATATACTATTACCTCGGTCATTGGATTCAGTGTGCACACTCTCCACTCCCTGGGGAGCATACCAGCCGGGCGTTACTCGACGCTCACAAGCTGTGTGACCAACAATGACGGCCGCATCCTACCGGGTACCCATTTGACACCTGGGTGGAGAGTAGCAAGTGCAGGTTAATATCTTGCCAGAGGAAAAACAGAAATTGAATTAAAATTGGTCCCAATATAAATGTTTGAAGTATAAAGATTTTAGCTGATTCTGATGTGCAATGAAAATACATTTTCTTTGGTTCTTTAACCAACACTGTAATGCCATCAATAAGTAGACAATATCTAAAAGGATTATAACCCCCTGAAATTTTCTCTGAAGTTGAAATAAATATATGAATTAAGCATGGTAGTTAAAGGGATAGACCAGTTCTGGTCATGCGATTGCATTGTGAAAGAAACGTTGTGGAATCGATCAGAAAAGGTTGATCATCTAGCATATAAGTATTGGTGTGTACTGCAAGGTTCTGGAATCATCATAATGATAAAAAAATTGGCCCAGTCTTGGTAAAGTTACAAGCACTCTGTACACAGAAAGATGTATATGGGACTAGCGATATCTATCCAGGCCAGATTGATAATTTACCAAATATATCAATTGGTAGCCAGTTTCCATGTTTTCGTCAAAACATCTTTCACATGATTGGTAATAAAGAGCTTCCATTTCATTTTTTGAGAGGGGGGGCGTTTCCAAAACTGGTCTATACCTTTAAAGAAGAAAAATTATGATATGGAGCACACTCCATATCATAATTGAAGAGATTAATAAATAAATAACAAGCAAAGGTTGTAAAGAAATGCTACTAAAGTAATAACTGGTAGGGGATATGAGGTTCTCGTTATGATCGCTTGTTAGTTTATAACCATTCTTATTCTTAGTCACTTTAAAATTAAAGTACATGTAATTGGGTGCACTTGCTAACAATGGCATTAGCATCATAGGTTTTACTGCACCAACTCACAAGCTCTTTTCAATGCAATGCTCAGACATGACTGATATGCCTTTGACCAGTCATAAATGTATTAAGCCTTTGAATACCATTATTTATTTTTCGTAGAACACACACTTTCCATATATCTTAGGCAGGATATAGTAAATGGGTTAATAAAGTTTGTGAGGTGGTACAGTTAAAAAAAAAAATTGGTGCCATTCTTGTGAGCATTGGTACCTACATCTTGTAAGCATTTGTGTTAATCTGCTCAGTCTTGACTCCTTTCGTATCATGGGCTGCAAGATTGGAGTGAAAATGTATTGACGCTTAATACGAGTATGTTTTTTCTTTCTGAAACAGAAAAAGGTACCCTCATGACTTTTGTTCATACCCACTTTAATGAAACAAGAATTAGAAGTCATTCAAGATAACCGTTCAAAATCTCATTAATACAAAGCTTGTTTTCACTGCCTCATTATATTTCAATCATGAGATGTACAGTCACTATGGCACCAACAGGTATTTAGGACACAAAAAATCTAAGTCCTTCTGCAATCAACTTTGTGAGGAGACCTGACTATAGCATACCTGCCAACATTTGAAAATAAGAATTAGGAATTTCTAGCAGGGTTCGCATGGCCTTACCATGGCCATGTATGCAGTGTAACTGGCAATACGCGCTAAATCTGTACAAAAAAGCGAGATACAAATTCGCTGCTCGATCCTGCAGCCCTTCAACGCACGCAATAAGCAAACTCTCAAATTGCAGCACATAAAAAAACAAGCTAAATTTGGCTTTAAACAAAAAAATTGGTCTTCCAGAATTTTGAAAAATCAGAATATTCAGAATGTTTAGGTCCTAAAAATCCAGAAAATCTTAATATTCTGGATGATTCGGAAGGGTTGGCAGGTATGCTATAGTCATGCTGTTAGGAATGTGATGATACATGTAAGAAGAATCTTGAATGAAACCCAGTTTTGGGATGCCATATTTTGATCTGAGCTAATGTGATGGTCATGAGAGCAAATATGGAAGTTCTTTTCCAACAAATTCAGGACACACATGCTTTCAGATATTATGACAATTGGTACTTTCTCAGTGAGAAACCTCAATATTCACACTAATGCATACTGCACACACAAAAGCTTTATCAAGAAAACGGCCTACATAATGGCACGAATAAAGGCAAACATTAAGATAGAATGGTCGTTGTGGTTACATCAAGGTTACATCAAAATATATAATTATTCCTCTTCTTCTTCATTCTGTGAACCTCCGCTTCCATCGCACACTTCAGAAATTTCCTCCTCATTGATCATTTCGAAATCATCGCCGTTGTCGTCGTCGTCGTCGTCGTCATCCTCCTCCTCATCTTTGTCATCATCTTCATTTGCATCACCACTCTCTACACTTCTCTCTTCAGTAACGTCAGAGTTTTCAGGGGGAGTTACTGCTTGATCCGAATACCTTTCTTCTGTATCACCAATATTTTCTGGAATATTTTCAACAGGACCCAAATCTTGAGATATTTCTTGCTTAGGTTGGTCTTCCACTTCCGCTGCCTCGCTGCCTCGCTCATCATTTGAATCTCCCTTGGATTTTTCAGTCTTATCGTCTTCCTTTTTAGTCATATAATCAACTTCATAAAAGGGCATAAATGATTCTTTGATTCCAACATCCGCCAAGAGGTTCGGGAAAAGCCAGAAATGAATTTTGCCAAAAGTTGAGCCCCACGTGAGGACGAATATGATGAGTCGTACTGCAAGAAGAAAAACAGACAGATAATACATATGAGATTAAGAATTATTATATGTCTCACTTACATGCTTTTACATGAAAAGAAATGACAAAAAGTGCATCCCAGAATTTTTTTTAGAAATTAACAAACCCACAAACAGCAATTGTGAGAAAACTATGAGCTTTATAATAATAATTTCTTGCTTTGCATAAAGTAGACGTAATACTCTTTCAAATGATACCATAATTGCATCAGTCCATACATGCTTCGCCGAACAACATTGTTTTAAAAATGGCATGTCAAAATCCACTTGGGCCAGATTTTGGTAACACAGTAAAAACTTTAGTATCGAATACGAACATGACTGTAACCTTTAAATTAAAAGATGATTATGCAGGATTTTTATTGTCTGATGATACACATTTACATAAGCGATTACTAAAAATAGGGGCAAATATCCATTTTCGGGATAACAACCTCAGATTTTCCCAAAATCAATGAATACCCCTGTAGCAATGCAAAAAGTGCCCCTTCACTGATTGAAAAAAAGGTAGTGCCTATCCTAAGGGGAAACATAAAATAAAACCTTATTTTATTATTTACTTTATAAATCTATGTATCCACCTATCAGTTGTTAGTTTCCCTTAAACTATGCAGCCATCGAGAACTAAAAACATCACATTCGCGCATGCCCAACCCCAGTATCTCAGCCGAGATGTGCAAACTTGGAGGGGCACACACACAAAATAATGAAATTACTTACTGATAGCCAGGGCAAAGATAGCACCTACGAATCCAGCTCCACAAAGACAGAGATAGTATGTGCCTGATCGCATCCATGGGGGCCACAGGGGAAACAGACAGACTGCGATAGCACCGATCACTGGCAAGATAGTTAAACCAAAATCAAACATTACTTATTAGATTATCCTCACATATGGAGATAGATAACAGTTTAATAATAAAATATAATAATTTTAATATAAAGCCTAAGATTTATCAAGATGGTATCCACAAAGAAAAAAGGTCATGTACTAAAACTGGGATATCTACGGTAGTGACAAAATATGTGGGCTAAAAGACAAAATGTGTTTTAATTGGAAACCTGATGCAACAATTTTGTAATGTCTTGGAAAGATGACATAATATTGGTGATTTAGAAATTGGAAATACTCTTTGTTTTGTGTGCATTAAAAAGAAGGCTCATTGATTATAAAAACTAGCTTTATTGTCATTATTGCAAAGGTGAAACTTTGATTGGACAAGGTTATCAAAATTCGATGCTTGGAAAAGTTCGAAGTAATGATTATTATCAACTACAAAACGCTCAAATACAGCTCGGCATAGCACCTGAAGAGCTCTCCGAATGATGCTGAGATGTGTGACATCACATGTTGAACATGATTTGCACAAGCAGATGATGTCCCATGTCATCTCCTCTTCAGTTATTTCTTTTACTTCACTACCGTCAGGCTAAATGTTTAATCTATTGCCTCACTCTAAACCCACACGCATGGTAATATTTTGATGAAAAATGCAGCAATAAAAATATTAAGGAATCTGTGTTTGGCATTTCAAGAGGGAACAAGTGCCGAGGGTTTTTCAATTTGAAAGTGTGTTTTCTTTGGCTGCTAAATAATGTTAATTAACCCCTACCCTGTATATTTACAAACAGAAGAATTTAGTTATCAGAATCGGTTTCATGTTCCTTTTTGAATGGTGTAAAATGCCATCACATTTATATACACTAAACTCATTATAATCTGAGAAATTATAGCATTGCAATTATGTTCATTCTTGGGCAGGATTGGAGCATATTGTGACGTCATTAAAACATCGTTATTTTTCTGACGTATTTCTTGTATATCATAGATGCTATGGGGGTGGTTTTATTTGTATTTTTTATAAATCACCCGATATGTAGTTGACCTAAAACTTGTTCGATGGCCATCTGTTAGCTTACTAGTGTCTAGTGACACGTTATTTGCCATATTTGTGATTTTCTTTGAACGGGCACTTTAAAATGAAAAGGCAATTCCCTAAAACTTTTCACAATTACTATGATTGCTCATTGCTCACCTAGTCCAAGTCCGTAAACATAGTTCATTGGGCGGATAGGGTCATATACCCAGACAAAGGCCTGAAACATCAACAACAAAATGAATACAAAATTATACATATAATATCACTGTTCTTGAACATGAAACAAAGAAATAGCTGAAAAAGTTGATGGCTCTATTGCCATTCATCAGTGTGATACATGTAGAAATCATTTTTCTGGTGCTGCAACATTTTTTCTGGCAAAGAATCTCCCAGCTGTATTTGTGATAGGTTAGGGCGAGGTTTAGTTTTGGGCTAAGGTGAGGAATAGTGTCTGGTCCAAGGCTGCAGTCATGGATATGGTCAGATCTTGACCACAGAGCAATTATCACTGGAGCATGTGTCACACAACCATTTTTTCCAGCAAATACAGTATTGGTGTTGCAGACATATGACTATGATAGAGAATGTATATTATAAACAACCATGTATGTATGCAATCACATATAAACACGTCAGAAAGCTTACATCATTTCCATCCACAAACTTCTGGTCATCGGTCAGTTCGAGTTTGATCTTCTTCTTTCCTTCCTTCTTCTTTGGAGGCGTTTCTTCCTTCCCTGCATCTTTTGTATCTTTAGCTCCATCTCCTTTGGTTTCTTCCTTCTCCTTGTCATCACCCTAGAAAGAAAGACAAAATCTTTTATAGCATGGTGTACAGTAGTCATATTTAACCAGTCATACATAGCATACAAGTATTAAAGAGCAATGAATGGCACAATTTTGAACAATGAAGCTATATAAATCCAGTAGGGGCTGTAAAAATTTGACTTGACTTGACTTATGCCGTCCACGCAGGCCGGGGGCCTCGTGATGGCTTCTGTATGGTGATGGTATGCCAAGTTTTTCTGTCCGCAGCCAGTCTTGATGCATCTGTCAGCCTTGGTATGGATCTTGCTTTGCAGTCCTCTGAGAGCAGTCAAGCCATCTTAAAAATTTAAGCTCTTTTAAATATCTGCTCAGCTTGACCTTGAGGTGAGTGCCAAACAAACCTAACTGCCACAGGAAAGCAATGTCCCATCCTGTATGACAAAAATGGCCTTACATGGCCCTTCCAGATAGGTTTTACAATATCATTATCACATGGACTCTGATGCAAAATATGATTCCTCTTTTTATTTAATGGAGGTGCACATTCAGTATCATTGAAGGTTCTTCAAATGCTAAATTACTGATAAGTGCTATGGATATTGTCTGCAAATACTCTACCTGTTAAGATTTAACAATATGGTCAATACTGAGTACAAGTAAGGACTACAAATCCTGCAACATTATGTATTCTATATCATTCCACTATGAGAAGAAAACATTTTTTTAAATCATTTATCCAACCAAAGAGGATTTGTGTAGTTCCTACAAATTTTGAAAGAAATATACATAACTAAGTTTGTTAGGTGCATTGTAACATACAATAATTCCTGGTAATTTTTACCTTCTCTGTAGGTTCAGCCTCTGTTTTCTTCTTTTCCTTCTTGGATTTCTTCTCTTTCTTACTTTCTTCTTTCTCTTTCTTACTTTCTTCCTTTTCTTTCTTGCCTTTCTTCACGATCTTTAGGGCCCGGTAGAAAAGCCCCTTCCACAGCAAGCTAAAATCAATCAAAGTTCAATAAATTTCATACCTGTATCTTCAAATCGCCATCACTTTTGAGTGGCGAATCTTTTACAATTAAGGGACTATCATGCATTGCCTTTTTACATCTCCTTTTCCTAGTGTAAGTCAATACAGATAACCTTGCGTAAGCCGACCTTGATGAGACTGAGAGAAATACTTCCGCTAAGGCAATCTTTGACTTGTGTGTAAGTCTTAGAAATTTGACTTACACATGTGTATTACATATGCAAAAGAAAGCCTATCTGCTTTTATTAAACAAACTTATTATCAGCATAGACTTCCCCTTTAATGAACAGGCAATTTTTAAGGAATTGGGGGTAATTGTCCCAATACATCTGTATGTGTGTACATCTCCGGAAATAGCGCATTTAGCAGTGATTATGCTAAAGCAAGAGTCCCAAGATATAAACGACGGAAATTTTGCAGCACAAGAACCAAGAAAGAGAGAAGGAGAGACGAGGGAGCTACAAGCTATATGTACATAAAATGGGAAGGGTGCTCAATTGAACAAGATCCTATAAAAGTATTTTTTTTAATGAATAATAATAACAGGCATTTCTATAGCGCCATCTATCTACAAATGATATTTTGAGGGACATTTATTATTACCCCGGCTTTAGCCTAGCTGCCATTACAGCGCTCAAGCATTTCAAGGCATTAATTCCTGTTTACATCACCTGGGTTGAGTGAGGCAATTGTAGATCAATATCTTGCCAAACAAAACCATGTCAACTCAAAACTGATGGACTTGCTTACCGTAAGTAAATCTTTCAAAATAATCATGAAAAGGAAAGTTGAATAAGTCAATAGATAATAAATAACAAATCACCTAGAAAGAAGAATGAACCCAAAATAAAAAGGAGCACAAAATAATTCCATTTTAAAGTCCATGATCGTCCAAAAAATAATCACTGTAAGATCGAGGAAGTACATAAACAAATACGGTAGGTCAAACTGAACTATGCCAATCCTGATCCACTTTTGATTGCAAAAGTTTACTTTGCAGCATTGACCAGAAGTCTGCATTGAAGAGAGATTATTGGGGGGGCAGAGCAAGAGGGAGAGAGACAGGGGCGGGTTAAAGAGAAAGAGAAGAGAGAGAGGGAGACAGGCGAATCCAAGAGAAAACTATAAATATCGCAATCTGTATTGCAGCGCAATGCGAATGTATCCCCGACAGTGGCAGTGATTTCGTGTCATTCTTACGTTCGAAGGAGGGACAAAGATCTCCTCTCCCCTCCCTGAAACAAAAGGATGACATAGAGATCGCCACTAGTGGCTCGGACTATTGTCAAGACTAGGATAGGAGCAGCATCACCAAACCAATATGTCTGTAGTTTAGGCACCACAGATTTATTCAACTGGCATTCGGAATGCATCCGGAATGCATGTAGAATGCAATACTTTGGTGTTGATTGACATGACGCCTCATTTTAGATAAGAAGGAGACAGTGTTGATTTGAGATAGAAATGGATTTATTATTATCGAGAGAGAGAGAGAGAGAGAGAGAGATTGCAGGTGTAAATTGGCTGTATGCCTATAACAATCCTAAAATGTTGGATTATTTTGTAATACACAAATGTTTTTGTCATCGGAAATAATTGCTCCTCACCATGGCATTGACCAGTCGCAACAACGACATTCAAATAATGACATATTTATTAAGAAATTCCCGCCACATGTCGGCGCTCTCGGAACGGAGGCGACGTAACAATCGTAAATATCGCGGTCTGTTGGAACTTGGGTGTCGATTACAACATTTCCAAGATACAGTCATCAATCCAACTTTCATATCCCCACCAATCTTTCGTGGTCGGGGGAAGGAGGTGGGGGGGAGGGGGGGGGGGGTAAGAGCATCATCCATTGATATTGTTTTGGTTCCTATCTAGTGAACTTAAATTGACAGTCGTAATGGATCGGGAAACAACAGACCTGTTCAGCCTACGCGTTGGCTCCGGTGTAGCCAAACAATGACCTCTAACTGGCTTTGCATCAGGGGTGGGTTATTGAATGGCTGTTTTCACACCCCGCTATACAAGGCCTTTGATTTGTTATCTGTTCTTGTTTATCGGATCGTTTTTTTCAAACTTTCATGAATATTTTCCCCCGATTTTTGTTGCTTTCCTTTAAAGCAAATGTCCACCACAGGGTTGGATTGCCCATTTATTTTAATTAAAGATAAACTCCAGTTCTGGTAAAAAAAAAAAAAATAATTCTCACAGAATCAAACGAAACTTACACTGAATGTTCCAGATTTCAAATAAATGACATGTGCCAAACAATTTTGGAAGAAAATTTATACTGGCTGAGTAATGAGCAGAGAAAGACAAGGAAATCAAGGTAGTACTAGCCCCGACACCATGTGTGTTGTCCCATATATAGCTGTCTGTGTGCAGTGCTTGTTACTTTACCAAGACTCTGTCAAATTTATTATGATTTTGATTACTCCAGAGCCTTGCAGTGCACACCAATACTTACATGCTACATGATCAACTGTTTCTATTATTTCCACACCTTTTCTTTCACAATGCAATCGCATTACCAGTACTAAAGTTTATCTTTAAGTACAATTTATAAATGCCAAGTCTCAGATGTTTCATATATTCCCATCAATCTTTCGGGGGAGGGGGAGGGGGGAGGGGGCATCGTCCATCAATTTTTTTTTTTTTTTTTTGGGGGGGGGGGGGTTCCTAGGGAACAGTCGTAATGGATGTCGATGTTAATACTGAATAATTATGATGTTCCCACTGAGTAAAATACGTCCTTTGCCTCCACCTTTAAATCTTTTCCCTTGCATTTATTGAACGGGTAGTGTAATTTACTTGACACCCAGTTGATTTGAACGAAAGCAAAAAGGCAACAACAACAACATCAAGAGAGAGAGAAAGAGATTGATGATAGTGTGACCGAGTTTGAAGAATTTGAAAATACAAACAATTTATTTTATATAAATGTAATCTTTTTCGAGCGGGAAAATACTTGTATTAGAACTCGTTCGTAGCGTCAAAATTCATTTTACCGGGGAAGAAATAAAGCGGCCGCAACTTTTTTATGGGAAAATGGAAACGTAATAACAAAATATTTTTTTCCTTCAATAAGGAGACAACGTGTTTCCGCTGTTATCAACTTCAGAAAATCAAAAATTGAGAGAACGAATGTTATACCCTGTTTAAAAAGATAGTAGTTCTTACTCATTCTAAAAGTGCGCCGCGCTGTCGGACCTTATGAGGTATAGTCACTTTGGCAGGCATTTGAAATCACGCATATCTGATTAATCGCCAGCGTCTCGGGCATGCTTTTTAATCGCCCAATTCTCAAAAATCCGATGCGATCTGCGCCTATTGTCTAGAGAACAAAGGGGCGTTCCAGAATGCATTCCGGAATGCCCCTTTGTTCTCTAGACAATAGGCGCAGATCGCATCGATTTTTTGAGAATGTGGCTAGAATGAGGGCATTCCGGATACATTCTAGAAAGATTAACAAGTGCATTCCAAATGCATTCCGAATGCCAGTTGAATAAATCTGTGGCGCCTTAGAGTATAATGCATCTCTGTAGAAAATTTGAAAGAAATCCGTCAAGAAATGCGGCAGTTAGAGCGCATAAAAGACATAGGACATTTGACCATATAAAGACGGGACAATGAGGGCAGCATCGCCCAAAAGTGTAGATGTGTAGATTGTACCAAGATACATCTCCTTTCAAAATTTGAAAGAAATCCGTCATGAAATATGACCTGCAGAGCGCACACTAGACACCCACCAAAATATGACCTTTGACCCTATAAAACTTGGGGACACTCGTGGCAGCATCCCCAAAAACTACAGGTGCGTAGATGTTATCATCATACACTTCCATAATAAATTTGAAAGAAATCTGTTAAGAAATGATGCAGTTAGACCACACACTAGAGTGCAAACAAGATATTTATCAAAATAAGACCTTTGACCCTATAAAAGACGGAACACCGGAGGCAGTATCAGCAAAATCTATAGGTTTGTAGATCGTACCAAGATACACCTTCGTTCAAAATTATAACAAAATCCCTTGAAAATGTGGCCTATTGAGCGCACACAAACCATCCACAAAAATGTGGGCTTTTACCCTATAGAAGACGGAACAATGGGGGCAGCATCACCAAAAGTTATAGGTGTGTAGATTATACCAAGATACACCTCCATACAAAATTTGAAAGAAATCTGTCAAGGAATGTGGCAGTTAGAGCGCACACAAGAATATGATGCGGCGGACAGGGCGGCGGCATAACGCTGCTGAATCCAAAGTACCCAACCGGCATATTGCCGGGGGATACAATGAGAACGGAGGAGCGTGCGCCAGCAAATCAGGAATACAGGACAACAGAGAGCGCAGGGCTTAAATTAATCCAAGGCCATGGACGTGGATGCCCCTTTGATTGGCCTCAATGCTCCTCCCATTGGCCTTGGAGATTTTTTGTGCCCTTTCCAATTCTTCCTATTTGTGCTGTACTATAGGAACAGATAAGTGGCCTTGCCCTAAAAATATTGAAATTTAAGGCCTGAGAGCGTATTTATGTAAACAAAATTAGTGCGCGATGCATGCTTTGAAAGTGATTGATTTCGTTCGACTTTGGCGATGTAAATTTAGTGGTTTTCCATTGGAACGGTCCTGGGAATTTGATCAACTAGGGCACTTAACTGACTGACAAAATTAGAATAATACAGAGATTTAACACTAGTTAATTTTCGTCGACTTAGGCAGTCATTCGACATATATACGAGGTCGACTTGTGCGAGGTTGACTGTATAATATTAATGGGCAAATTTGATGACAACTGATCTTACAACAGTTCTCCATTGGCAATTTATTAGACTATTTTTAATTCCCAAATTGAAGTCTGGACATATCAATATACCGGTACCTAAACCTTAACCACTACTACCCAAAGCCCAATTTTAAATACACTTGCAATCCTAACCATATATTTTGAAAAAAATCAAGACTAAAGCAAATGTCACCCAAGCACATGTCCCATCAATGCCTGACATAGCAATAAATAATGTATGCAATGTGCATTACAACTATTGACATATTAAATATTATAGTTGCTATCATGGAGAAGAAGTGTTCATAAATTTGAGAACAGTCAAACCTGTCGATGGAGGCCATTCAAGGGAAACAGAGAAAGTGGCTAGATACACATATTTCACTCTTGAGGGAGACAAAATGCATGGCCACTAAGACAGGTTCAACTGAATCTTTTGTATATTAATCTATTATCTACTGGTATTTTCTTACCCATCTAGGTAATTTGCAACAGATTCCCTGTCAGTGAAGATCACCTCTTTTTTCCCTTTTCCTGTCGCCCACTTAGAGTCCAGAAGGAAGTCTACTGCCTTGGATCCTATCACACAGAAAAGAAAACACCTTTATCATTGTGAAAGCTGCTGAAACATCAAATCGTCTATATGGAGAAGGGCTTTAAATCACATCATTTGACACAGAGCTAATGTCCTTCTGGCTTCAAACAGACAAACGGATGAGCAAATGTACTTTTAGTGTTCTAACTTAACGGAAACAAATTTATGTACCCATAGAAGACAAATCCCTGGATCAATTGTTTTATGTTTGTGGTTGCAATCATTCTTTTACACTGCCTTGCCAATATGATACCTCCCTGAACCAGATGAAGAACAAACAAACAATATGTAGGCCTACGTACCTGTGAAGTACTCTACTTTGTGCCCATCTATGGAGGTATTTTTGATTGGTAGATTGAAACGCAGATGTCTGGCTACAGCAGTCTCCTCCTTAGTAGGTTTCTCCAACTCGGCATTCTACATCAGGAGAAGAAAAAATTTAAAATCTATTTTACCAATGAGTGATGACGCGTGCCTTACCAAACTGAACTCATTGTCATTATGATGAGTATTATCATCAAGTATCGTTTCGTGTCAATTTTCTTATCTTTTTCAGAGTATTTTTCCTGAAAAGGAAGACTTATAATATGCACTTTCTCACGGGATTCACGGCAAACTGCAGCACAATCACGTACAGACGGTGGGGTGCGGGCGCACGCGTGTGTTCAGTTATGGACTGTAAACTAAGATTACAGTTGCTAACCTAACACACTCGCACGCGCGCACTCCGTCGGTACGGTATGCAATTGTATTGTGCTGCAGTTTGCCGTGAATCCCATGAGAAAGTGAATATTATAAGTCTTCCTTTTTAGGAAAAATACTCTGATTTTTTTTTTAAAATTGACACGAAACAGGTAACAAACATATCGACTTTTAAATCATGACCTTTAGTTGGACATTTGACGAATATTTACTTCATTTTGGGTATGTTTTAGTAGGGTATCTCCATGCTGGAGTTACAGGTCAAATTTTTGATACGTTTCTGAACAAGCGCCGACCCTACATTCAAGTTGGAAGAAAGAAAAGGGTAGCGCGCCCGGAATTCGGTCCATTCCTAGTATTCTGTCAGACAGCCGTTTCAACAGCTGTAACTATTAAAAAAAAAATTATGAGCCACGAAACTTGCACAAATCAGGCAGCTGAACAACTTTTCTTAACTCTCAAAATTAAATCAGATATAGGGCCCCGGAAAGATCTCCAACTTAGCTCGAAATTGGTCAGTGTCGCACAACTTTCTGCACTTCTGCGTTCTGTTAGCACATGCGCTAACCCTAACATATGTAGAAGTCTATTGCGAAACAACTACGTGTGCTGTCGCAAGTATGTGTGTGAAGAGGAGCTCTTCCGTGTTCGCTCCATCGCAGCGAATTTGCAAATGACGCACTTGCAGATGTGCAAGAGGTATTTATATGATACCCTTGCCACCCGGTAGCGCTTGTCCAGTATTCGGTCAATGCATTGACATTCATTGCTTTGTCGCGCGATTGTGTGAAAATAGTGCGCAAATACGCTTCGCTCCTTGGCAACGGAGATACCACGCACAAATCGGCCTGTAACAGATGATCGGATCAGGGGCCGATCTTGAGCCGATTAGGGGTGATCGGATAATAATTTTCGATCGCTGATCAATAAAAATGATCAGAAAAAATCGGCAGATTTTTTTTTTTTAATGCCGAAAATTTTCAAGTGTTTGGCTATCAAATGCTTAACAAAAATTCATAGGTGGGATTATCTCGTCATGTGGAGTTGTTTTAGACCATGTTTGTTGATATTTAGTGCCTTTTCATGACTTAATAATTAATAATATTGGTCTAAGAGAAGAGGCAAAACATGCGGGCCGCCAAACATGGTCTACAACAACTCCAATTGAGACAATAATCCCAGCCATGAATTTTTTTTGAGCATTTGATAGCCAAAAACTTGAACATTTTCGCCATTAAAAAAAAAAAAAAATCTCCCAATTTTTTTGGTCGATCTTCAGATCCGATACCGATCTTCGGAAAAATTTTGCTTATCATCATTCTTTATTTTAAGTGACTATAAAATCCTGTTAAGAGGAATAATTTTCTTTTCTTTTGATAGGTAGATCGCCAAATAAAAGAGGTAAGAATCCAAAATATTAGCAATTTTCCCTAAAGTGACTTGGTAACATTGTTGAAGGTTGATGAAAAAAATTGCTTAATTTTTTTGTATATAATGTTACTTACTATATTCCTGACATGCAAATAATCCTGAAAAAATTCTCAAACCACAAAGATATCTATGGTTTTCCTTGAAGGCGTCGATGTACGACACCCTCTCACAGTGATTAACAGTAATTCTCCCAACCATTTTTGAATTTTCCCCACCGTTTTTCCATGAAAAAAAGACATAAAACAGGCTATAAAAAATCTGTCAACACTTAAATGTCTGGAATGGAATGTAGAGCCATTTCATTGCTTTGTGACGATTTCCATTCACCTAAAATGTAATTAAATTGTAATAATAAAAATTGTAATAATCGAATGCGCGCAGTTGAAAATGATGCATCCGTCATTGAGCAATTTTACAAACCAAAACAGAAGAAATTTTTCATATTCAAGTTCGAATGTAATACATTAACAGGTTCTCAGAATATCGTGACTACAAGCTATTTCTCATTTACATGTACATGTATGATCTTTTGATCTTTGACGTCATGACCCCAAAATCTAATCAATTAATTGGCTCTGCAAGATACATACATGACCTAAGTAGGGCAGGAATCCATCAATCGGCTCTTGAGATAACGCGATCACAAGCTATTTTGCATACATAATGAGCCCTGTGACCTTTGACCTTGTGACCCCAAAATCTAATCAGTTCATTGGCTATGCAAGTTACATACATGATTAAAGTTTGGTAGGAATCCATCAGTCGGTTCTTGAGATAACGCGATCACAAGCTATTTTGCATACATAATTAGCCCTGTGACCTTTGACCTTTGACCTTGTGACCCCAAAATCTAATCAGTTCATTGGCTCTGCAAGTTACATACATGACTAAAGTTTGGTAGGAATCCGTCAGTGGGTTCTTGAGATAACGCGATCACGAGAACGGGACGTACGGACGGACGGACAACCCGAAAACATAATGCCTCCGGCTACTTCGTAACTGAGGCATAAAAAGGTTATGTTATATTTGTCCCACATTTTAAAACATTTAAGTATGTTAATTTAATGTTAGTATAGAAAGAATTTTTTTTAAACTAACTTATAAAGCACTTTTTTCTCCTTTTACAGAGACAGCTGCATGATTCCCTCCTCGATTGCGATGACATCAAAACTGTGCACGTTGCGCACACCATACAATTCTACATACATCCGACAACTCGCTACAAAGACAACTCGCCCCCGGACAACTCGATATAACACCCCGGACACCTCGCCACAACACCCTGGACAACTCGACCATAGCAGGTTGTTCAGGGTATTGTGGCGAGACGTCCAGGGCACTGCGTCGAGCTGTCCAGGGTTGAGCCGTCTTTGTGGCGAGTTGTCTGGAATTTGGTGAAACCATACGTGACGCGATCTAAAGCTCTTGCGTACACAGCCTAAATAAAAACGTCTGCGAGATAAGACAACTACCCGTCAGATATTGATCTGACAGGTATTTATCTTATCTCGCAGACGTTTTTATTTATTGCTTTATTGCAGGTTTAAAGCACCTAGGCCTCTTATTTCGTACAAATTTCTAGATAGACTATAGAAATGCCTATTATTAGTATCATTAATATTATTATTAAAACCCCACAATTGCTAAATTGAATATTATACTTTGGAATTATATACCGGTAGTAATGCTCCGCCACCCCTGTCGGCTTAGTTTGGCTGAAATGTATATGTATTTAATACCAAACTCTAAAAACGCTCGGACGCAATAGCCTACCGCTATCGCGTTTTATTAGCTTTTCTTCATTTTCTGCAATGAGGATTGTGTCATCCAAATATCCTACCACAATGTGACCAGCTTGTCTGAGCTTAGAAAAAACTGGCTTTAATAATTTTGTGAATAGCCTTGGTGCTGTACTGAGACCATTGGGCAGTGCTTTGAATTGCCAACATTGACCATTGACAATAAATGTGAGGTATTTCCTATCCTCTTGGTAGATCGGTACTGTATAATATGCATCTCTGAGGTCGATTGTAGCCACGTCCCCGGTAGGGATGCGAAGCAAAGCGGTGTTTGAATTTGTCCCTCATCACACCGGCTGCTGCCAGTTGCTGATCTTTGAGATCCTTCACCTGCTTCCCAAGATCATCACCGAACAAAAGTCTAGTAGCTGGCAGAGTAGGTTTGCACAGATGCGTAAACCTTGCATTCAAGTCAGGTTTTATGAGCTCTTTTCGTAGGCAGTTCAGTTCAAAGTTAGCGTTGCAATCAACGCCAAAGCATCTTGGTGTATTAGTTATACCGCCCGTAGAAACGGAGCGGGCAAATGCATTGATGCCATGAGTGAGTGATTTTTGAACTCGCTGTAACTTCAAGTCACGGCTTTTTGTCATCGGAGGTAGATTGTCCCATATCGCAGGATTCACCTTTGGTGCCTCTATAATCTGACAATTGCTCGGAGTTGGGTATTTAGCAGAGACTTCATCAAGAACTTTCCCCTCCAATTGGTGTGTCATGAGATATGAAATAGATTGGGCTTTACCTCCTCAATAGGATCTCTGATATCCGACACCATTGCAAAATTTTGCGGCGATCAAGGGAATGACAAGTTATCAGGTTGAGGCATGTCTGTGTCGAAATTCTCTTCCTCCGAGACGGCGCCCGCTTTGGTAGCATCCGTGGGTGGACCGTAAAAAATCCATGAGCCCGGTGGGCAGTATGTCATTCCCGTGGTCGAACGGAGGCCGTTGCAGTCTTTCCCGCCGGTAGCCCCGGTGGAGCTGCGAGACAAAGACGGGCGTGAACTGCCGGTGACAGCCATAGCATTAGCAGCTGGCAACGCCTCAACCACTCGCACAATTATTATTATTTTTTATTTTTTTTTAATTATTTTTTTAATTTGGTAAACAGTCTTGGGGCCGTGCTAAGGCCATTAGGTGGGGCCTAAAACTGAAACAGTTGCCCTTTCCACACAAACTTTAAATATTTTTGTGTGGCTTGGAAAAATGGTGACAGAATAATATGCATTTTGTAGGTCGACTGAAGCAAGGTAACAATTTGGAGAAAAAAGAGAAATAGCTAGTAGCTACATAAATATCATCCATCTTGAAATGGTGATACTGAAGGTTTATGTTAAGGTCTGAGAGGTTCAAATTAGACCAAGCCCACCATTCTTCATGGGGCGAGTGAAAATGTTTGAAATAAATTCGCCTTCTTCATGAATGCTCATTTAAATGACATTCTTATCCAAAAAGCTTCGCAATTTCATTGCTAAAAGCAGCTTGTACTGTTTCATTGGACTTGTATTGAAATAAGGCTTAGATATTTTGGGCGGCATGAACTGTGGGTCAAATTCAAGTCTGTACCCTTGCACCGCAGCCAAATTAAAAGGATCTGATGTAAAATTGCACCGATAATCATAGAATTGGTTCAGTCAACCTCCAAGGTTAAAACTTGACATTTTAGAGTGAGAATCTGACCTACATGTACATGTACCTCTTCGAGGCTGGTGCTGTCTAATTCCTCTTGTAGAATTGTCGTTTTGCTCCCAGCCGAGGCGGGGCACTGCTTTGATGTCTGTCCTTCTGGAGGAGTGTTTGCCCCTGACGGGCTGGATTGCCTAAAAAGGCTTGTTGGAACTACCAGCCTTGGGGTTTGATCGGCTGGAAAATTGATGTCTGGAGGACAGCGTCCATCCGGCATCATGGTACTTGGACTTGACATTTGGCGTAGGGGTGATATTGAAGGCTGTGCTGACTAGAGCTGAACATATTACTTTGCGGCCTCATCACCCCTGCTGTTCCCTTCAGATGTTCCTGCAAATTTTTCACTAACTTTGAAAATCGATCACCAAATAACTGTTTCCCAACCATCGATGTGGGTTAGCAGAGGTGCGTGAAGCAAGCGTTCATGTCTTCTGATCACATGCTTGTGAAGGAGTTAAAGTTTAAAAATGGCATTGCTCAACAGAGCCAAAGCATCCTGCTGTAAAATGGAGATAACGTCATCAAACGCATCAAGTGAAGTAGTGAACGCACGAAAGCCACCAACCCTCTAATGAGGGAGAGCTGTACCCTCTGCAAAATGAGGTCTACTTTTGGTACAGGATTTTATTTTCCTCAATCTCATTTAGGGTTTTCCCCTCCAACTGGTGTGAGATTAAGAACTAACTAGAATTTAAATCGTCACAAGGACGATTAAGGTGGTCTGTCTTCAAGTCGTATGATAGATTATAATATTTACTATATTGAGAAAGGGAGAAGTTATATAGACATGTAAACAATGATGATCATGATGATGATGATCTTGATAGTAATGGTGATGACGACGATGATGATGATGATTATGATGTTGATGATTATCATCAACAGACCATGATAACATCAGACTGAAAAAAATGAGAGAACATTAAGTCTCAGCTACAACATACTCAAAAATCAACAAAAATCAAGCCGAAATAACGGCGATATTGCTCGCAAAAGACAAGAATGTAGAATCCAGATTTGAGAAAAAGTCATCTCCCATAAGGATTACACGCAAAAAATATTGGATCAAGTGATAATAGGGTAATAATAAAGTAAATATAGTTGTTTATTATATTATTAGCGATTCTAAGTGTTTTAATGAGCAAAGTAGATGGTACAGTGAAAGGTCAAAAAGAAAAAAAAGTGAAGAAAACAAATTGTTGGAGACGCCCGGACTCGAACCAGGGACCTTGAGGTCGGAAGTCAAGTGCGTTACCGATATACCAAAACATTTCCCATAGAGATTACACGTAAACGGAAAATGGAATTCTCAAATCCCACTTTAGAAGTGAAATATGAGCATGATCCCGGCATCTGAATGAAAAATAAAGGGCACACTTATGATTGCTTATTGTCTCAGCTACAACATACTCAAAGCTCAGCGTAAACAAAGATAAAACGACGGAGATATTGCTCGCGAAAGACGAGAATGTAGAATCCAGTTTTGAGAAAAATTCATGTCCCATAGAGAATACACGCAAAATGTGAAAAATTGACATGCCTCCTTTAATCGCAAAAATACGCCATGATGCCATTGTCAAAATGAAATATCGTGGTGACTATATTTGTAGAGAATATTCTCAGGTAGAACATATCAAAATTTGAAAGAAAATTAATCAATATTTACAGAGATACAATCAATTTTCTAAAAATCTGCTGACGTCATAATATGCAAATTGAAATTTTGAGTTCGGAGGCCATTATGATGACGTCATGAGTTAATTGAGGGTCAAATGAGACATGAAATCATATCTCCAACTCATAATCTATTTAAATATGAAAGAAATTGGGGGTTATCTATCCATTCTGAAGAGTTAAAATGAATTTTGTATAGGCATGTTTTTGCCCATGTATTGTGGATACAGATTGCGCAGGTCGGCGCATGCGCTCAACTTTGACAGCCGCTAATTGCCGAATTACTGGTCGGAAAAAGGTAAACAAGGGATCAAAATGCTTGGAAAAATGTAATAAATATGATAACAGACAAAATTTGGCGATTCTATGTTGCAAAATGCCAGGACACGCGGATACGCGTGGAAACGCGCGCGCATAATTACGCGCGCGCAAATTTTAAAAATGCTTAAAATTGCCTGAAACGTATGCAAAATTAATTTTAAACGAATCGGAGCATTATAAAATTTTGATGCGCGCGTACGTGCGCGTCGAGGTGCACGCACGGATTTTGTTAACATTTTTAGTTGACCTTTGACCTGAACTTGATGTATACCAAATATGGTTTATTTTTGATGACTCGTTATCGAGATATGATAATGACCTGATTTTTACAAAATGGCGCCTGGATGATGTCACGATGACCTAATGACCTTGAAAAAGTTGATTAGACTTGAAATCATAGGGCTTGATGACTGACAAAAATTTAAAGGAAATTGACTATGTCAATTTCGAGTCAACGTGTGTACAAAAAAGTGTACGGAAGAAATAAAAATAAATAAAGAATAAAGAATAAAGAAAGAATAAAGAAAATTCTAGCGAAATCAATAGGTGATCTGTCATCGACAGACCACCTAATAAAGAATAAAGAATAAAGAAAGAATAAAGAAAATTCTAGCGAAATCAATAGGTGATCTGTCATCGACAGACCACCTAATTAAAGTACCGTATTTTCCGGCGTAAAGGCCGCAGTATTTTCGGGTGAGAAAAAATCAAAAAGTCGGGGTGCGGCGTATACGCTACAACAACAAAATTCAGCGGTCAAAACATCACGTCCCATTTGCACGTATGGGACTATAGGAACGGTAGCATGACTAGACAACGGTACAGGACAATTCTAGAATAACTCCACACAACTTACTGACAATTTTATGTTGCATAGTTGACATGAAGACGAAAAAACTTATTTTTCTAATAAAATCTGCCGATAGATCTAGATCTAAGTCCGTACCATTGCATCGCCAAAAAGTAAACAAAGGGACAGGCCGTCTTAGGGAGCTAGCTGCCGCGCAACGCAACTGCGCAGGTCGAAAAATGCCCTTTCGGATTACACCGCACATCGAGGAAGGGGTATTGTAGGATACCAAATCTGCGTACGATACAGTAACTAGCTTAAAAGTCGATGAAGATCTGCTAAATTATGATCATTTTTTAGGTTAACTTCTTGTTGATTTATAAGAATATTGATGAATTTGGTATAGTTTGTAAAAAAAAAGAGTGTTCTACAAGAAAATTACGATCATTTTGTTTGGTCCGTTTTTTTTTTCTCTTTTTGAGGCTGTGGTGATTACTTTTGTCACCTTAGATAGAGGTCTAGGCCAGATGTCTGGAAACAAAGGAAATTTCCACCAACGAAACTTGTAAGTTCCATTCTTTATGTATTTGTGATGGGTTATATCCCATGTAAATTATTAGTAGGTCTTTTAAAAGTATCGTACTACAGTCTTTTAAAAATACTGCGTTAATGTACTGGTACCAGTATTGTGTGTTATACTACTAGTAGGGTGTCTGATCGCGCACCCGATGTTGTATGCTAAAATACTTCCCATAGAGATTGCACGGATCCCTAATTCCCTATGCAGTCTACGTGCATTGCGCGACCATGAAAATTGGTCAATGATTTTATGAAAAAAATTGAAATTCAAACCTTTAGGCCTCGTGATCCTGAAGGTGAAACTCAATAAATGAGGTGTCATATGAAAGAGCAGGTTTCTCTCCATATTTCCGAAGGGGCCACACCGAAATTCTAAAAATATCTTGGTCAAAACAGCGATTGAAATGTTGTTTGCATCCTAGCTCCAAAATTTGCCACTTTCCTGAGCCGCCGCCGCGGCTTTAGTGGGGCTAGACGTAAGGATAATATCCAGGTGTTTTTTCTCTGCTAGCCCCAAGGGATCATTTGGCACAACGGTTTGAAAAAACCCTTCCCACATATTTGGAATCAGCTAATTAGGGAGGCGTGAGCTCCACTCAGTCCAAACCATGGTTACATCGCGTAACATCTGCGCGTATTGTGAATGAAAGTATGGATAGCTGTTCGCACAATAGTACCCGGAAGTGATTGCACGTTATAGTCAATGGCAATATCGCGGAGACAAAGTGCACGTTGTTTCCGCGATATTGCCATTGACTATAACGTGTAATCACTTCCGGGTACTATTGTGCGAACAGCTAGCCATACTAGTCAATGGCAAAATATCGCTGAGACAACTGAGACAACGAGCCAGTTTTCGACCGCATGTTCAAAGTCAATAGGAAGCGTGCGCGCGCACCGCCTGTTTCCGCGCTGATCTATAGCACTAGCGGGCAGAGCAGGTATCCCATGGAATCTGAATTAGACAGAGATATCGTGTGTGCGTTGCGGTGTCCGGCTGCATTGATTTAATACATGCGATGAGATACTTTTGAGCTTGCGACTCAAACAAAATCGGGCTCTAAATCTGAAAAATACCTGAAATAAAGCTCATTTTATGGTACCCATATTTCTTACAGACACGCGTAAGATACTCAATTTCTCAGATTCGGGTAGCGGGACCGCCCATTACATTGCTAAAATGTGAAATTTTAGGATATATTTTCCATTGCAAATGTGGTTCTTCAGTGACTTTGGCATGGTATGTGTGGGATATGTGATATGCTATTATGCGATGTATTTTAAAGGCATTTTACCATGCATCCAACGGATCGGCCGAAAACTGGAGATGGTTGATTACCCCTCCTTTACTCTATGTGTAGGGAGGCCAATGCCAGGGCGTAAGTCTTCTACACCTCCCATTTGTGCGCTCGTCGTCCACTTCAAAAAAAATTAGCACAGAGAAAAAAATGATGTAAAAATTAAAATTGATGAAAATAAGAAAATAAAATACAATTATACATTTCACAACATACCTATAATCACGGATCTGTAACGGTCTTTCACCATTTGGTGACGATCTTGCAGATTTTGACGTATTTGAATCCAATAATTGTTGTAGCAGAAGAACATGACGTGCACGCACCACCGACTAAGAAAATCCTAGAGGGCGTAGAGGTTTGCTCACTAAAAACCTTCTCATTGGCAGAAGGTAGACCCTAAAAATATGGGATCCGTTTTGAGTAAAGAACTTTTGATAGAGATCAACATTTCAGATGTTCACAATTGCCACTATCTTTTTAAATACAGATTTTTACAAACTGAACATTCAAAGGTAGATAGAGTACGATGTTTCTGTCAATCTTGCGTTGGTTTGAGCCCTATAGCTACATCCATCTCAAAATGAGAAGGAAAACTGTGAACAGTGACGTCATTGTTTCGCGCCAAAAAAAAAGGGTATTGCGACATACATGTATGTCTGAGCTCCGGTCAGATCGTGCTCCAAGCGTAGTCTTACTTATAGTACCTTTTTCTCACAGCACTAGATACGAGTGTCGTGCAGTAATGTATGAGAAGTGTCAAAAAAGATATTTCAGTAAAAACAAAAAGTCTACGTGAGCAGTCTATACTCCAATTGAGAATTGGAATGAAAGCCATGATTTGAAGGTGTATGTTTTGTGTATGATACATGGTTAGTGAGTACCGTACGTTATGTATAGGATCTATAGCGAGGGAGAGAGAGAGAAAGAGAGAAATAATATAGTACACGTCTGCGTACATGCCTTGCATGCTGCTTCCGTATTGTGTTCGCTGCAAGATGGATGTTAATTGGACCTCGTAACTTCTCGATCGTTGATAATGCAGTGTCAGATTGATCTTTACTCATGAGGAAATACTATTGGATTCGGAATACCACCTTAAAGGTACTATGTCCCTTTTGCAGCCAACCTCAATTTCTGTAGAACTTTGCAGGAATTATGAATATGTCATGTATGTCCTATCTATGAAATTTAAACGTTAGCAGTGTCCTCATATTCAAATTATGCAAGGAAACCCGCTTACTTGCTGGACTTCACTGTCAGACACTATTGAGTGACTGACTGGCTTTTTTTCTTCTTTGGTAATAACATACATGAAAAGAGTTGTAAAGGGTACATGAGCATTTGTCTACATCAATAACCCACTTCTTGTGATGGCCAAGATTAAACTGATTGAATCTTTGCGCAGCATAAAACGTATGACCATTCGGTACAATTGTCTGAAAATCAAGACTATTACTTTTGGGCTCTATAGCCCTAAAGTCGATTTGACAACTAATAGTCGTTATTTTCCCACTTGAAGACATTTTCAAGCCCCACCTTTTTTAGGGAAGTTCTAAATTAGTATTATCTTCAAATACAGTTGGAATTTAACTTTTTCATTTTTTTGGCCTGCAAATGGGACATAGATTAGTGGCTCCGGTGTGCGGCCGATCGGCGGGAACTGCCGATTCTATTTTTATGCAAATACTCACAGAATACTTCAATACCCTCAATATAGAGTCCATATACTTACTTATTAAATAGAAGTCACAAATAACCTAACTGACCCACAGCGTGGTCAGCATTGACCACGTTTCGAAATGCTTTGAGTTCCCCGGTTTGCGGGCACGCATTACCCAGTTTGCGGCACGCGTACGTCACAAAGCTTTATGCGCTACGTCACGATCAAAGCATATACCAAATTACTACGGGTAACCCAAATTCTCATGTTTATCTGTTGCTACGGTAAATTTTTCAAGTTTTAAACAATTTCACCTTTTTACTGAATGGATCATCCCATACGGGGGTACGTACTACTAGAAACTATCGGGTCATAGCGGGTACACACATCAGCACACATACCATCATACACGATCCCGCATGTTATGTGTGTATTAACACCCCCCGCCGCAAACCAGAAAAACACGCAATTACGTGCCGGTTTGCGGTCACCCCATGCAACTGGGCATGCGGTGGCACAATCAAAATATCTGCGATAGGAGACAGACCACAGCCATCATACTTCCACAAAAACATCAAATTTCACCTCCAATCGGACAAATATCGGACAAACAGAGCTACAATATTGATCTAGTCATGCCTCGATCTCTTAACTTAAAAGTTAGCACCTGCTGGAATTTTCATCGCCGACTGGTGCCGTAGATTTCCGACATCGCTGACGGATACTCCGTACCGACAGGAGCATCTGCTACGGACGTTTTCGGCAGAGCAGAACTTACCGGGGAATCCACGGTAGGTTTCAATGATTATTATAGAGTCATATTTATTTTATTTTGAAAACTGATACCCCTGGCCGCAAACCGGGCTATGCCGCAAACCGGAGACTCTACTCTAGTACCTTTAAGGTAGGCCTAAATATTCATTTTAATTCTTTTCTAGGATTATATTGACTACAATCACGTAGATCTACGTTTATTTTTTCTGTCTGTTCATGTTTTGTTCCTCCATGGCTCGATTTCAGGAATGCGGCTTGCAATGCAATTACCTGTGTCGGTGTGTGCGACAGATTCAAGGCTAGCTGCTGATGATGAATGTACTTTCGCGCAAAGTTTTAAACTTGTTGTCCGGGCAATGACACGCCCCATCCCCTCGGGCCTGTCTAATTATGAACGTAATTTTGTGACATGAAATATAATTGTTTCAAGGATCTTACGTACAGATAGGCGTAGAAGGAAGGGCCGACAAAAGAGCTGGATATCTCCTATTTGATGGAACTTCTGGAGTCGGCAGATGGTTGAATTTTCTTAGTGAAAGAAAATACTTTCTTTTAATCTTTGTTTTATTATAAACAAATTAGTAATTAAAAAGTTAGATTTTGGCATTGGCCTCCCTACTTAGGGTAGCGCGCCCAGTATTCGGTCAGACAGCCATTTCAACAGCTGTAACAATTTAAAAAATAATTAATGAGCCGCTAAACTTGCAAAAATCAGGCAGCTGAACAACTTTTCTTAACTCTCAGAATTAAATCAGATATACCGGTAGGGCCCCGGAAAGATCTCCAACTTAGCTCGAAATTGGTCAGTGTCGCACAACTTTCTGCACTTCTGCGTTCTGTTAGCACATGCGCTAACATGCATAGCCATATGTAGAAGTCTATTGCGAAACAACTACGTGTGCTGCCGCCAATGAATTTAGTATGTGTGTGAAGAGGAGCTCTTCTGTGTTCGCTCCATCGCAGCGAATTTGCAAATGACGCACATGCTGATGTGCAAGAGGTATTTATATGATACCCTTGCCATGCGGTATTGCTCATCCAGTATTCGGTCAACGCATGGACAATCAGTGCTTTATTGCGCAATTGTGTGAAAATAGTGCGCAAATACGCTTCACTCCTTGGCAACGGAAATACCACGCACAAATCGCATGACCGAATTCTAATTGGCGCGACCGAATTCTGGGCAGAAAAATGCTCCGTCTTCTTTTGGAAATATTTTTCTTGTCATCATTCTTTATTTTAAGTGACTATAAAATCCTGTTAGAGGAATATTTTTCCTTTCTTTTGATGGGTAGATAGCAAAATAAAAGAGGTAAGAATTCAAAATATTAGTGATTTCCCCTTAAGTGACCGAATACTGGGCACTCTATCCATGTGTGCATGAAAGTTGAAGTTGAGTTTGAACAATTGATGAAGATTTAGATCTAGTTGATTTCCACGTTAGAGTTACGGGTCACAGTATGGATATGATTCTGAATTAGCACCGAATACATGTCCGTACAAAAACAATGAACAGCTGTCAGTCACTGTAGACTAAAGTAAATGAACTTCCTTCAACTTTCCAGTGCAGTGCATTTCGCAACAATGTACACATTTGTATTCATTGCCATTGGCATTGCATTGCACTGCATTGGCATTGGATGCATCGTTATCTGAATGAAATAGAGTCTAATGGAACACACATACAATCCATAATTCCAGCATTACAATCTTTTCAATACAATACAAAAAACTGATTACACTTTAATTGTATTTCAGTAAGTTTGGCAATGTGGTTACCTCTTTCTTCTTTCGACGTCGAGTTGAACGTTCCGCCATCTTGACAAGTTTAATAAATTATGCTCCCGTGACGCTCGCGTAAGTACGTACGTACGTCCGACACGTAGCTAGCTAGTGCGCGCGCGAGATTAATCACACGTCTCCTCCAGTGCCTCCAGTCGAGTCGTTATCTGAACTTTATAAACGTAAAATACAGAAAAGGGGGAAAGTGTAGTTATGTCCTTTTATTATATTCCTACCGGGATACATTCCTAAAATGGCACTAAATGCTATGAACAAGCCCTACTTTAAGCAGAACGGTTATATTACTCCCTCTGAAAAATAGTGCTGGAAAAAAGTTGGGCAGCTCTTCAGAAGTAATACACTTGGCACAAGTTAGATTTGCCACGTCTGATAAGAAATATGGAAGTGAGAGATAAGTGGACCAAGTGGACCAATGACCCAATGACAGCTAAAAACGTAACCATTTGAAAGGCTACGGTCTATCCGACTCTCAGTCGATCGAGGTCCACTCTCCGCCGGAACTATAGAAATGGTAATAGACCTGCATGGTTTATCAACATCTCACTATCTTATTAGACTATTGCATAACATTTTTGACTTGTGAGAGACCAAAATCTATATCAACTATTATTTGTATCGATTTTTGACGGATTGGATCACAATATTTTGATTAGGAATTATAATGATCTCAATGTCAGACCATTTATTATAAATTGGGTAATAAGTTTTTTAGAACAACGTTTTCAGTGTGTAAAATGTCAAAATGTTTGTTCTAAATAATTATGTAACCACCCGGCCATGCCGGGGTTCCTCAGGTCCCCCCCCCCCCCCCTCCCCCTCGTGTTAAACAAAATGCAATACCATATTGTATTGATCTTCTTAATAATCGCTGATTGTTTTAAGTTTTTCTTTACAAACCCGATCATAAAATCATTAAAATATATTCAAATATCCCCTACCATCCCAAATGTCACCAAATACGACCCCACCCTTATCACCCACCCTGCTAACAATTGATTTAATTAGTTATAAAATATGCTACATATTATCTAATTTAGTCTATTATTACACTGATTATGTTTACGGCAAAAGCCAATGGGATTGCGAAATTTAAATATCAAAATAATTAACATATTTTTGAACATGTTTGTTACACAAATTTAGCGTACCTTACGGAGCTTAAGAGGTAATTCATTGTAAAACATGGATCCACGATACAAGAATGTAACGTTTCGGAAGCATTACATTTTCATTATATCTTAGGATGACATTTTCCTTAAATACAAATTTATCAGTCATATATTTAGGTGCTAGCTCATGAAATGTTTTAAACAGTAACAAATACATTATGTCTCCTACATAGAGATTTTAGGGTTTCCCCAATTCAAGGTTTCGGAAGCATTACATTTTCATTATATCTTAGTATGACAATTTTCCATAAATACAAATCTATCAGTCATATATTTAGGTGCTAGCTCATGAAATGTTTTAAACAGTAACGAATACATATGTCTCCTACATCGAGATTTTAGGGTTTCCCCAACTCAAGGTATCGTGAATCTGGTGTTCACAAGGTTTAACCTGAAGAATAATTCTTCCTGCCCGATTCTGAAG
The DNA here is from genome assembly GCA_035222895.1 of Strongylocentrotus droebachiensis. NCBI lineage: Eukaryota > Metazoa > Echinodermata > Echinoidea > Camarodonta > Strongylocentrotidae > Strongylocentrotus > Strongylocentrotus droebachiensis. The sequence continues at coordinate 246,551 of JAVYIG010000044.1, read as the reverse complement.
CTTCTGAAGTTGATCAAAACGATTATTAGTCAAAGTGAGGCATGATTTGATTTGATTTGATTTGATTTATTGGTTTCTGCATCTTTTTTCTTTTTTTCATCATACATTTTCATGAACATAATATGGCTTGATACAATATTTCAAGTGTATATAATTTTTATACAGATAATAAACGATATTAAACACATATATTGAATTTAAACAAATATATTGAATGGAAATTAACATACATTAGATGCAGGAGGGCTACAGTAATAAGCAAAGTAGCTTGACGTGCCGGCAGCCCTCAACTTAGATACAACAATACAAATAAACATAAAAAAGAGTGACTTGCAGAGAAGAAAAGGAAAGGGGAGAGAAGAGGGAGGAGGAGGAGCGTTGGTAATAATACAATAAATCTCATACAGCTGCTGATTGAATGCAGGCTCATTCATGAATGGAAAAAAAACGATGCTAGGTCATGGACGATTACACATCATTGTTGAATATACAATCAATGTACACACGAACATGAATACAGTAGAATTACACACGACATGATCAATACTTAGACAAATTTAACTGCCTTCTTAAAATAATACAATGTCCTAAGGTTTCTTATTACAATGGGCAGAGAGTTCCAGATGTCTGGGCCACCCCCGTACCACCCCCGTACAGCTCATTTTATGTATGTTATTACCAAAGAAAATCAGATATCAGCCATTCACTCAATAGTGTCTGACAATGAAGTCTAGAAGTGTAACGGGTTTCCTTGGATAATTTGAATACTAAGTCACTGCTAAACTCAGAGGCGGCGCTCCCGTGGGGGGGGGGGGGCAGGGGGTACAGTGCCCCTCCACTTTTTCAAGTACCCCATAATTGCCCCTTTTTACATAGGAAAATCGCCCCTTTTACTTTGAATAGTGCCCCTATTATTTTGTTAAAGTGCCCCTTCTCCTTTCCACCTCTGATAAGTGCCCCTTTTATTTTGACAAGTTCCCATTTTCCTTTGCAATAAGTGCCCGTCCCTTTTTCATGATTACCCCTTTTCATATTTGATAAGTGCCCCGTTTAGTTTAACATGTGCCTCTTTTTCTTTTTAACAAGAGCCACTTCCCCCTTCTCATAAAAGCCCCCTTTCACCTACGATAAATGCCCCTATTAAAATCTTATCGGTGCCCCTTTTCTTTCAACAAATGCACATTTCCCTTTATCATTAGTGCCCCTTTTTCATTCTCATAAGTGTCTCTTTTCATGTATGGTCAGTGCCCCTTTTCAGATGCGATAAGTGCCCCTTTTCACATCTGATAATTACCCTTTTAGCAATGATATGTGCCCCATTTTCCTTTTTAATAAGGAACCTATCCCTCTTTCATAAATGCCCCTTTTCACTTCTTATAAATGGCAAAAATCTAATGGGTGCCTCTTTTCCATCGACAAATGCCCATTTCCCATTCTCATAAAATCCCTTTTCATCCCTGGTGCGCGCCTCTTTTTTTAGGTGTAAATGGTGCCCCATTTTCACCTCTGATAATTAGCCGTTGCTCCTTTTCTTTTCTAATAAGTGTCTTAACCCTTTCGATAAGTGTCACCTTTTCTTCTCACCATTAAACGTGCCCCTAATTTCAAGCAACTAAGAGAAATTGCCCCCAGAGCTCGCTCGCTCGTAGTTATAGATGTTATAATTATGTAACCTATCAAAGATCTTTTTAGTCTTCCGTTATGAGAATGTGGATTAGGTTTTTTCTCTTTATAAGATGTAATTTTTCGCACTGCGACCTCACATATCTTTTTCCTCGCTCGCTTTGCTCGCTCACAAATATATTTTCAGACCATCACACCCAACTGCAAGGTATGATGCTTAAGCAATATATTATATGATGTATAAAGAGAAACAAATATTGAAATCACCCATGATAATGTAATCACAATACCTAACAAAATTTGTATATTTTCACTTTGAGATTCCCTTTGAAGGTGTCCTTTTTTTTCTCCAGAAAGTGCCCTTTTTTGTTGGTGCCCTCCCACTTTTGAAGACGTTCCGCCGCCTTTGCTGCTTATGTTTAAATTTCACAGATAGGATATACATGACATGTTCATAATTCCTACAAAGTTCTACAAAATTCGATGTTGGCTGCAAAAGTTACATAGTATCTTTAATAGAAATATGTATTTGGGCTATCATCAAGATGAGCGAAAGCTAACCCTTTTTTTGTTGCTTTTACTTGCATACTATTTTGAAGCAGTTGTTTCTTCTGGTGTCTGTTTGGTTAAGGCGAGGTTGGAGGTGACACCTTTCACGGTGATCTACCAGGATTACGATGGGTTCAAGCCCTTACAATGGATTAACGATGCATCACAAATTAGCGTTAGTGAAATCCAAAAGCAGCTCATCGCCAATGGACGATGGATGAAACTTAGCAATGGATCGTACCAGGAGCGGGGGGGGGGGGGTGTTTTGGGGGTTACCCCCCCCCCCCCCCCCCCCCCATTTGTTGGGGGGAGCTCCCCCCCCTTCCCCCACTAAGCTAAATATCGGTCAGCATGATTTTCTAATTTCGGGGGGCAAAAAATGGGCAACAAATATTGCCCCTGCCTTAAAAGGACGTCACATTGCCTTAGAAGGATGTCACACGTGGCAGTCCACGTTCTCGTCGTGCAAATCTAAAAGTCCCTATTGTCTACTACAAGACGTCAATGCCATTACCCGCAATCGCATTGGTAATGAAGAAGAATTGAAATCAAAGATGTAATTTCATTCAGTTTTCGAAATTGTGTTGTTATTACTGTATTAGAGTATAGTACAACTATTAACAGAAATTATTAACTTTGCATCAAGGAGAAATAATCATCTCATCGAAGTCTGGTCTGGCAAAATATTAAAAAGTAAACCAAAATGTATAATGAAACATAATTACTTATTCAAGATAGGAACTGTAAGGATTCTAAGAAATGGAGAACAGTCACTGTTGAAATGTGTCTATTTAAAAAAAAAACATTGTACACAAAATGTGATTCATTCCATAATTAATGAAATCAGGCGTTTACTAGCTTTTGTTGTGCAACTGATACAAATCTTAGGGCAGAACAAACAAACACTGCCTTTTTTATAACAAACTTTAGTAGGACATTTTGTGTTTCTGGTGTGACTGGTATACTGTGATTTTATGTTAGTTTTAGATATGGATATATCTTTTCCCTTATAAATGGATGAAGTCTTGGTAAGTGCTTATAAAAATTATTTCAGAATTGTCATCCAATTAGGAATTTACATTGGCTCTTCAACTGTAGGAAACACAGTCATGTTTAATGTTAAGTAAAATGCAATGAAACCAACATATTTATGATTTACTTGCAGACTTGAAGGGAAGTTTATTGAGCATGGACATTGCATCATTGGTAGCCTCATGATGTTTTCTTTAAACATCCTACAAATATACAGTATAATTCATTGCAATTCTGAACATATAAGACTGGTTGAATTAAAAAAAAAGATTTGTATTGATATTTATCTTTGTCCTTGTCTTGAATACTGAGTGATGCCATGAACATTTTATTTCGTTATGATCAAAAATAGGAATTACATTTACCTCTGAAATGCACCCGACATGTAACAGAAACTGCAAACAACAATAATATTCTTCGTTATAAAAAAACAACTTTCTTATGGAATAGGAGTGTAGAGATCCACTCTGTTTGGAATGGAAATCGAGTTCTTTCACTACTTCTTTGGAGTGGAGTCCACTATAAAATGGAATTTAATTCAACTTCAAAGGAAGTGATTCCTACTATGACTGAAAAAAGGGTGGATCTTTACTCTTGTGCGCTGATATAGTATTCTTCTTCTTCTTCTTCTTCCATTTTGAGTACATACCTCTTTACAGAGTATTAAAAGGAATGACGATTTAATTCTAAGATTCACCAGTAGAAAACCGCACGTGACGACAGCTGACCGATTAAGAAATTCCCACCCCAACTCAGCCAATCACAGCTAAGTGTGCTTTCCAGATGCGTACCAAAGAAATATCTTGAAGGTTTTCAGGATGAAGAACAGACATGAATGGTTAAAGTTATCTTGTAGCAACTTGGTGATTCTAATACCGCCGCCATTTTGTTTCAACTTAAAAGCACAACCGTCAATGGAATGGTGATGTGTTTTATCGCTCTTCACGATAGCATACGAAACTAGGGAGTTCATCTCGGACCTACATAATGTAAGTTTTGCTTTCATATACTGATAATTAATATATCTGTCATGTACATGATTGTGTTTTTGTATTGTAATTATGTTCAAGTTTGGGGTTATATTGACGGAGGCAAATTATTCAGGCGCATTTCCCCGGCTATGACAGTGATAACAGTATGCTTGTGGCCGAGTCCATCTGTAGCGACGCAATATTATCAGATATCAGCAGACCTTCTGTTTATTAGCGCTGAATTAACCATTTTCTGGCACTTTTTATGTGTTCTTATATGCATTCAGTAAGTAATGATCTCTACAGTGCGTCCAAAAAAAAAAACGAAACCGAGAATTATCGATCTTTAATCATAACTTAATCAGAATTTAAATTAATAAATGACACATATTTGTAAAGCGTAGAATGATCCTCCTCTTTCATTAAAATGCAACTCATTTGGTGCACATTTCACGCATGAGTGATTAAAAACAATTGGAAGAGAGGAAACTAAAAAGTCATTTGGCGGGCGCTATCTGAATTTCAAAGAGGAAATCACATTTCAATATAGAACTACATTCTCTGCCCTTTCATATGACACCTCAATCAGGAAAAATGAGCCAGGAATAACAAAGTTCTGTTTGTTTAAAGTAATGCTTTCATTTTCATAATTTGATTAAACGATTTCGATTTCTCTTGCTGCCTGCCGTAGCAACAGAGTTGTCAAAAGACTTGTCTTCTTTGAGCATGGCTTATCTCAACGAAACAGAGTTTTTTTGTCAACTCCGTTTGTTGCTACGGCAGGCAGCAAGTGAAAACGAATTCGTTTAATCAAATTTGGAAATGCAAGCATTACTTTAAACAAACAGAACTTTATTATTCTCGGCTCATTTTTCCTGATGAGGTGTCATTATGAAAGGGCAGAAATAAACTTTCTAGAAATGTGATTTTCTCTTTGAAATTCAGATACCGCCCTAAAAATGACCTTTTGGTACCCTCTTTTCAAATTGTTTTTAATCACCCATGCGTGAAATATGCATGATATGAGTTCCATCAAATCAAAGAAGAGGATCTGATTAGCTTTACAAATATGTGTCATTTATTAATTATAATTGTGATTAAGTTATGATAAAACATCGATAATTCTCGGCTTCGTTTTTTCTGGGACGCACTGTATAATCGCAAATGAGTTTTGATGCCCAAATATTTTCTCAAAAAACAATTTGCAAAGTCGATCTTTTAATCAAAATAGATTCTTCCCTAAAATCATATACCTAATTGGAACGATATCTTGTTATCCGATATTTAATACACGTTTGGAAAGTCTAGAGTGAAACAAAAAGAGTATCTTAATTTTGAATGTTGCATTTGAAAGTTTGTAAGCAATACTATTTCACAAGATGTGAGATCTCTCTTTCTCTTTCCCTCTCCTGAGCATATTTCATAAGGGATTTTTCAAGTTTAAGAGACGTCTTAGTCGAGTGGTTTAATCACTTAAATGGTAATGCAAAGGTCGCGGGTTCGATCTCTGGCATGGCACTTATGTCAATGGGCAAGGCATTACATCTACATTGCTCCTCTCCACCCAGGTTTATATTGGTACCCGGTTAGATGTGAACGTCAGTGTGATTGGATCAGCATGTCCGCGCCCGTCAAAAGGGCGACTGGCTGGAATGCTCCCAAGGGAGTGGAGAGTGTGCGCTGCAGGATCATAACTGAATATAATGACCTGGGAAATTAGACTTTATAAGCGCTTTGATCAGTTACGCTGTAACTGGTAAATCGCTTTATAAGAAACCATTATCAATATTGTTTTTAAAGCAGCGCTTCATTTTCTCATTTTAAAGCATATCTTCAGTCACTTGTTTGGCCAGCAGGGAGTTGATCTCCCTGCAAGTCACCGACAGGTGGTTCTCTCACCGAATCAGCTCTCAATTAACGTAAGAAAAAGAGGACCATGACTTACAACGGGTACCGCTTAGGCATTGTTTGCTATATAGAGGGCGCAAGTATAGCTACAAGTTCAGTCCCGCTTAATATTTGGCAGTCATTGTTCGGTGCATATTTTGGGTAATTAAATACCTGTTCAAAAACTTTTAGTTTAATTTAATATAGCGAAAGACTGATTCTCCCTTCATTATTTTGCGTTCATTATTGAACTTACGTAGTGTTAAGAAAGCAGTGCCTATTCGGGTATATCCAATTGAGTTTCATTGGTATCTCAAATTAGTGTAAATCTTGTCGAGGCAAGTTATTCAAAACATTCAAAAACACATACGATAGAAGTTGCTCAACTAGAATACGTGTATCACATTTTGGCAAAACAATCATTATGTTTTATAACGTTTATGAATGTTGTAATAATCATCCAAAGATTTCAAATTTGGCCAGTGTTTATACCTAAAGCACATTTTACCGTATGCCTTCCACTTGGATCAACTAAGAAAATAAATATTACATAATTATTGAAAACTGTATACAGAATAATATTTCAGCATCATAGAAATTTGTTTATCATGTTTACATAATATGGTAACGTTTGCTTTGATTTGTCTCATAAAAGAAGTTGACCACAAACTGACCCCCGCACGGTGTTGAGTGCTCGGGGGTCACGGGCCACTGGTTTCACCGGGCAGGTAGTTCCATTATGTGAATGGGTAAATTAACTATTACAAAATGAGGGGACACATTACATTGTACAATAGGGACACACATTGTTTTTATTGTGCAGAACATACTCTTTTATTGACTTACTTATTGAATGAAACTATGAAAACAAAATGCATTTTGTATTCTAACAATTGGAGTACAAAGAATAATAACAGGTGAATGAAATGCATAAACACCACCCCTGGGAAGGAAGCATTTATAAATTTGAATACATATAGTTGATAAACGACTCCGCATGAAACTATAAAACCAAATTTAATTTGCGTTCTGGCAATTGGAGTACAATGAATGATAGCAGGTGAATGAAATGCTTCAACAACACAAACACCCGGGAAGGAAGCATCCATAAATTTGAATAATTTAGTTGATAAACGATTCCGCATGTGGACGTTTGGTGGAGCAGAAAGCATTTAAGGGCCCATGACATCGAAATACAAGTGCATTCCTGTTGGTGTGCAGCCCTGCATACATCTCATATTTTGATATGTAAACTTCTGAATTTGTTTCATAGATTTTTAAATATTTTTTTAAATATTTGTTTCTCAAACTTGCTAAGCTCCACCCCAAAAACCTCCAGATCTCATTCCCCTTGTGACATCATCTGTCAGTCATGAATGAGCTATTTTGAGAAAGTGGAATGTATCTTTGCCGAAGTCGACCACCTGTTACAATACGTAATACAATAGCAACATAACAGTTGCTATGTCAGACATGCTGTAGCATCAACAGGAAGACAAAGGCAATGATGATGTATTGTGCATATGTATGGAAGCATGCAATTCTATTATGAACGTGTGCTAAGCTGGGGGAAATTACATACCATTGTCTACTATAGAATATTAGTTTAGTCTGACATGTCTGACATATCAACTTATATGTTGCTATTGTTTGTGGTATTGTAACAGGTGGTCAACTTTGGCAAAGTTACATGCCACTTTCTCAAGTTAGCTCATTGATGACTGACAGATGATGTCACAATGGGAATGAGATCTGGAGGTTTTTGGGGTGGAGCTTAGCAAGTTTGAAAAACAAATATTTAAAAAAATATTTAAAAATCTATGAAACAAATTTAGAAGTTTACATATTAAAATATGAGATGTATGCAGGACTGCACACCAACAGGAATACACTTGTATTTCGATGCCATGGGCCCTTTAACAGAATGTCGGAACGTAAATTAAATTTGGCGCGGTTGAAAAATGCATCTGTCTACCCTGCGACTTTAATGGTACGATCCAGTAAATTAAAACAGTAAAATGGCTCTTATTTTAAAATTACTCATTAAATAAAACCCAAAACTTCAGTGTTATCAGACAAAATATGTTATATCTTATTAATGATTAAAAAAGATGTATAAACATTGTGAAAGTGTAGCATTTTACGATAAAAGACACCGATTGAGCGAAGATGACGTCATTAGAACCTGTTTATGTGCGCTTTCATCAGATAATTCAAGGTCAAAAGGTCAATTCAGACGCTGATAAGTTATTGGTCAAGCCTTTTTGTTTCCTTTATTCCGACAAAATTATACAATCAATCAAAACAAGTTTAATACCAGAAGAAAGCTATAACGATTAGTATTTTCATTAACCGCTTGCCCCAAAGTCGCTTGACCACAGTGAAACGAGTGAGAGCTTGCGAGAGCGGCCAAAGTATGATTGAAACTCGCTTTTTGCTCTTCTCCAGCGTAAAAAGAGACGACATTGTGCTGGATAAATCTATTTTTTCCGACAAAAGTACAGAAAATTTGCATATGGTCTTTTTATATTATACTTTATGAAATGTTACCCGAGTGACTCCCGGGCGCCCCAATGCTAGAAAGAAACACACATTTTAGAAAACTTCACTTTTTCATGGAAAAATGCTTATTTGTTCTATGCACGCAAGTCAGATTGAGCGGATGATACAACGTTTCCATATGTGAAAGTAGAGTTCTCTTTTTTTTTCGTTGCTATAACAACCGTCGTCAAATATAATGTAAGGGTTCAGCGTAGGCTTGGTTTTCAGATGACGTAGAATTAGAAAGAGTGGATGAAGTAGAAAACTGTTTAAGCAAACGAGATTAAAAGAAGCCATGTAGTGTAGATGTATTCCTAAATTTCCACAGGCAGATATGTGTAAAAATTATGCGGAACTTGTTGGTGTTTTGCGCTGGCTGTGACAAGGGGTTAGTTTTATTCGATGACCGGTACACCTTTTGATTAATGCTAATAGGGACTTTTAGATTTGCATGACGAGAACGTGGCCTGCTATGTGTGACATCCTTTTAAGGCACTTTTAAGGCAATGTGACGTCCTTTTAAGGCACTTTTAGGGCACTGCACCGCAAGTGCCTTAAAAGGACGTCACGTTGCCTTAAAAGGATGTCACACGTAGCAGTCCACGTTCTCGTCGTTCAAATCTAAAAGTCCCTAATAAGCTTCTTTTAACATCATGAGCATAAGGAAAGTAATATAGATACAAGAGGCCTGCGTGAAGCACAGAAGAAAAATAGGTATATATAAAAGTGAAAATTATTCAAATAATTAGGAGCGATAAAAAATAACAAAAATATAATTTCTTTATAATTCTGTAAAATGAAAAAGTCAACATTTCAATTCTACAATAACTTTGGATGTAAATAAATCATCAACTTAAGGATATACATGTTTTCTCATAAATGTCTTAAAGGTAATACAAAATGTTGGTATGGGGTCATGAATTTGACTTAAATGAACATTGGAATCATATGCGACCCTACAATATTCAATGATCTTTGTCGCGGTTGAAATCGTATCTAAACTGATGAAATTGTGACTAATAAGCTCTTTATGTTGTATAGCTCCCTCTCAAGATTGATATTACTTTAGTTTCAAAACAATGTTTCTTGACTAAAATCGACTGATTTTCTTTTCCCGTTTGGAAATTATATATCAGAACTGCATTTTCCGAAATTTTCACGGTCGCAGCTAACATTGTATGACCGTAGGCGCTATTTGAAATTTGTCGGGAGCACCGATAAATTTGATATTTTAATTTCTCGAAATCCCTAGCGTTCAGAGCCCAATTTTTTCAAAGTTGCTTATTCTAACACTAGGTTTCACAATGGTAATGCAAATTGTAAATTTCATATTTCAATCCTGTTGAAATATTACCAAAACTTTGTATTACTTTGTATTTAAGTAGAAACGTTAATCATGCAGTCTCCACCTTATCGTTATCCTCCCCCCTTTTTTTTAAATAAATTTTGTTGCAGCTCTCGTCGAGACGGTGAAGGTGCTCTTGTCTGGTTTCTGCTGAAGCTAATTGTTTAGTGCTTTTGGAGAATGGAGGATTCAGAAGCCAGGAGGCTGGCAGGAGAGAGGGTGGCGAGCATCGCTTCCAGTCTCGGATCCATGAGTCAGGTTCGTCCAACAGTCTTACGACATTTTTAGAATTCGAAATATATGGCTGAATTTCATTCAGTCGTATTATGTATGACCGACATAATATACCATTTTAATGGTTTAATAAACTGTAAACATGCAGTAATTTTTCGACATTTTCTCTTTTTTTCTCGATAGAAAGTTGAACAGTTACAGCCCTTGGGCTGCATGTTTTTATGACAGTAAACAAATTCAATCAACCGATACCATACCAGGTGACAGAGGCGTATTAATGAGCAAAAGCTTTTGGGGGGTCAGTGTTGTAATATGTTATATGACTCGGTGAAATAATAGAGTCTGGCAGACGATGTAGTTACTGATTAGTAGCCATATTGTAAGACCTTTTGTTTATGGATCCTTCCGCGTAGCTCGGCGTGGTATTAACATATCATATCTCATGTTAATGTAGTTCCAAGCAGGGGCGTCGCTAGACCTTTTTCAGTGGGGGGGGGGGGGGGTGTAGAGGCCAACGATTACCGACAAAATTATTTCTTCAATTTAGTCAGCATCATAGCTATATATTTCAATGCAGGCGCGGAGCTAGGATCTTATTGTAGGGAGGGACCGTAGTGAGCAAGTGAATCACTTAAAAGTGCGCTCATTAGGGGCTGTGGGTGGTGGGCCTCCCGCGCGAAGCGCGGAAGCTTAGACGTTTCCTTAAATTATTAGGAAAAGAAGACGATTAATTGTACCGTTTTCGACTGGTAATCCTTGGCTGAATGAAGTTTTCCCCCCTCCCTCGCGAAGCGCGAAAGCTTTGGCGTTTCATTAAATTATTATAAAAAAGAAGACGATTTGCTGTACCGTTCTCGACTGTTTATCCTTTTCTGAATTCAGTTCCCCCCCTCACGCGCAAATGGCGGAAGCTTTGACGTTTCATCAAATTATGAGAAAAAGCAGACGATTAGGTGTACTGTTTTCGACTCTTAATAAGCCCTATTCATCTGAATTCATTTTCCCCCTCTCGCGCGAAGCGCGAAAGCTTTGACGTTTCCTCATATCCTTAGAGAAAAAACACGATTCGTTGTACCGTTTTTGACTCTAAATAAGCCCTATTAATTTTGTCCGAAATCAGTTTCCAACTCTCGCGCGAAGCGCTGAAGATTTGACGTTTCCTTAAATTATTAGAGAAAGAAGACGCTCCTTGTACCGTTCTCGAATCGTCTAAATGAATTTTTTCCCTGCCCCTGGCGTTTCATCACAATATAAAGAAAGGAAGACGATCCGTCGTACCGTTGTTGACTCTTAAACCTTGTTTGAATTTAGTTTCCCCGAAAATTTTAAACATCTGATTTCTTTAGCTGATATTATAGGTTGTAGTCACTATCGAAGTCGTCACAGCGGATAAGAAGTCACAGTTCGTAGGGAAAAAAAACTTGTCGGCCGACCGACAATATACATCTCACCGACTTCAAACTTCTGCATTGATATAGTACACGAGGATCGAGCAAGAATACCGACACAGCTGATCCGACACAGCAACATATTTACCCGTGTCTTTTTTGCTCCCTCGACGAGACGACTCCACCCAACAACCCCCTTCTCTCTTTTACTCCCACTCCTCCTCTCTTAGACTCTTACCCCTCTTGTGGTTTCCAAACCACAAGATAACCACAAAATACTTGTAAGATTTTCTTTTTTTTACCGTCTGAATTGGCTTTCACCGTGTGAATGCGGCTTATAACAATAAACACAATTACAATAATGATGAGGATTATTATTATCATCATCATAATTATTATTATTATTAATATTATAATTGTTATCATTATTATTACTATTATTATCATCATTATGACTTATTAAGTAAGCAAATATCATTCCCCAAAACCTGGGGGGATGATTGTACATGCCATCCCCCCCCCCCCCCCCCACCTTGTGAGGTGGGGAGATGCATCCCCCTCACCCCCCCCCCCCCCCCCCGTTGTCTACGCCCCTGCATATACATCAGCAAACACATGCCTATGCAGTTTTTTTTCCTTCTATATTGACATTTCCAACTTCTTATTCGCTAATCCAAACTTGGCCATTTAGAAGTAAATTGTACTTACATATATTTACAACCAAAATACTGTAATTCTAGTTTGAAAGCAAAACATTGTTTCAAATATGATCATACAAAAAACTTTGCTGGGCAGAGCTACTGAACAACTCTATGGAAACTTTAGAACATATATTCAACTTTGTTCTCATATTCTTAAAACATTTATAGAAACTCACCACAAAACACTGTATTCAAGAAAGTTATGTTGCTTGATTATCCAACATAAAGATACCCTTGGGCACATTTCTTTACATTATCATCATTGCATGACATTCTATTTATTGTATGCTATTTCTCTCTTCTTCTTTTCTTTTGTTGTTGTTGTTGCTATGAATTAGTAAAAAAAAAAATTAAAAAAAAAAAAAATCTCGGTTATTATCCAATATACAGAGTGAGTCAAAAAAAAGTTTACACCTAGAAAATTGATAATTATTACAAAAATCATCTATGAACAGTAAATTATTATACATATTATGAAAGAGCGTTTTATCCCAAATCATTTGGTACCATTTTTGTGTGGTATGTGTTCACACTTGGATGAACAGGAGGCATTGTTTGCGAGAGTGCAAAAGTCGACTTGCGCCAAAGTTGCTTATGTGATGTTTGAATAAAACAATTGGGATTTGGGTATTAATTTGGTCTTTGCAGATCCAAGTAACATCCCTAACAAAATTAATCATGCCACTAATGACAAATAATGAATATCAAATATTAACGAACATTTGTGCGCGTGTGTGTGTGACTTTGCCCTTTGCAAAAAGCATATGTAATGCATTTCATTTGATACATTCAATTCATTCTCTCACTCCATTGATCCCAACATAATACATACTGAAGATTCACTTTGGCGCAAGTCGATTTTTGCACTCTCGCAAACAATGCCTCCTGTCCATCCAAGCGTAAACACATACCACACAAAAATGGTACCAAATGATTTGGGATCAAACACTCTTTCATAAGATATATAATAATTTACTGTACATAGATGATTTTAACAATAATTAGCAATTTTCTAGGTGTAAACTTTTTTTTGACTCACACGGTACATGAAGTGTCTTTATGTGAGATTCTAACTATAAACTGGAACCTTTGTTCAATCTATATAGTCTGTCACTTCTTGTGTTTTAATGTTTCTTTCAAATTGTTGTTGGTAGTGTTTAACGATAACGGACAGGTTTATTACTAATGCGTCCAGAACGTGTTCTGTAAGGGTCTGTCTCGGATCCTGTCTGGTGGTCTAGTGACTGGTCATGGTCAAGTCCGTCTGCATTTCTTTTGTTCATTGGGGTAGGTGTGTTAGCTAGGCGCGCATCTTTAGTTGGCTCTGCCAGACGAGGCATCTGTGGGAAATCTCTCAAGTGTACCCTATTCCTTCTGAGTCGCGTGCCATTTGGGGTTGTGACTATGTACGACCTGGCCTGTAGATCATTACATAAGTTTGTCACCTCAGCTGGAATCCAAGTGTGGGATTCTTTGTCCAGGAAGCGGACTTTCTGTCCTACTCTGAGTGGCTGGAGCTCTTGCCTGCTTCCAACCGCATCGTAGTCTGTCTTCATGCGTCCCCTGTGCTGCTCCAAACGTTCCTGGTTCTTTTGTCCTTGATATGTTGTATTCGAATCAAGGTTAGCAGGAAGTAGTGTTCGCACTTGGCGGCCGAACATCATTTCGGCTGGGGATGGAAGATGGGCATCCACTGGAGTACATCGTAGGTTTAGTAGAGCTGCTGCTGTACTTTCTCCAGTTGCCTGTGTTTTCTGTATGATCTCTTTCACTGTTCGGACTGTACGCTCTATTTGTCCGTTTGACTGGGGATACCTTGGTGAGGAGGTCTGATGCGTAATTCCCCAGTCCTTGCACATGTGCTGAAAAGCGGCACCGATGAATTGTGGGCCATTGTCTGACATAATCTCTGTAGGAGATCCCAGAAGGCCAAATATGCCAGTTACGGCATTCGCCACACTTGCACTCGTTGTGGAAGTCAACCGATGTACGACTGGGGATTTCGAGTGATAATCAACTATAAGAAGATACTGAACCATATTCAACTCAAACAGGTCCATGCCTACTTTGGTCCAAGGTGTGATAGGGATTTCATGAGGAAGGAGTGGTTCCCTTCTCTGCTCAGGCATCCTTTCCTGGCATTGGTTGCACAGTCTGACACTTTCGTCAATCTGGCGATTTATGTTTGGCCAGTAAACCGACTGGCGCGCTAGGAGTCTCATCTTCTCGATGCCCGGATGGCCTTTGTGCAGTTGCTGAAGGATATCTTGTCTCATAGATTGGGGAATGATCACCTGCCTGCCTTTGAAGAGGACACCTCCAGACATGCCTAGTTCATCACGAAATGGCCAGAATGGGCGCAAATCGTTTTGAAGTTTCTGAATAGTTGAAGGCCAACCAGCATGAGTGAATTCTTTCACTTGCTGTAGAATAGGATCCCCGGTAGTCTCCTTCTGTAGTGCTTCTTGCTTGAGGCTCCCGAAATGGAGCAGATCGATACCCAATGGGTCCTCAACCTCGTCCAGTAGTATGCTTTCTACGTGGACATCCAGCGGAATGTCTTCTGCCTTCGTCGGATTTGGCAGTCTACTGATCGTGTCAGGAATAATCATCTCTGTTCCTGGTCTGTGTTCAATTGTGAAGTTGTATCCTTGAATCTACACTAAGAAACTTTGTAGCCTGGGCGGGGCACTTGTGAGTGGCTTGCTGCATATCGTCACAAGCGGTTTGTGGTCAGTCAGTATCTTGAAGTCTCTCCCAAAGAGGTAAGTGTGAAATCGGGTAATCCCGAAGACAAGTGCCAGTGTCTCCCTCTCGATATTTGAGTACTGGGCTTGGCAGGGAGAGAGACTTTTCGAGGCATATGCCACAGGCTTTCCATGCTGTGAGAGGCATGCTCCCAATCCTTTGGATGACGCGTCTACTTCAAGGGTGACAGGTAGCCCTGGATCGTAGTACTTCAGCAAGCTGAATCGAGTCATCTCTGTCCTCTATGGCGATGCATAGTCCTCTGATAGCCCTACTAGCAGCAGCTTGGCACTCAGGGCTTCTAGCATAGGTCACCATGCCTGACCTGATATCCATCAAGGCTCTCTTCTCTGCAAGAGTCCTCTGCATCATATCTGAGTTTTCAGCCAATGCTTGGATTGCATCACAACCCATCTCAAAGATGATCTTACTGTTCTTAGAATGCAATCTCAAGCTCATCAGTACTGCACTGTCTACAGCCATACTTGCACTTTCCTCTGTGAGCATTTCCACAAGCATGCCAGGTCTATTACTGACCAGTGTTGTCAAAGCCCTCAGAGCATTTTCAAGGCATGGTGGTGAGTCCTGATTTTTGGTAAGAGCCATTGAAGTTTCATTCATCCAGTAATCATTCAGCATTCTATCTAACCACTTAGGTGCTGTGAAGATGGCTTCTGCTAGCCTATCCATGACACTGAGGCATATAGTCAGGTAACGGGCATTGTCTGAGAACCTACGTAGGGCATCAATCAGGAGATCCGATACATCGTTCAACACAAAGATCTGCTGGCTGTCCTCTGTTTGAGCTAATGCCTCAATGAGAGCACAGCATGCTGTCTGTAGCCCAACGTTATCAGGAAACCTCTTGATAGCTGCTATGATATCCTTATGGGTCTCTTGAAGTAGATCATCGTAACACTCCTCTGGAATGGCTAGAATAGCAAGCAACCAGAAAGCCTCTTCAAGCACTGCATAGTTCTTGCAGTGGTAATGGACGGCTGCTGTTATGAATCGATGCCTCTTTGTGTCAACAAATTCAACCTGACGATCTGACTCATCTGTAAGTAACTGCTTGAGGTCATTGCAAGCATTCTTCTGGACTGGCGCATTTCCTGGAAACAGTTTCATGGCTTCCAAAATGGCTTCCATCACATCCTCTCCCAACATGGCGAGGCACGTGTCTTCTGCCATGGCTAAGAAGGCAATGGTTTTCATTGCAGAAGCTTGAACCTTGGGATCATCCTTATGCTTGTCCATTATCTCTAACACTTTACTGTGGATGTTCTTCTTGTGAACCAAATCTTTAAGTTTGTCACTGACTTGCATCATGGCTGCTAGGGCGTTACAACCAGCCTCTTGTATGTCTGCATTGTAGGTATGCTGGTCCATGACTTTCAGCACCTGAGCATGAGCATGGTATTCCTGAAGGGTCGACGCCACAGCTCCATGTCTGGAGATACTGGATATTAGAGCTATTTCCAACAAGATCTCGCGCAGTCTTGATGGATCAAACTGCACCTTCAAGAGCAGCAACGTGTCAAGTAACTTTCTCCGGATGCGCTCCTCATCCGGAGTGACGGGTGATTCCATGTTGGTGACTGGCTCCTCCAGATCAGAAAAACGTTCTTGAGAAATGCTAGACAGTCCTTAGGTTTACTTCATGTAGTGATGGGCATTGAATTGGATGTAGGATTTGCATACTGATGCCATTGACTGTTAATCTCAGCACAATCTAGTGAAAACAGACTGAAAATTTCTTTTATAAATAACATAATTAAAATATCTATAAAATAATGCGAGCGAGCTATAGGGAGAATTAAAGAAAAAAGGGCTCTAAGTCGCCTTGAATTAGGGGTGTATGTTATGGAGAAAGTAAAAGTAAGCACTTATCAAAAGGGAAAAGGACAGTTATTGGAAAAGAAAAGGGGCACTTGTCCTATGTAAAAGGGACTTTGGGGGGGGGTACCTGAAAAGTGGGGGCACAGTGCCCCCCCCCCCCCCACCGCCTCTGGCATAATGGGCAAAAGTGAGAGAAAAAACCCGGAAATTATGTAATTTCAGCAACATTTGTAAATCACTGATATCGAATTAGAAATAAACCACGTTTGAATTTTATTTGGGGGTCATTACCTTGTTTCAGTTGCCAAATCACATAAAACGGACTGTTTATATGTTCGTGTTATATTGAAAATGGAAAAATAAATAAGTCAAGTCAAATTGATTTGTGCATCATTCACATGTCAATAATATAAAACGTTTATATCTCGATATATTCGATATAATCGGCACCTCTATCGTTTTTCATTAACATTTGAAATAAAATTCGATTTTCGACTAACGCAGGTTGAGACATCGGTACGGGAGGCGATCCAAGACTCGAACAAGATGCTTTGCTCGGCCACACCCTTGACACCAAACGGTAAGAGACGTCAGATGATTAAGATGTTAACCCTGACGCTGATGCCTATCATTGTCCTGACAGCCCTCGCCATCTCCGATCTCATCGCCACCCTCAACAAGAGTGTAGATGCCAGCGAGATCCGAAGGAACGTTCGCTTCAGTCGACAGGTAAGTGGAGATGTTATGTATTTTGATAAAGACCATCGTGTATCCAGCATAGTATGGGACTGGCGTGCGTTACCCCCCACCCATCCCGGTGGCACAGAAATATATTATTCTTGTTTATACTGTAGATACAAATTTGTAGTGGGTCTCGATCCGGCTACGGTTATATACCATACCCATCGCTGTCTGGTTACGATTGTGCCTCCTGTCAATCTTTTATTTCTTCTGGATACGCCATTTACTGTGTATACAGGAAAATTATCTGAATCCCCGGGTTTGTGATTACGCTAGCAGGAAAACCATTACATTTTCTTTCTTTTAGTTAATTATAGTTATCACACTAAGGTATTATAAGAATTACACAATGCACCAAGAAAGTGTTTTTTCTCCACTTCCTCCATCGTGCCCTGGGTCTTGCTTTAGAATGTTGATGCAATGACAGCTCCGGGCGTCCAGCAGCCAATGAAATAATTGTATCAAGACCTTATGGGCTAAACCAATATCGAGGGTTTCATTGTGGATAAGATGCCTTGTCTAAGAACACATGAATCGTAAAAAGGCTCGAACCATCTTCTCGATAGAAAGGAGAGTGAATGAACGTCTATACGGTTATAGGCCCATCATGTCACTTTCTAAGTCACGTCAAATTGTGTTGCCCAATTATAGGTTGGTACCCTCGTTCACAGTCTACAGATGGAGAGGGATATGACTGCGCTCTATATCAGCTCTTTGATGCAACAGAAGACCGCAGCCACCGGACCAGAAAGGAAGATCTTTCTGATCAATACCTACCCGCTTACCGACGAAGTAAGATATCTTACATTCAACATGCGAGTGGGTATGTGTGGGGTGTGTATATATTCGTGTGTGTGTGCGTGAGTGGACGTGGGTATGAAATCTATGAATCCTTCTGATCAAAAGGGTGTCCCTAAAATGTCTTAGATCGGGAGAGGATGCCCAACTAAATTTACCAATGAATTTTATCAGGGTAACATTTAAAACATGGTCTGGTATCCCATTAATCATTTGCTGGCAAGACAATTATTTTAAAAAGTACCACATCCGGACAACAACCGCTCGAATGATTTCCCTGGGACAAGTATCTGGACAACTACATCGAAAGCAATTACTCGAGGACAAATATTTACAAACGTCTAGGATAATAATAATAATGATAATAGCTAGTTCTTATATAGCGCTTTTCAGGACCGAAGGCCCTCTCAAAACGCTTTACAGATATATATATTATTACTCCGGTCATCGGATTCGGGCTTACCCACACACAATGTATGCACCTTCTCCACTCCCTGGGGAGCATTCCAGCCAGGATGAAGATATTGGTAATAATAACAACAAACATAATGAGTTGGTGTGCCGACGACAACCGAAGTGGACACGGTGGGGTTAATGGTTTGGGGTATGACTTAGGTTGTATGACTAAGTCAAAGGATGGGGAATGAAAAAAGATTATTTTAGTAGTGTCGATTATTTTAGTAGTGTCGATTCTTCCCCCACAGGTCTTGGAGAGTTTGGACGATTGGCCCGTCAAGGGAACCATGGCTTACCAACAGTTCCAGAACAAAGAGGCCCTGTTATCGTACCTCTTCCAGTACCGTCTAACCCTCGACATCCACAACACAACCATCTACGAAGTCATCCATTTCTACACCGACGCCATCCAGCTCTTTATCGACTGGCTCTACGAGAGTGTAGGCAAGTCCGGCGGTCAGGGTCTCTGGGAGACACTGGTAGCTTACCAGCTATTGATCGTGGGAATGGAACAGACTGGTATTGAGCGCACGTTGGGGGCGGTGTTCTATACGCAGGGTGGCTTCAATCGGTTGACGGATTACCGCTGGTATATGGAGAAGATGCAGGTAGGGACTGTTACTACCCCGAAAATATTGTCTCCAGAGAATTTATTAGACAGTGTAGTAAGATAACCCCAACAAAAATTGCTATCAGGAATTAGGTCATATTCATGCATGAACACACACAATGTAATGTTTGGCAGCAGATTTGAAGACAGAAATATCATCGATATGATTTAAAAAAAAGTTAAACTTGAGTTATCTTAGTCTGCAATTACTTGTTCAATTTCGAATTTGAGTTCATTCTCGTTTCACTAAGATAAGTGCAAACAAAACTATCAGTATGGCTCTATTCAAAGCTGTTCTTCCAGTCTGTCTTAATACGAATAATCTCTTTAGACTAGAGTGGCACACCTTCTGTATAACAAGACAAAAATGTATCTCTAACTTGTAGGTCGGTCAGTCGAACATCTGGGCGTCGCAGAAGTACTCTCAGCTCGTCCGCATGATCCTCGATGACTCGATCGAGAACTCCGACCACGAGTTCCACTTCCAGAATACGATCACAGAGATGCGCTCCATCATTTCATACAACAACGCCACCAGGGAACCGTCTTGGCAGGAGGGACAGTGGTGGTTCGACAACATGACCATCTATATTGATATCCTCAGGGATATCCAGAAGAACATGGCAGAGGTATGGAAAATGTCATACCTTGGATATCATACCTTGGAAGTAGGCATAAAGTTATACAAAACTTATTTACCCCTCGGTGTCCGTTTGTGGCTTACTGTTGAATTTGGCGTTGTGCAGTTACGGATGAACATGGACAGTTGAATAGTTCATCAGGGTTGTTTGTTTTTTGTTGTTGTTGAAATAAATCTTTATTCAGATAAAATCACGGATAACATCGTAGTACATAAATATTCATAGCAAAGCATTTAATCACATGTTTAAATGAGATAAAATCAAATTATACATCTCTATTTACTTGATTGCTCATCATAGTTCATCAGGGTTAAACTTGTCCTTATTCCGTGACCAGTACTTGTCAAGATTTGATTTGAAAGAATTGAGTGATGGACTTTCTGCTACATATGATGGGAGACCATTCCATTCGTTTACTACTCTCTGTGAAAAAGAGCTCTGCCTCAATTTAGATTGTATATGTTTCTTTTGTAGTTTGAACTGGTGACCTCTTGTTACTGTGACAGTGGTACGATGAAAGAAATTAGTTGACTGGAGGTCGTCGATTCCATGCATTATCTTATAGACCTGTAGCATGTCGCTTCTATGACGTCTGTATGATAACGAAGGCAAATTTAATTGCTCTAGCCGTATCTTGTACTAAGGACTTCTGAGAGGTTGAAAGAGTTTAGTTGCACGACGTTGGACCTTTTCCACTTTGAGAATATGTTTCTTCTTATAAGGGTGCCACACGGGAGAGCAGTATTCTAGTGCCGGTGTCACAATTGACTTGTATAACTGTGTGAGTCCCTTTTTGTCCATAGTTTAGAAAATATGCTCGATGATTCCACTTTAATAAAAAGGACTGGATCCAGTTCAACAGATTACCTGAGATACCGTGAGACTCAATTTTCTGTAGCGATCTTTGATGTGGGACAGTGTCGAATGCTTTACTGTAGTCAAGATATATACAATCAATACTTCTTCCACTATCAAGCTCCTTGTACCAAGCTTCAGATACATCGAGTAGTTGTGTGACGCAAGATCTGCCTTTCCTAAAACCATATTGATTGTCTGTGTACAGTTCATGCCTATCCATAACAACTATCACATCTCTGATGAAAGATTCCATTATCTTGCACAAAGTACTGGTTAAGCTCACAAGACGGTAATTACATAGTTTCCTCTTATCACCCTTTTTGTATATAGGTGTAACATAGGCTTCCTTCCAACGTGCTGGGACTTGACCTTTCGACATCGACAAATTGAACAATTCAGTGAGAGGTTTAGCAATATAATCCCCAAGTTCCTTCAGAATACGGTTGTGTACATTGTTAGGTCCTGGGGATTTGGTCTGATTGCTTCTTGATTGCTTCTCTGACAGCAGATTCTGTAAATTCAACGTTGTGCAGGGTTGTAACATTTCTTCTCGGATCACATCTAGGAATATTGTCTAAATCTTCTCTCGTAAATACAGAGACAAAAAAATTATTCAAGGTATTAGCTTTTTCAGTGTCTGTTTCTGCATAGCCACCATCGGGTTTCTCCAGTGACCCGATTGAAGATTTTGTCTTTGTTTTTACTTTTCACATATTTCCAAAAACATTTTGGATTCGTTTTCAGATCTGAAGTTAGTTTCTTTTCAAAAGATTTCTTTGCATCAGTAACTATTCTGGTGACCTCGTTCCTAATCTTCTTGAACTTATCTCTGTCTTGTTGGCTTCGTGTTTTCTGGAAACGATTCCAGACTTTATGTTTGTAACAAATTACTTTTCTAACAGCAGCATTCATCCATAAGGGTCTATCCTTTGCCCTCGATTTGAATTTAGGCACAAAAGTATTTGTAACTTCATTGATCCGTTCAACAATAGCATTGTAAGTACAGTTTAGCACCTCATCTGTATGGGTCACATGTATATCAAACACCTCATTTTCATAGACGAATTTCCTCATTCCTTCAAAATCTCCCTAATTGAAGAATGCATAGTGTTCCAGGTTGGTGGTTTTACAAGACATGTTCGACACTGCTACTTTGAATTCAAGTACTATATGGTTGCTCTTGCCTATTGGAGAAGAGGTAACCAATGATTCAATCATGTCTTCTTGGTCAGTAATAATAAGATCCAAAACATTCGATGTTTGTCCTTCTCTCATTCTGGTTGGTTCAGTTACTAGTTGTGACATGTATAAGTCTCGCAGCTTATCTACAAACCCATAAGAAAAACATGTATCTGGCCCTGTTGCTGAAGGGATGTCGTGAGGGTGTTAGATTACATTAATGCCGAACAAATGGGCAACCAAAAATGTAATCATCAACACAAACTGTTTATGAATAGCAGATAAAAGACAGACATGGAAGGCCATGACCGCCGATGTCTGTAACAGATCTGGTACTTGATGATGACCTAAAAGTTATAATAAACCAAGTCCTGGATTTAACTTCGGTCAATGGACTTTAACATGAATTAAATGTGGCGTCTATGTTAACCTCCTGCTTACACTCTAAAAATATTGGGCAAAAAATTACCCAATTTTTACCCAAGATGAGGGCAATTATGTATCCAACGAACTGTTGGGTAAATTAAAGATTTTGCATGATTTACCCAGTGATGGATTAAAAAAAAATACCCAACTTTAAAAAAAAAAAAAAAAATCCCAATCAGAAATTCACCCAATTCTCACCATAACGTGTAGCATATTATAAACTAGTTGGGCAAATAAGTTGGATAAAATAGTATATATTATATATAAAAGGACATTGGTGCCGCGGCGGGACACGAACCGCGGACCTTGTGACCCACAACCCTGTGACATATCCACTCGACCA
The DNA here is from genome assembly GCA_035222895.1 of Strongylocentrotus droebachiensis. NCBI lineage: Eukaryota > Metazoa > Echinodermata > Echinoidea > Camarodonta > Strongylocentrotidae > Strongylocentrotus > Strongylocentrotus droebachiensis. The sequence continues at coordinate 223,641 of JAVYIG010000044.1, read as the reverse complement.
CGACACCTCTAATACAATAGAGAATCCTATTGTTGCATAATTGTTGCCCGACTTACGTTTGCCCAGTAACATCTGCCCAACTAATTTTGAACATTTAATTGGGTAATTACATGTAGTAAATGGTTGGGAGAAAATAACCCCAATGTTGGACAAAAATGGCCCAACTTTAATTTGCCCAATAACATTACCCAATTATTTCATCGGTAACTACAGAGTGAGTCAAAAAAAAGTTTACACCTAGAAAATTGATAATTATTACAAAAATCATCTATGAACAGTAAATTATTATACATATTATGAAAGAGCGTTTTATCCCAAATCATTTGGTACCATTTTTGTGTGGTATGTGTTCACACTTGGATGAACAGGAGGCATTGTTTGCGAGAGTGCAAAAGTCGACTTGCGCCAAAGTTGCTTATGTGATGTTTGAATAAAACAATTGGGATTTGGGTATTAATTTGGTCTTTGCAGATCCAAGTAACATCCCTAACAAAATTAATCATGCCACTCATGACAAATAATGAATATCAAATATTAACGAACATTTGTGCGCGTGTGTGTGGGTGTGTGACTTTGCCCTTTGCAAAAAGCATATGTAATGCATTTCATTTGATACATTCAATTCATTCTCTCACTCCATTGATCCCAACATAATACATACTGAAGATTCACTTTGGCGCAAGTCGATTTTTGCACTCTCGCAAACAATGCCTCCTGTCCATCCAAGCGTAAACACATACCACACAAAAATGGTACCAAATGATTTGGGATCAAACACTCTTTCATAAGATATATAATAATTTACTGTACATAGATGATTTTAACAATAATTAACAATTTTCTAGGTGTAAACTTTTTTTTGACTCACACGGTACATGGCTGGTAGAAAATAACCCTATTATTGGACAACATCTGCCCATTTTTTCATTTTATATGAATAAAGTCAAGTTGAGCTTTTTCCTAAAAATATTACGTTTCATCAACTACCAGGTGATTCTCAACGAACTGAACTCCGCTGTGACCACCGACAACGCCGATCTCGCCGTCAGCATCAGCATCATGGTGTTAGTCGTTTTTCTTTGTGTCATCATAATCAAGGCCGTTGAATCACTCACCTCCAACATGCAGAACTACGTTCTTACTCTGGCTGACCAAACCAAGGCGCTTCATAAAGAGCGAAAGCGGACGGATACGCTGCTCTATCAGATGTTGCCTATTTCGGTTGCCGAGAACCTGAAACGCAACCAGGTCGTTCACGCCGAAAACTTTGCAGCAGCCACGATTCTGTTTTCGGATATTGTCGGATTCACTCGGATCTGCTCCGAAAGTTCCCCACTGCAGGTACCTTTTTCGATAGCATAATAAACTATGAATCCATAAGCATGTTCATCGTGCATTTAGATGAAAGAATTAAAAGCATTCATTCAGTTTTATTTGTTTATAGCTAGTGGAAATAAGCTCTCATTTTCGAGAGTGACCAAAACCTTTCACCACTAATGATAAACATTGCATGGTAGGCTCGCAGACGAGAACATATTGTTTTCTTGATTCATTTAGAAATTTCCTTTCGTGTTTATGGAGTTTACAAAAACATGAATAATAAAAACTTTTTAATTTTTCTTCATTTCTTAACAGGTGGTCGACATGTTGAACAATGTGTACACAAACTTCGATAGCAGGATCGATACCTACAATGTGTACAAAGTAGAGACGATCGGAGACGCGTACATGGTTGTCTCAGGTAAACAAAAATTGCTTATATCTATGCGATGTAATGCTTAGTATCCACATGGGCTAAGTAAAGGGGAGGGTGCCTTCGCCCCCCCCCCCCCCCAACAAAAAAAAACCCATTGAATGGCAAACAAGTGCATCGTCTGTCCTATAACTTCATATTATTTTGTCTGTCATCCCACTTAAATCCCGAAACAAATAAATAACACAATAATACACTTCAATTTAATTTAATATTGTGGGATAGCCTGACAACGACTACTGGGAGCCGGCGGTTTATTCAGTACGAATGTTTAACAAACATTTCTTCTCGGGTCCTTCAGGAAACTGGACCGACCATGGTCCAGGATCAAAAAGCAGAGGTAAAACTCAACCAGAATAAAAACTCTGGAAAACCTTATGACCCATGTCGTAACAAAACATAGCACATCGCACTTTCATTGTAAATAAAAGTTGTCTCGTTGAAAGTTCAAGCTAAAATATATAATGATTCAATTCAGGCGCGGATCCGGGATTTCTTAGGGGGGGGGGCCCAAATTTGAAATTATGCGAGCCAAATATTGGTACGTAATGGTGACCAGCATTGACGTAATGGGGGGGGGGGTGCAGGGAGGGGCAATTTCCCCCTCCCTCCTCCGCAAAGCGCAGAAGCTTTGACGTTTAATTAAATTATTAGAGAAAGAAGACGATTGTTGTACCGTTCTCGAAAATAATCCTCGTCTGAATACAGTTTTCCCCATCCCGCGCGAAGCGCGGAAGCTTTTACGTTTCATTAAATCATTAGAGAAAGAAGACGATTCGTTGTAACGTTCTCGACTCTTAATCCTCGTCTGCATTCAGTTCCCCCTCCCCCTCCCGCGCGAAAGCTTTCACGTTTCATTAAATCATTAGAGAAAGAAGACGATTGTTGTACCGTTCTCGAAAATAATCCTCGTCTGAATGCAGTTTTCTTCCTCCCGCGCGAAGCGCGGAAGCTTTCACGTTTCATTTAATCATTAGAGAAAGAAGACGATTGTTGTACCGTTCTCAAAAATGATCCTCGTCTGAATACAGTTTTCCCCCTCCCGCGCGAAGCGCGGAAGCTTTTAGGTTTCATTGAATCATTAGAGAAAGAAGACGATTCGTTGTACCGTTCTCGACTCTTAATCCTCGTCTGAATTCAGTTCCTCCCCCCCCCCGCGCGCAAAGCGCGGAAGCTTTTATGTTTCATTAAATCATTAGAGAAAGAAGACGATGCGTTGTACCGTTCTCGACTCTTAATCCTTGTCTAAATTCAGTGCCCCCACCTCCTGCGCGAAGCGTGGAAGCTTTGATATTTTATTTAATTATTAGAGAAACAAGACGATTCGTTATATCGTTCTCGAAAATAATCCTCGTCTGATTTCAGTTTCCCCCCTCCTGCGCGAAGTGCGGAAACTTTGACGTTTCATTAAATTATTAGAGAAAGAAGACGATTCGTTGTACCGTTTTCGACTCTTAATCCTTGTCTGAATTAAAAAAAAAATTGTCTGCTCCTTTTTCTTCCTACGTCTTCTTCCTTTTCTCTCCTCTTTTTTTTAGGCCGGCGTTTTTTTTTTTTTTTTTTTTTTTTTTGGTCAGATGAACACATTTTGATACCTTGTCCGCCCCGGAAACTCAGGGGTTTAAGGCAATAAATTACGGTCAGTTAAGCATTCAGGGGCTCGCCTTAGGGCCCCTGGTGGGATCGAGGGTGCGGAAACCCCGAAATTTCAGGGGTTTTAGGCATTTGATTACGGTCAGATGAACATATTTTTATACCTTATTTGTGACACTGACAGGACACTGATTGGCGTGAGGTCCAGCGGGCGGAGCCCCCAGAAGCTCAAGGGTTTTAGGCACTAAATTACGGTCAGATGAGTATCAAGGGGCCTGTCTTAGGGCCCTTGGTTGGGTCCCGGGGGCAGAGCCCCGGAAGCTCATGGGTTAAAGGCGTTTAATTACGGTCAGATGAGCATTTTTTGATACCTTATTTTGTTGTGACACTGGCAGTTAACTATTCTTTCTTTCTTGCTCTCTTTCTTTCTATTTCTCTTTAATATTCTTTTTCAAAAAAGTGGGGGGGGGGGGGGGGAGGCGTTCCGCGGGCCCTGACATGTATGCATCTCAAGAAGCATATTTCCTGCCTGGCTGTAAATTTAGGAATTTGTCATTTTACAACAAACGCATACAAAAGTATAATTTACTAAAAAATGAGGAAATATGTCGGAAAATTATGTCATTTCAGCATTATGTGCATTAACCACCGTTATGGAATTAGAAATAAACCACTTTTAAATTTTATTTCCCCCGAGCCCCCTCCCCGATCAGAACGCCAGTGCCCCCCCCCCCCTGATCTAAACTTTTTGGCGGAGAAATCGCAACTGATCTCCCCTACCTTTCTTCTTTCTCTTTTTTTTTTAGGGGTGCGGGGTGCGGGGGAGGCAAGGGCCTTTTGCGGGAAAATTGCAACTGATACCCCCTTCTTTTCTTTACCTCTTCCTCAATTTTTCTTCCCTTTATCTCCTCTTTTACTTTTTTCTATAGTAGAAAGCCAGACAAATATCAAAATTGCAATCGGAATTATTGTTATTAGAAAATTAGTCTTTACTCAATAATATGAAACTCAACCCAACTAAATGCATTGCTATGATGGTCTCTTTTATGAAAAATCAAACTCACCAACTGTTGTATATTGATGAGACACTTTTAAATGAAGAAAATGTAATCAAAGTTCTTGGAGTTTATATTCAATGTGATTTAAAATGGAATACTCAAGTAAAGGAAATGTTAAAAAAGTGCAATAGAAAGTTATATATGTTACGTACCTTGAAACGTTTTAATCTACCTATTAGTGATCTCGTTATTGTTTATACTGGATACATAAGACCAATTTTAGAGTATTGTGCACCACTTTTTCATTCCAACCTAACGCGTAAACAAACAGATAATATTGAACGAATACAAAAACGGGCATGTAGAATTATTTTGGGACTTAATTATGAAACATATAATCATGCTCTACAATTGTGCAATTTGTTAACGTTGGAAGAACGTAGGAATAAACTTTGTTTTGATTTCGCCATTAAATTAGAAAAGCATTATTTGGGTTCGTTATGGCTTCCAAGTCAAAGAATTGTTAAATTTAATTTACGAAATGTACAGAAATATTCTCAATTTATTTGTAAAACCAATCGCTTTAATAATAGCTCTATTCCCTATTTTGTTCGTATCTTAAACGATTATTATTAAAAAAAGTAAGCTTCATGTATTTTTGTATATGTTTATGTTTAATGATGTTGCCTATTATGTGTATAAATGTGTCTCGTATTTTTACCCTTTTATATGTCATTAATTTTATTTTATGTCAACATGTATAATGCTCAGTGTATTTTAAATATCATGATGTTTTTACCTTGTATAAATGACCTGCAATTCAGCTTCGGCTGCCAGAACGTCATATGAATAAACCATTATTGCATTGAATTGAATTGAATTCTTTCCAAGGAAACAGCCTGGGAGGCGAGGCCCTTTCGCCCCCCCCCCCCCCATCTACTTCTTCCCCCTTTTCTTTTCTTCTTCCTCTTCTTTCTTTCCCTTTCTCTCCTCTTTCCCTTCTTTTCCTTTTCTCTCTCTCTCTCTTTTTTACTTTTTCCCCCATTTTTTGTTCCTTCTTATATTTTCCTTCTTTTTTTCCTTTTTTTTCTTCCCAGGGGGGGGGGGGCAGGGCCACGCCCTAGTATCCGTGGCGGAAGCTCGCGCACCTGTACGAGCTGCCTTTATGCAAATTACTTTCCACTGGGCGACGGCCCCGAACCCAACATAAGTATTCATTCATTAACGAAACAAACAGCATTTGCCTGCTGTATACAATCGTACCGCAGACAAATAATATTCATGACAGGGATATAAAATCCATTATGATTATTTTTCAAAGAATAGTAGGAATTAAAGTGATCATGTTTTAACTGAACAAAATAATGAACAGTACATGAGAATTGGAAAATGAAAATACAACTGGTGTTATTAAAAATATATATAGTTAATAAATATGACATAATGCCCCCTTAAAAGCCAATGAGATAAGACAATCAAACGTCATGTTGATAGCTCACATGCACTTTGACCATGTTCAGAACACAAAGTTTCAGAAGATCAAGAGTATTATCAATATTTTTGTCACCCAGGCGTTCCACAGCGTAATGGGAACAAACATGCCAGTGAGATCGCCTTGATGGCTCTGGACCTTCTCAACTGTATCAAAGGTTTGGTCATCCCCCATCGACCTGGTACTAAGATGACACTCAGGATCGGAATACATACTGGTGAGTAACGTTGAATTAACGCCCCCTTCTTAATCTACTCCCTTTAACGAAGTATACTGCATTAAGATGGTGACAACTGTCAGCTGTTGAGGACAATGAAGCCTTGTTTACTTTAAACAAAAATATTCAGTAACATTCTCTGTAAACAAACAAAACAACACAACACAAACAAATCGTAGTTCTAAGGGAAAGTGTGTATAAAAACTACTAAATAACAGAAGGATACAAAGTTAACTCTAATCAAATTAAGGAATAACTCCATTATATACCCCAGGATCAATAGTGTGATCCTAAACGTGTCATACGGGCTAGTACTATCGTAAGACGAGTCTTCAGAGTATAATTATGGCACGGGTTCAAATCCCGACCGTGGGACTATCGTTCATTGCCAAGACATTGTAAACACCTTTAAAAAAGGATTGGACTCTACTCACCACTAGTTTGAAGCTTTCTGAAGAATACTTGCAAAGATCCTTGAAAATAAATATCAAAACTAGTGGAGAAGCGTAGGTCGTCACTATAAGAGTAAGAACATTTCAATGTCGACACTTCTACTGTCAAGGTGTTACAGCGGAATTTTTCGAGTAGATGAAGTCCCCGATTAAATATATACAGCTAGAAAATAATCAGTCTGAAAATATCGCAATCACCGAAATCCTGGTAAGAAATTCTTCCCTATCATTACGCAAGAAGCCTGGTTACTCATTCGCTAATAAATTGGGAGGTAAAAGACCCCGAGAGTTCCGGACGAAAAGGGTGCTAAAATCACTAATAGACTGTCCCATTAATACGTCCCGCTCGAAGAGAGGACGAACATGAAAGTGAAGTTCTCCGAGAGAAATGTGGTTATAGAAGGCCGTGATTGATCAATCCAGAAAAACGAACCATGGTTACGAAATATGTCAAGTCCTGATGTGCGAAAGAATAAAATATGCGTAATTAACACTGGAAGGATGTGCAAGGATTCTTGCATGTAAATTACCAGATGTGAAGTTAATTACGGCATAAAATGTTGTTGACATAAAAAGTACTTTGACTATTCAGTGGTTAGATGAAAAAAACTACAACACCAATCTACATAATTTATGCCACTTCCGACTCAGGAGAAATAAATATGCATGTGTATGAGGCTACATAAAAGTGATAAAGGCTAAAGAACGAACATTTGTAATTTCTCTATTTTTGACAATAATTATATGTTTTACATGAAGGTATCTTCATTGGCTATCAGTCTCAAAAAGAATTATGTATAAGCTGTTACTCATTACTTACAAAACACTTCTTCATTCTTCACCCCATTACTTGTATCAGATTTTGAAACCGTACACCCCACAACGGAATTTACGTTCAGGTTCACAGCTCCAGTTATGTACACCCAAAACCAATAACAAATGGGGGGACAGGGCTTTTGCTAATGTTGCACCCAAACTATATGGAACACTTTACCATTAGAAATAAGACAATCATCATCAGTTGAAATATTTAAGAAGAAACTTAAGCACCATTTGTTTATGTCGTAGTTTTAATATTGTAAAATTATGTCGTAGTTTTTATAGTGTATAATTATGTCGTAGTTTTAATATTGTATAATTATTTTGATGTTGTACAAGAGCGCCTTGAGCAGTCTTTTAGAATGGATATGTCCGCTTTATAAATTGACATTATTATTATTATTATTATCATATGCATTTTCTACCTGTAGGACCGGTGGTAGCTGGTATTGTTGGTTCCAAAATGCCAAGGTACTGTCTCTTCGGTGAGACTGTCAATATTGCATCTAAGATGGAGTCGAATGGATTACGTAAGTAACATCCCTCTACCGTATAGCTAAATTCTAAACCATCCCTTTGCGGTTAAATACGATGTGATTCATTTGAAAGGGCGCCATTTGATATTGGATGAGGAAGAACACGAGGGAGAGATGCAATTTCTGATGCAGAGACATATTATATCCAGCGTTAGTTTGAGCAGGTACTATCCCTTCTTTGAATGCCCATATCTGCCAAAGCACAGTTCACCACCACGTACCTCTGGAGAGGACCTATAAATTAAAGGACGGACTCTTCTCATTCTTATAGGGTTTCTGTTTCGGTCTATATGCTGCAAATTTGTGACTTAATCTCTTAGCATTTTTTTCCTTCTTTTTTGTGTGCAGCAAATCGGATTCAGATCAGTGATGATTGCCATCGCATTCTTAAGATCACGGGTGGATACACTATGGTTCGCAGAGGCGAGGTGCTACTTACGGTGAGTTATGCGTTTCATCTTTTTTCTTCGGGCTCATCCCAGCCCGCCCCCCCCCCCACTCAGTGTTATTTAGGGTACGCATATGCGTGTTCCCAGCACCCCCTTTTTTTTTAAAGTCCGGAGTGTAAAGTCAATACGGGTAGTCCTTTTTCTTTTGCTATACGAGCCTTTTCAGCACCCCCTTTCAGCATAAGTCCGGTGTGTAAAGTCAATACGATTAGACCTTTTTCTTTTGTTACGAGCCGAAGATTTGGGAACACGCATGCGGTCCCTCCGTTCCCGGAGTGCCAGGGGGGGGGCATCCCAGTAGACCGACAAACCACGGGATCGACATTTACAAAAGGTTCATTAGAACGATAGTCCGCGAAAACAAACACAAAAATACATTTGGAAATGTAGTAGAAAAAAAAGAAGAAGCCTGTCTTGCAGGAGTCCTTATGTATTTATAATTTTCGCCCATTTCCAGGACAAAGGTACGATGACGACCTATTGGTTGACTGGTAGGACCGCCGGGACCATTGGGTCGGCTTACTCCAGCGAGCAGAACGATCAGAGCGACAGCGACTGTGATTTAACGCTGAACGTCCCCGATGATTCTCCACCATCCATGGACATAGGCATTCACGACTTCTAGTTGGTCGTCCTCCATGGAATGCGAACACAAAGACCATGTTGGGGAGCGATAGTGGCGAGGGGAAGATTATGGTCCAGGACGGTGATAGAGAAAATGACATGGACAGAGTCATTATGTATTTAGGAGGGAGGGGAGGAAAACGGGTGTAAATACTAAATTGCGCATGATACAAAAAGGCGTCGAACCATACTAGAAAACAGTGGGTAGAAATTATTGAAATTTGGGCATTTTTGTGTCCGATCAACATTCTCATACCCACAAACGATTTTTTTGGCCCAATCGCTGTTCATATTAGGTAGAGAATAGCGCGATACCGGACAAAATGTTTTCCGGTTGGACATACGATACGCCAATATGTTTGTTTGACACATTAGTGAACCAATGTTTGGCATTTTTCACCCAGTATTTAGTTTAGAAAAGTTTAGATAGAAAGGATCGGCCACTCAGAGAGAGGTAGGGAGCGAAATTGAGATATACTGTAAATATAAATATAGAAAGAGAAGAGAAAGACAGAGAGAGAGAGAGAGAGAGAGAGAGAGAGAGAGAGACCGTGGACATGGTTGAGGGGTGGGGTGATATAGAACCAAATCGAATTACATTTTATCAAAATTCATAGTTTAAATCCTTATCGACAACTTCACTATTCAGATCAAACTTCATACCTCAGAGATACCAATCTATTTTATCCTAAACGTTTCGTTAATGATATTATCTGTGATGTTTTGAATGTACATTTATGTAGCTATGTTTCGTATTCCTTGCCATTGTATTCATAATGTAATTTTTTCTGTTCGGTTCCGCAACTGTAGTTATGATTTTGTACAGAGGAGTTCAAAATGGCGAAATGGTTCCCCCGTTGCCTTTTGTTCCCCCCTAAGGAAAACAGGCATTGAACATAGTCCCTCATATTTATAAATAGTTGACGCATTGTTTAAACTTAATGGATGCACTTTGAGCACGATGCCAATTTATATAAGCATTCCACGGAGAGATATGGGATGATTAACAAAATAGTATATGTCTAGACTGTACAGCAATATGTCACTACAAGGTGACATTAGAATAAACAATTACATCACCTTGTACTTCACGACACAATATTAAAAAAACAAAATTATGCAAAACAAAATAATTATACCTGTGCAGAGGGTCATATAGGTTTTTAAATTAAAAAAAATAAGATTTTTTTTCCCCTCAAAAGTCTTCTGCTCATGCGCAAACTAACAGTATGAATATGCATGAGGTTCGTAACAAATAGCCTACTCATGCATTTAAATATTATGAACTCGTCACCCAAATGGTGAGATAAGATCACGTGACATATAATCATAATATATTGCACAGCACAGAGATAAAACACATGAACAGCTTAATTTCATTTTCATTTTATCATTTCAATTCATTTATTCATAGTCAAATTCAATCATTTCTTAGCATAATTACACAAGTCAACATAGGTTCATTGCAAAATACAAACAATACTGTATTAAATACACCAATCCATAATATATAATTTATGCAAGTTATACACAACCGACTCTGCTCCTCTAAAAAATACGTTTTCACATTAGGCAACAGATTTTGACCTCTACGCCATTGCAAGATTTGTTCATTACGAACTCAAACTAAGGCGCGCGTTTTGAATTTTACAGTTCTGCACTGGGTGGAAATTCGCGCCATATGTAAATAGTATTACTGATTAGTTTGTGTCCACACAAAGGATCACGATTTCACAAAATAATTCTAAAGAAAAGAATATCCCACGAGGAGAATGATAAATTCACTTAAACAAAAATACTGTATGTTCGTTCACATTTATTAACACACGTTAACACGTCGCACTAGTAAAAATACGAAAATCTCTATAGTGTGTAAATAATTTTAATCAATTTGAGATATATCATTTCGTACAAAAATAAAAAGGAACTCGCCCTATGCTAACACGCTTACGACTTTTAAATATTATATTTTGCTCTAATATTTTGTACAGATATATGATTGAACGTAAATGCACTGTCATACATTTAATTCTTAACCGCAGAGAACAAAATATTCTAGATTTATCTAAATGTACTTTGTATTCAGTTTTTAAATTGTGTATCACGATGGTAATCATTATACACTTTACTTTCTACACATAAAGCACAAGTATGATTAAAAATAGAAATCAAAGTTATAAATGTTGTCTATTTTATGTTTGCGAAAAATTCACGAATACATCTTTTACTTTGGCATTTGTACAGAATAAATAAGACATCTATAAATCTCAACCAAGTCTTGTACCCATCGAAGAGGAATCAATAGAACTTGAATACAAACAACAAACCATGATTGCGAATGCATTTTGTGACTCAATGTAAGGAAAACATGTTAGACAGAAATAAATAAAAAGAAAATCGCAACATTAAGGAACAAGTTTTCCCTTGATGCACTATTAAATACTGAAGTATTCGGTCTATAGGTATTGATTAATGTGTATCATAGTATTCGGTCTATAGGAATTGATTAATGTGTATCATAGTATTCGGTCTATAGGTATTGATTAATGTGTATCATAGTATTCGGTCTATAGGTATTGATTAATGTGTATCATAGTATTCGGTCTATAGGTATTGATTAATGTGTATCATAGTATTCGGTCTATAGGTATTGTTTTCATATCGTTGATTATCAGTTAAACTCTTGAACACCTTCAAACAAACGCATATAGTATATAATTGATTGTCAAGCATTTTCAGTCTGTATATTGTCTTCATATAAAGTTGTCAAGATGTGCATAAATGATGAGCAACGCACGTTTTAAAATAAGTTATATATATTTTCTCATCGTTCGAAATTATTTATATTTAGCACAATCTATTAAATATTAAAGGAGAAAAAGAAGGTAGGAATGTTGTTACGATTTTATACGTATGAGTAAATAAAACGTGTTTAAGATACGAATAATTTTATCAGATAATATATAAAGTTATTGCTTTTTAATACAAAATATTACATAGGGAATTTGAGGATTATCTTTTTAATCATATGGCTATTGATAATACTTTAGACTACTGTTTTATTGTCAAACTACATTCCAAATCTGTCATGTAGACTATGTCATCTTAATATTTATTATTGTTTTCTCAATTAGTTTACGACCTATCACACACGTGTAAGTTCAAAATAGACAGAAACAAATCATAATAATAAATTTGTTCTCCTAGATACATGACAGTTAGTGTTATGTTATTTATATCATGTTCCATTTATAATGTTACGTTTATCTTGTGAACTATTTCAACATTAAAAGACAATTTAGTTTTAATCTGAATAAAATTTACTTCACCTCAAGACGATTTTGTATCAGCAATTCATTTCGGCTTCTACTCTATTTTTGCATTTTACAATATTAAAATATATCATTTAGTTGACAAATGAGGGTGATGGATCTTACAATAATTTAAAAATGAAATGAAAACTGTGTCCTTAAAATCTTCATTCCCAATTTTTAAAATTAAAAATCGTGAATATATTTGGCAAAAATAATAACCTTGATCTAATCAACTTGTTGAATTATCCTGTTCAAGATATCACTTTACTTATTAATGAGATGAAGTAGTGTTCGTTAAAAATGTTATTGAAATAATATCTGATGAAACATATTTTAACACCATCAGACCAACACGTTCTTATAAATACATTTTGTTGCTTACAACAATGGATATTTCAATAATGGAGGTCAGAGTTGTATTTAATACTTTAGCAAAGATATTAATTTGAGATAAAAATCATATCTCACTTTATTCATTCCTATTAAGGTAGTAAACATGTCACTCAAACACTATCACGATGATCTGATTTTCATTAAAGCCTGCGATATGATGAGCTACCAATCAAAATCAACTGGATGCTTCCGTTCGTTGTGCGCACGTGTCGTTTTAAACGTTCTTTTGGAAGCATCGTAAAGGTATTGATGTCATACAGTGATGCTTTGATTTTTTCTTTCATTTTTTCTACATCAATTTGAAAGTTCAGTACCCAATCTCTGAGGCAAACACTATCATAAGTGTAGTTTTTTGTGGTCAGTCGTCTCCACCTTTTCAATATCACGTGATCATTCAACTGCTGCATCCGTGTTACATTTGTCCGTTAAACTTGCAACAGCTGATCCTTTCCATTCCTCTGACATTGAGGATGTCGGCATCATCTTCACACCATCTTTGGTGATCTCACAATCAGGTGGTTAGGGACTCCAATCAATAGTCATCATCTTTTGAATGTCCCTTTCTGTTCTTCAACCCCTGCATCTCAGGAAAGGTGTGGCACATCCACAACAAAATGATCTCAAAATGTCTCTTTTTGAAGGTGGATCTGGGGCTATCTAAGGGTTCGTGGGTGAAAATGGGCGCTTCCCTATGACAGTTTTTCTTTCCTCCGTGATTTCTTCTCCGCAGATATCTCTAATATTGTTGGTAATGTTGTGGGTACTGTTAACATGTCTTCTGCAAAGAAATAACGGAAAAAGAGAAAATGTTAGCAACATTTAGCAAAATGTATACATTTTTTACGAGAAATAATGTTTTCATCCTTGCTAGGCCCATATTACATGTATCTTATGCTTATGAATTCTTTAACTTCCGAGCAGTGCATTTGTGTATTTTTCTATTTCTATTAACAAAAATGTATTTATTATTCAAATACGAATGAATTTTGTTTATCCATTTCATTTCATTTGCTTTTTCTTTCTTTCTTTTTTTCCTTCCTTTTTTCTTTCTCTTTAGAGAGTAATCCACACAAATAAAATCTCTGCCTTTTAGAGCATTTCTCTTTTTCTTTCAAATTCGACTTAATATATGATATGCTTATACATTTTGTATTCTAAATGCTTTGATTATTGGTCGACATTTAAAATGATTAATATCAAACAAGCTTCATTTTCTATGTTATATTTCAAATGTCATTTGATTTTCATTTTATGTAAGGATTTGTTTTGCATGTTTTGATTTAGTTATGAAATAGAATTATTTGATTTGAATTGAATTGAATTATTAATATCTATTGTTCACAGAAGTAGCTGACAAAATATAAAGTGTACGAGCTTGAAGATTCTCAATCTGAATACCACAGATAAAGAATGATTTCCATTACATTGCTCTTCATCTACTCATATGCACGCCATAGGTCAAGTACATACAATTCGTTATATAGCCCTTCCCTCTCTCTCTCTTTCTCCCTCTCTGTCTCTCTGTGTCTGCCTCTTTCTCTCCTTCTCTCTCGGTTCTCTCTATCTCTATATTCCTGTTTTTTTATCTTTTACTTCGCTTTACAAAACTTTTCTCTCTCTCTCTCTCTCTCTCTCTCTCTCTCTCTCTCTCTGTTTTCCTCTCTTTTACTTTGGTTCACACCACCTTGTTCGGTTCCACGCTAGTTTCTTCATTAGGAACTTTTAGATTTGCGTGGACTGATACGTGTGACGTCCATTCAAGGCAGTGCATTATTAAAGGACGCCGATCGTAGCAATCCACATTGTCTTCGTGCAAATCTAAAAGTCCCTATTGATACGAGGATTACTGAACATAACAGGCTGATCCCGCTTTTCTCTCTTTATCTCTCTATCTATCAAAATATCTTTATCTCTCCAATCTTTCAAACACTTACCAGGTACATTGTCTCTTTTTCTCTCTATCTCTATCTTACTGTTCGTCTCTGTTTATTTCAGAGAATTTTATTCTTTATTTCTTTACTCGTCACACTATAGTATGCCATTCTATTCCATGCAGATCTTTGCATTGGTACATGGCTCAACCAAACAGTATGACGGCAGTTCGTTATTATTTGGACATGGCTGATTTAAACTCACTGCAATATCTTACCTTTACATCTTGGGCAGCATTCGCCTTTTGTTCTGATTGATTCTTTACAACTAAGCTGAGGACAGGTTCTTCCCTTGCATTTCGCCTGACCATTCTGTAAAAATAAGATATCAGTGTGATGAATAAATGTGATGATATCGTGTTTTTAAGTGTACAGTCCGGACAGGAAAAGTGAGGAAATCAAATCAGGAAATACATTCAAGAGAACCCTAGGGCAATTTCAAAAATTGTTCCACAGACTTTTAACGGTTATCGTATTTACCCATTACCAGGGGCGTACGCAGGATTTTTTCAAGGGGGGGGTTTTAAAATATTTTGCTCCCGAAAATTTGAAAATCGCGCAGGACGAAAAGTCGCTCAGTGGGGGGGGGGGGGGTAAGCGGACACTTTTTTTTTTTTTTTTTGGTCTCAAAATTTCAAAATTTGACATTTTTTGGCGTTGGGGGGGGGGGTAAGGTCACCTTATTTAGGTTAGCCGTGGGTATAATTTTTATTTTTTTTTTTTTTTTTTTTTTTTTATAATAAAAAAAAAAAAAAAAAAAAAAAAGCCAAAGGGGGGGGGTTTTAGGTTTTTTTAGGGGGGTTTACATACATTAAAATACCAAAGGGGGGGGGTTTGAACCCCCAAAACCCCCCCCCCCCTGCGTACGCCCCTGCCCATTACAAGTATTAAAACGGCAGGTGATATGCTGACTCCCAATGCTACTTTTAACGGATATTGTCAAGTCTTACATAATTTGTTTGGATTAAGTTATCCTGTCATAACTTTGATATCTATGTGTCAAAAATAACACACTGTGGTCTTACAAACACCAAGAACATTCAACAAAAACAATCACTTCATATTATGTGACCACTGGGATACATATTACAATAACGCTGGAGTTGATTACTTCAATATTTCATGCAAATACTTAACATGACGTCACAGTTATTATATTGACACTTAAACTTTTTCTGGGTGTGACAAACATTTCCAGTAGAGCTTTGAGGAATGGTGGTCATTTTCCATTAAGGTCAAAGGTTAAGCTTACCCGACATCTACATCTGACGCAGCTCATTGTACCAAATGGTGACACAAGAGGGTGCCATTCAGCGCCATTTCTATAAAATTCACCGAGGAAGGAACATCCTACAAAGAGAGGAGGAAAACGAGAAACATGCGACATGTAAGCACTGGGGGTACTGAAAACGAGAAACATGCGACATGTAAGCACTGGGGGAACTGGGAAAACAAGTGAGCATCACACAAGGGACTTGGAGAATGTAATCGAAAGAATGGACAATAGTAAATAAAGACACGAAGAATCAGACCAAAGAAAGTATTAAGAAGAAAGAGTTTAAATTAGCGGTTAACAAAAATAGAGAAAGGGTGTTCAGATTTAGAATGACAAAAGAACGAAGAACAAATAATCGTGTGTTAAATTTATCAGTGTATATGAGGTAGATAGAGGAAGGAAAATATAAAGAGAAGAGGTGTGACAGACATATACAAATCATGCCTTTTACACGTCATGAATGCAATTGTACATATAGGATGTTTGGATTTAAAAATCACCTTTTCGTATTCTTTCATGCAAATACGTAACATTTTAACAATGTAACTAACATTCTTCGGGTTCACAATGTACGATAAACAACATTAAGCATTTGTCGATGAAATCCATTCCTTACATACAACTCGGACATTGATAGAGTGTAGGGAAACGAAGGGGGAGAGGGTGATAAAGAAGGAGTATGAGTATAAGAAGAAGAAACAGAAGAAGAAAAAGGAAAAGAAATGAGAAAAGAATACCAAAGAAGAAGTAGAAAAAGGAGGAAAAAACAAGAAGAAGTTGATCAAAGAAGGAATAAACAGGATGAAGAAGAAGAAAAAAGAAGACGAAAAGTAGACTACATGACTTTATGAGTATGAATTGCGCAAAGAGACAAACAAGTACCAGAAAGTTATACAATCACATACTTTTATACACTTTCATTCGGTAACATCTGCTTTATCTCGAATTACATATATGTAAACATTCAAAGTCCTGGCAGGGTCCTGTTTAACATATTTAGTTCGATTTTAACATGCAGTTTGAAACAACTTACCTTTTTCTACTTCATCTGCCTGCAGTAATGTGTCGTCCATAGGTGGTTGTGGGGTAGTTGGTTCGGGTTCTATTGCAAGTTTTAAAAAAAAACAATGAGCTTAAAGAATACAGTACTGCCCCCTGTTTTCATGCTTGGTTTAGTTTTTATTTAAATGATATTTAAAACACTTCCAAAGATTCATCCATATCTTGCTTTTGCTATTTTATTTTTTGAAATATGCGACACTGTGATACAAGGTGCGTATATTAGACGAATACATGACATCTGTAGATCAGTTTAAGCGAAAGCAAAACATTATTTCTCTCCTGAACATAAAACATTAAAAATTATTACAACCTTTGTTAACGGTTAAACTAATACACATACTCCTCTACCATCAAACTATAATGACCACTACTATACATTGCACCGGTGAATGATTCTAGATAAAATCAGATTTACCAAATTGAATAATAATCATTACCTGGACAAACTTGACAGCAATCATTAGCGTTTAGTCGAATTGGTTTAGGACAATCCAATGACGGACAGGCGAGTCTTGAACAGTTTAGGTTGCCACCGGGCTGTGAGGCAAACGAGAAAATGAAGACAGGCACAGTAAGATTTTGACCAATGGTAACATGTCAATAATCAATAGTGATAGTATTGGTTTTCGCGAATATGGTGAAATATATTCTTCTGTGACGATAGGAAGATGGATATATGCAAAAACATTCATTGCTTTATGAGAATTTGAATACCTTCATTTGATCATATTGATATGTTACATTACATTGTAAATTGACTTATATGATGTATATGTTCCCAAGCAGAATATTGATTGTTACATTACATTGTAAAGTGATTATAATTATGTTTATAAACAGAATATTGATGTACATCAATGAAGTTTAATAAATACAATACAATACAATACATGATCGTATAAAACTGTCTCCCAAACAGTACATCAGTATCACGGCTCCTAATTTAAATTAACCGACCAGGTTTGAAGCCGTAACATGAGAAGTATTGCTCTAATTCGTTTGTGCAACATTGCCCACATTTACATTTCTTGTCAGAAGCAAATAAGCATGAACAGTCGACAATGAAACACATGTATTATAAAATCAAAGATAATTAACCAACATCACGTCATATTCCAGCAAATGAAACAAAAATAATAATGAAAAGATAATAATTTCAAGATGTAAATGAAATGCAATGAAAAGACATGATACTGTCAGTGAAAAAGGGCAGTTTTTTCGAATGTTTTTTTTCTTTTTCTCTCTTTTTAAAAGAGATGATATGATCACATGTCCATAAAAATGTAAAATGGTCGTCATAATCATGACAACACCAACAACAATAAAGTATAAATCAATCAAACAGACCTTTATCACAAAAGATAACTAACAATCTTTTCACAAATATCACGCTAGATTTTAATTTTAATTTTTGTGTTTGCAGCAATGAAACGAAAGCATAGACCATGTAACTCATGACGTTTGTCGTGAATGTTTATAAAATGTTATTGAAGCTGATGGAAGACACATTCTTTTCCCAACACTTCATAAATAATTGAATGAACAGAAAGTGTATCTCTTAAAGCTAGTTGAAAAGCACATTGTATTTCGTCAAGTATTTGTTGTAGGCATGGAAGGACTAAATCATGTGTATACTGCCAACATTCTCTCCAAAATATTCATCACAACAATCTTAAGGCATAGGCTTGAAATTTGTCTTTTCCGTTAATGTGAAAGGAGTAAGTTCAGTTTAAAAGAATTCTGCTTCTCCAAATATCGTCACAATAAATAATCACCAAAAAAGTATTTTCGCAAGAATTCCTTTGAATATGTCTTTCATCGCTCCCTGCTGATCTGAAATGCATCACACACGCAAACAATTGAAAATTGAGAACTCATAGAAAATGGAAGAAAAAAAAATCAAGTCGTCTGAAATGAAAGGCTTAATCCAAACTAACCATGCAAGTACATAGCACGCATCTAGTGTATCCGAATGGGGGAATGTACGGGTGCCATTGGGTCCCGACGCGATGTACCTTTTTGTCACCCTTAAAATGGCAGCCTGGCTCTTCCGGCTCTTCCGCTGTTTCAAGTAGAAGGGGGAAAGAAATATTGAAATAAAAAAAATCTAATAAACATGCGATATCAATTAAACAAGATAACTTTTGTTTACCGGACAAAGATATATCCATACTATGAAAATGCGCAACGATAAACAAATATTGTTACAAAATGATGACGTGAATCCTAATCAAATGATTGGTTGAGAGGGTACACGTGACCAGGCAAAACAAATAAAACATCATCTTATAAAACAATTAATACACATCATTTTGTTCGGAAATTTAGTAAAATTACCCACACTCGGTACCTTCGAACAGTCCAAACGTCCTCGGCTATCGCCTCGGGCGTTTTAGACTGTTCCAAAGGTACCTCGTGTGGGCAATTCTTACTAATGTCCTCACTGCTGTGTTTTATTTGTATAATAAACGACAAGTCCGGCTGATTCTTTACTTCTTTAACATGTTTAATGCAGCAGTTATCGTATTGTCGAAATCAAAGTTAAGCTTAAACCATGATATTTGCCGGTCTTGGCCATAATACCGTACCGTATCTTTTTAAATCATCGTATAGTAATCGGAATGATTCTCTGAATTATTTCCATACACATGATATTTACAAAAATAACGTTAGAGAATATTTTCTTTCTTTATACAGTTATCTTCTGCCGACAGAGCCTTCAAATATCGATTCTTTCCGCCGAAAAATTGCTCAATGGTCATACAATTAAAGCAAATAATTTGTTTGGGTAAAATCACTACTTTTCTGCAATTGGATACCTGTATCCAATTTAACACTCATTTTGCAATGTCCGTTCATTACATTGAATAGTTTCGATAGCCTGGCTGAGGGCAGAGAATTGCAGTATACAATTGTTATCATCGTCCATTTTGGCACCTTTTCTGCCTCTCGAGAATTATGACATTGACCTTATCTCTCTTTCTCTCTCCCTCCCTTTTTTCCGTGTATTCCCCCTCCTTTCTCCCCCTCTCTCTCTCTGTCTGTCTCTGTGTCTTCTATCACTACTCTATCCTCTCTCTTTCTCTTTCTGTCTCTCTTACTTCTACTGAATCCCTGTCTGTCTGTCGTTGTGTCTCATTCTCTCCCTCCCTCTTTCCTTTTCTTCGCCAAATGCCTTTATCTCGTCACCCACTTCGCCTCCCAACCCATCTCCCTCTTCCTTTGTCTCTCCCACTCTCCTTGATAGCCATCGTACCCAGGCTCCTCTAATCATTACCCCGCAGATCAAACATGACATTCTTTTATTGATTGCTACTGAAAACATTGAAGATGCGATTGCACTCTTCAGCGTCGTTCCCATTGCCCCCTAATAAACATCGAAGTAGCGGTTGTGCACCGCAACACTGATTGTGATTAGCACTGAGCCGTCAGATAGCACATAATTTAAACAGAGTGGGGGTGGGCAGTGCTGACGACGATAGGGGTACATGAATTACCCCTGACAAGGACTACACCAATAACGGATTTCTTTCCCTCCCCGAACTGGCACTTCAACACCCCTTTGGGAAGACAGTGAGGAAGCGGGCGTAGATGTCGGAAATTAAGTTAATTCAGTCATTGCCTAATACCCCCTGCTTTAACAAGCCTTAATCCTTGGGTTTCGATTGTCTACGAAGCTGACACAAACTTCAATTAAAATGAAAGTTTACACTTTCATCGGGGGTCATACGAGTATCCCATACCCCCTTCCATTCAAGATCAATGAGCGTGACTTTGATGTACAACAAGTTCATTCAAAGTACGATTACATTGCATGAATGGACTTTAAAACCCTAAAACCAGCAACATCATCTAATTCTGAAGATATAATGCCCAACAATTGAAGATATAATGCCCAACAATTGAAGATATCGTAAACATAAACTGAAGAATTGGTGTTATAGATCGACAATATGAATTGTGAAGACAATTCAAGATGAAAGTTTGAACTTACGTTTCGGGCACGATGGACAGCACTCACCAGGAGCTGTGACGGGGTTGTCACATGACAGCTCTGGACAAATCACAGGGTCGCAAATAGTCACAGTTTTCTGTTGAGAGGAACATGCCAAATAACGATGAAAATTAAGATCAAATGCTGATATTAGAGGAACTCTAACGAAAAAGTAAAGAAAAGGCTAATGAATACATTGATTACCGATAAGGTAATGGAAATTTAATGGATGGTGATGAAGAAAAAATCATCAAAGACAAGTCCATAAAAACAAGAATAAGGATTCAAATATTACTTCTTGTATAGCACATCTCACTTTATTATGATGTAACGTTTTCAAATTGATTTGAAAAGTATTAGTCTGCTTCAGCTCCAGCAGCCGTTATCAGTGCACAGTGCGTTAAGAACAACGTTCTATCAGGTTCCTATTTACTACACTTGGGTTGAGAGCGGCAAATGCAGATTAATGTGTTGCCATCAGTCTTTGTAATTCTACCTTGCAAGTGCACGTGGTGCAGTTCCTGTCGTAGTCCGGTGACCAGGTCGACATCGGAGCATGATATCGACCTTCGAAGAAGCACGAGTTTGGGTCGTCATCGACGTTAATGGCGGGCATGGGATCGTGGACAGGGACGAGGTTGTTACCATTGGATGCACCATGACATGTATTAGGCAGGATGATCTGATAATCAAAGAAAAATAACATCATTATTATTATCTTTATCATCACCGTCATCACCCTCATCATTACCATGAAAATCAAATTCATTCCTATTATGCGTCTGGGATCAGAAATTCGAGGCTCACCTTAAGTCGCACCCACATTTATTTCAGCTGACACATTAAAAATAATGCCGGTTTCTTCGTTTCTGCTAATGAGTTCACACCAACTAAAAGGATTGTAGTCAATAATCATATGCTTCAACATCATCAGCCTTTAAGCATTGGTACGCACTGTCTAGATCAACTGTGCACACTCATAATATCCTAACCCAATCATAAAAGTTCTCCGTAGCACTCTAGCGTTGCCAATTCAAAGAAGGATTTTAAAACTCACCTGTCCTCTGATTTCGCCTTCTCGATGGTTCTTGGTACTGATCTGAATAAAAGCTTGTCCCCTGTCCATACTCTCCAATAATCCAGGATTCACGTCTGTTAACGTACCTCGGGCCTAAATGAGATAGATATAATGAGAACATTACTACAAGGCATAATACTTAATAACTTGCTGAAAATGTTGAAATGTTCACAATAATACTGCATCCACTCAGATATACATGTAACGGTGCAAGCATTTTCACATGGGTGTTTATTATCTGAACATATGAAATTTATCTCTTGTTTCAGCTGAACAAATTGATAATCATAGTTATCGCAAAAAGGGGATCGTAACGTCAATTATAAAGAGTCTAAAGATGAGTATAGACTCGACAGAATGGAGGAAACGCAGTTTATGGTGAAATTCCTGTAAGTTATGTCTTTTGCACCGTAACTATAGTTTATGAAAATGAAAATAAAAGCAAAAAGTTTTGCAATATCTTTCGACCTCTAATTATGAAGCTACTTACGCTGTTTCCTCTAAAGGCATTTAGAACTAAGCGAACTCGGCTCTCCCCAGATTCGATCTCGCCGATCTCAGCGTAGAAGTGAGGCGTGGTCGGTGGGCTGTCGGTCCCGATGTCGTCTTCAGTGAGGCTGTTTAGTCCTACCACGGCGATCTCGTAATTGAGGGAGCATTCTTCGTCGAGTAAGAGCCAAGCGTGACCGGCTGCTCCAGTCTCCTGAGCGGGATCCATGAGGGACCCCGACATCTGGATTGGCATTTCTTTGGAAGTGAAAGGAAAGATGGGTAAAAACACGAATAGTAGATTTTTACCTGGAAGATAAGTTTTGGACCATTGCACTCGGAGCAGATTAAATAATAATAGACTATTACACGTGGACTACAGTAGATGGGCGGCAGCAGTAGGATTTGGATACTTATTTGCGTTTTATTTGTACATCTTCTAGCTCTAAGCAGATGAAATAGTAATGACTATTCTACGCACCCTTACGGAGCGGCAGCGGTGGGATAGGTATACTTACTTGCATGCCTTCTGATGTGACCCTGGTATGGAAGTTGGACGATGCGTCCACGCAGCTCCGAGGTGGTGAAGGCACCTGTAGCTACATTCACATATAGCTCACCATGGAGAAACATCTGGACATCACGGAGCTTGGGTCGTAGCCACTTGCCCTGAGCCTGCATCACAAATGGGAAAGAGATTCATAAGTTCATATTTCAACACTTCATTGTATTGGTAATGGACTTTGGATTCAGTGAACATGGTGACGTTTAGTGGTTAGCATTCTTGTCAGGAGAGTTCGGGGACACCATTTAAAGGGTACCGCTTTTCGAATGTTGGACGAAATATTCTCCTGTAAAAGTATATGAGTAAACCTCCCATGATAGCCATTCGTCTCATAAATTAATCTTAAGCGAAAGTGACTGGCTTTGCTTACCAGTCCATCCCTATAGTTTCCGAAGATATCAGCTACGATCTTCCGTCTGTTCTTGCTCGGCATCTCGATGGTGATGGCACTGACCTCTGTTTGTAGACCAGTCAATCGAACCTTGACGAGTAAAAAAATATAAAGAGTTATAAATATGTTATTTTCGAATCAGTAGTGGAAATAAACAATTGCAAATTTTAGCAGAGCAGTTACAATAATAGACATAGCATGCAAAGATGGATGAATAAAGGTATTTACCATGTAATTGATTGTCCCGTCGTCATCCAGGGTGAATACTGCAGATCCACTAGCTCCAGTGGTCTTTGATCTCTCTAGAGCTTGACTACCAGATAGTACAGCGTGAATGCCTGCCAATGATTATACAGACAATAACACATCAGGATTGATTTTCTTCTTCATTATAAAAAAGAGCACATGCTATCACTTAATTTATTTTGGGGAGATGATATTCTGAGTGCCAATTAGCTAGGCTTAATGTAGACTCTCTTGCAAATTACAGGTTAGATAATTCGTCAGAAATTTTTATTTTACATAATATTATAAAGTGAAAATAAATCAAAGTCTAGTTTCAGAAGTGTAATTTTTATTGTTACTATTCTCGCTTCTAAGATTTACAGTTGAGTTTATAGTATATTATTTCTCTCTCTCTCTCTCTCTCTCTCTATATATATATATATATATATATAATGAAATGAGATAAAACGAGTTCTTATACTCTATGTCAAATATGAATTGAAAACCTTAAAGACAAGTCATGAAACTTGATAAAATGACTCACTGTTGCATGTTCGAAGTGGTGTGATGCTGCCGACCAGCATTCCTAAGTCACCCTGCTCTTGAACCGACACCCTCATCTTCAGTTGTCCCTTCGTGATCGCTTTCTTTATTGTGCTGGGAATCGATTCGAGCACATCCACCACGTCGATGGCCTATTTAAGTTTGGAAAGAGAGATTGTATTACAATATTGAAAAAAATGAAAAAACAGATCATCATTCTGTATGTTAGCAATGCATCGATGTCTTTCAAAATAATCATCTCTTAAACGACAATGCATATGAAATGTTATTCTAAAGAAGACGTGAGATAATTAGAACGTCATACTTAGATAATTTACAATAGCAATTGCAATCATATTTTAGTTATCTACAATCTTGCTTTTTGTTTTTTGTTATGTCTACTAGTCCTCCTTTAAAGATTCGAAATCGTCACCCAGAAAGAGCAAACTGACCTCGACTGCGACAGTGACTTCGATTCTCTTCAAGACATCGTTTCTCCTCGTGATCTCGATGACGAGGTTGACATCCTCTGTCCGTTCTACAATAAACAGATGGAATAAGATGACAAAATTAACAACTATTTTAGAATGATTAAGTAAATGTAGACCACCTCTCAGAAAGGATGAAGAAAAATAATGAGGCAAAGAAGAACAGAAATAATGAATGGAACCAGAATAAGAATAAAATGAAGTAAGGCACAATTCAAAAGAAGAATCAGAGAGAGCTATTTATGTGTGCAAATGAGAAGGGAGAATAGCTTTAAATGAAGACATATTATATTGACTCTTTTTGAGTAGCACCGATAAAGAAAGGGAATGTCCTCTTAGTAGACAATATGAAAAAGGTGAAAGGATAAAGGGAACAAAAGGATAATAATGCTGGGTATATGAAAGAATGAATGAGTAACTGAAATGCTAAACGAACATGACAGACATGGAATAAACAGTTCATGTGTTTACTTTTGAAGAGGTTGTTATTTACCTGACTCGACCAGTCCATCGAGCAGAGCGGCAAAGTTGAGGGTGTTACCATTTTTGGAGGAAGACAGCATGACCAATCCTCCCTTTCCTAAGGACCCATCGATGGGACCATTGCGACGCTTCGGCTCCAAGAGAACACTGAAAGATTCTATGAATAATAACAGAAATAAAACATAATTTCCTTACTGTTGGTATTGTTTTACCATGAAAACAATACTTTTAACCAGAAAGAAATGTTGCTTTCTAGAAAATACATAGCTCTGACGTCAAAAGCATTATGCGCAATCTATACAAGTGTAAATGACTTTATTTAGTAACTACAAATCATCAACAATTACGTTTTCTTTGAGGACCACACAAGTAGATTAATTCGTGATATAAAATGTAAACCGTTTATGACATGACAGAGACTGCTGGTACAGATTACCAATACACTTAATGAAACCGTCTTTCAAATCATCAAAAATTATGTGCCTTTTCACCCATGACACTTCCATATTTGTATATTTGTATCTTTAATGATAAGATCATCTAAAATCATGAAATATGGCAAATGGTGTAAACAGGATGAAAGCATTAAAGCACATCAAATTGGCAGCATGTCACATCGGATTAAAAGCATGAGGCTCCCCCTCTCCATTTTAAATTGAATAATAGATAACTTAATCAAAGGGATAATCTATTAATATTCCATCTTTTTGACAGGTAAAGCCACCCCCCCCCCCCGTACCAAAAATTAAACATGGCTCCTTTTGCTTTCTCATTTTTGCTTTGTCAATCGACTTTACAGGATGTTATTTTAAAAATCAGTTCTGTTCATAAACAAAGCCGCGCCTTGTTTTGTAAGAAGGCCTCACTTCACCTACTCTAGATATGATCTCGCAAGTTTCGGTATTTTAAGCCACTCAATTTTACCGTCAATGAAAGACAGAAAAATCAATAAGTCATGTCCAAAATTATACCGCTTGCCTTCGCGATGTATCATTAGGTAAGTGGCGGTTTCTCTGACGGAAATGAATAAATGGTTAATAAGCTGGTCTCCCCCGCAGTGGATATAGTTTGGCCACTGTCTCACCTTTTCATAGAACGAATACAGGGTACTCTTGCATAAAAACTGAGTATAAAGTCAACTCCACAAATTAAATGCAAGTTCCCATTACTCGATCCTTATTGCTTGAAATTAAAGTTGTGTTCAATTTTTTTAAGTTGCACTTAAACGCAGCTTTTTGTGAAAGAG
Organism: Strongylocentrotus droebachiensis; assembly: GCA_035222895.1. Classification (NCBI taxonomy): domain Eukaryota; kingdom Metazoa; phylum Echinodermata; class Echinoidea; order Camarodonta; family Strongylocentrotidae; genus Strongylocentrotus; species Strongylocentrotus droebachiensis. The sequence continues at coordinate 197,230 of JAVYIG010000044.1, read as the reverse complement.
CCCCCCCCCCCGGGCCAGTTGCAATAAAACGTAAGTCAAATTATTAAGCAGCTTCATGAAGTAAGGATCGGTCTTTTTGGTGGTGAAAACCTTTCTCATAATACTTCTTATCATAATACCTAGGAGGAAATGTTTGCCATTGACCCTCAGAAAAATAAAAGACTTTCAAAATAATGGTTCTAAACTTAGAATTCTCACAAAGCAAAATTCGACCCTGATCAAGTCCAGGATCGAATTCTAAGACCAACCGATGTGTACCTACTGGAAATTGTCATTACCAGTTCAGAAGTATTAATGAAAGAGATTTTGATCAGTGCTGCGTTTCACGAAACCGTCAAAGTTCAAGTTCGCCAACATCGATTTGATACACGTGTATTTAAATTAACACGTGCTTCAATGGGATGTCTGAAACTTGCACATAGGACAGTTTGGTGAACCGGTCACCAGTTATTTACCTGTAGACAGTGCACGATGCGGGATAAGGCGACCTCTGACCTCCCCATGCTCATGTGACCTGGTGGTCAGTGTGACGAAAATGTTTCTATTGCGCAGATCACGTGAGACAATCTGTGGAACGTTCCTCCACTCTCCACAAATCTATTTGAAAGTAATACAAAAATGTTTCCTCTCATAAATTGGCCACAAGAATACGAAAATTAAACAGAAAAAGAGAAGTGAATGTGACGAGAATATAAAGGTAAACTGAAATAGGATTTATATTTTCAGAAGTTTTTTTATTAAAGTAATAAAAAATTTACAATCTTCAAAACTCACCGTATCTGAATCGACATCGCGAACGGTATGGACGTGAAGCGTCGTATTGAGTACGCCTGTGAAGACAACTTCAAGAGGTGTACTAAGTCTGCAAAAGTGAGGATAAAAACACTTTTGTCAACATTTTATGAAAGATTCTAAGGTTTTCCGACGTGTAAGATTTGAATAGAAAACAAGTTTTTGGTTAATAAGGGAGTTTACAGATAGCACATGGTACAAATGACCCCAAATATCCACAGATTACACATGGAGAAGTTCCACTTTGAGCATATTAGAATAATAACTGCCAAAGTCCTAGATGTGCTTCATGAATACCTTTTGTTCGCCCTCTTGAAAAGAATACTTCCACCTGCGTATCATAGAATGTACCGTTGGTATTCATCTCTGTGGGTTTTACCTTTTTGGTACAAATGACCTTTATCTGCCCATGCGCAGATTGTATCAGTAAACTCCCTTATATGCTTGTACAAAATGTAAAAGATTCCCCATGTATATGATTGGCACTTGGCAGAGAAGGACTACTATAGTGAACATTCTGGTACAAATCCACACGTATGAGATTTAAAGAGTCATTTTAGATTGTGGTACCAAGGATCTTACCAGATTACAATTGCAACAGATTTACTAAATGATATAAACCATGTGTTCCTATCACATAAACATTATTGAGTTATTTTACCAGCGTTGAAAATAAGCAGCTGTACTATTGGGGGAGAGGGGATGATCATCTATCCATATTAAATACTCGATTAATCTTACCTTGATACATGCATTGTGAAGTGGAGATTGTTGTTCAGGAGAAGAAACGATCCTCGAGAAACTGCTCTGGTGTTCGCCGATGCCAAACGACCAGACAAAATGGATACGAAAGCTGCAAATCACAACACAATGCAAAACAAAACACGCTGATTAGAGATCAAATATGACACTCACTCCAGCTCCAGTTGTCTTGATCTGAACACCTTAATATTATAACTTATAATTTGGCCCATCAACATACCAGTCCTCAAAGTTATAATGAACGTTCATGTTTATATATAAAGACATCAAACGAATTAGCCACAAATCTGTTAAACCAATCTTTGAACCATTACACTAAAGCTATTTGTTTGTAAACCCAAGAAGGACTTGGAGGTTATTCACAACATTGATGAATATATAGGACTGACTTAAGAGTACATAAATAATCAATTTCATACACTATTAGTGCCATCTTTATCTGGAAATGTATTTAACTATTAGAATTTTACCTTCGCCTTGTAAAGTATCATCTGTACCCTCTGTAGATGCCGTATCGTCGGGGTATGTCCGATGAGACTCGCTCGATCCGTTGGTTTGAGTGGGCTTTTCTTTATCAATATCTTGAATAGACAAAACAAATAAAATCAAACATTAAAATAAAGCGTCAAGTGTATAGTGATAACAGATTGCTTGAAACATGGTTTCGATCGAATGCAAATAATTCAATCACCCTGTACAAAGTCTGAATCACAAAGAACATTCCAACTGGTTTCTCTTCTTTTCATTGTCACATAAGTGCTATGTTAGATTCCTTCATAAATCAAATAACAAAATGTCATTTGCAAACACTTTTTATTATCCTTAACATTTTTCTAGTAATATTATTTATTTCAGGAAGGCTAACAAAATAAAAAATACAAAAGATATACAAAATATATACATGTTGTTGCAAATCAACACATGAGTACATAGATGCAAAGTTAACACTCACGATAAAAAGGTGGGTAAAATTATGTTCAAAAATGTATCCTACCTTCTGACGGACAGGTCTTACAACAGAAGCCATCTTTGATGACTGGGTCCTCGTCATTGGGACATGTGATGTCAGGACATTTGATGTTACGACATGAGATCTTCCCCGAGAGTATTCCGTCCGTTACCTCCTACAACAGGTGGAGAAGAGAGACAGAAAAAAAGGATCTATTAACTTTATATTCGCAATGGATCAAATTCCTTAATGTACATAATTATATGTACATTGTACGCGAGACAAAAGACAACTGCGGCAGTCAAAGAAGAAGAAGAAAACTCCTCTGCTGAGCGCTCAAACTGTTTAATTCCAATGTTCCATTAACATTAAAACGATTGCAAAGACTTTTCAAAAGATCATAGCAATTTCAAATTCAGCATTGTGCATCACCTGCATGTTGAAATGTTCGAACATGACAATGACGTATTACGTATTCTGAAGATGATTGCTTAATACGGTACTCAAATAGGCCTTGACTTCAATTTTTGAAAGTCTTTGCGATCGTATTCATTATCGATATAGCGCATGATATAACAAAACTAATGTGCTATTACACTTCTTAGGCTTGAACTAAAACAGAGTCCGTCTATTTGGGAATTGCATTCTTATTAAGGAATGCATGATTGATCAACCAAAAAATGCTATTGAATCTGGAATACTAAAACCCATCTCTATTTTCCAGTTTCCTAAATGCTTCTTCTTCTTCTTGTGGTGGTAGTAATTAAAAAAAAAACAATCCCCTTCCTTTTAAACAGATCGATCTTGACACTGAAATGGATTTGTTCAGAGTTAATTCCACAAAGGTCTAACTACTGCTATTTCCGCTCTGCTCTCTAAAAATTGACAATCGGACACCGTTAATGATCTATATCCTTTCTTTCTATTCCTATATTTGACCTAGTGTCATTCATTTTTGTATTTTCAAGGCTATTCCATACATCTATTCTCCCGTTCTCTCTCTCTCTCTCTCTCTCTCTCTCTCTCTTATTCTCTCTACCACAATCCCCGGGGGCATGTATTATTCAGTCTTGTTTACATTTGTCGTATTGACAAATCATCGCAAATGACTTTCGGAAAATGCCATCACACAATAATCTTTCACCAATGAATAATACCCCTAAAGTTCAAGAGAGCGTGCCTCTTCGTTATCACCTCCTTAAAGCATCCCATATATTAAAAAAATCGACTCACAAAACACTGACCCGATTTCAATCTTTTCAAAGGAACTTCATGAAAAAGCTGAAAATGATATTGATGACTGCTTAACTCGTTTGGATATTAATGGCAATAAATCAACTGATAATGTCATTACAGGTTGCAGTTTTCGTAATGAAGGGATTAATGCAGTTTAGGTCCGTGGGCTAAAAGGGTGGGTTACGGACTAATAATTGTGCCATTATGTTCCTAGCAATTTATCCGGCTCCGATCCCGCTAATAGCCCCATTCAGCATATTCGCATTTATCGTGTTTGTATCTTTGAACATGTAAATGATTTAATCCCGCCAACTGTCTCAATTTTCTATTTCTAAAGGAGCTAGACGATTCATCTCTCTGTACTTTTTCGCTCTGATTCTCACCATAGACCTACTAGGTCCATGTTCTCACCCATACAGCCAGATTGTAATTAGATTGACATGCTTTCCAGGTTTTTGTTTTCTGTCGGTGTGGGGACAATGAACGCATTTCGTCTCATTTTCTGGGTCAGAATTGCGACGGAGATAACATCAACAGTCCCTGACATAGAATTAGAGTGTGCGGCGGGCCTACTACATCACGAGTCCTGGGCGGGGTGAGGGTTAAAACAGTTGACTTGTCACGGTGAAATGAGGGTGTCTTTCTCGACGACAAACATTCCACCACAAATAAAACAGTCAGGTATTCCAAGTTCCAGCTGCGAAAAAGACTATGCTCCCTTTTTATATTTTGTAATTCTTATTCCTAAGATGAAATTTTAGACAAGTACAAGAAATAAGAATACACCTAAGATAAACATATTTATCCATATGGATACAAATTATCCCGAGTCTGCTCCAAAATGGGGGTATGGGGTATCACTGAATATGAATGAACTCATATGAGGGGAAGAGAGAGAGAGAGAGAGAGAAAGAGGGAGATTAAAGGCACCCGATGTTGCTGCGTATACCTGTCATAATCACTAAAGCCATAAGAACAAACTTCGATGGATAAAATCTTGAACCAACCGCGTTCTAATTTCTGAAAAAAATCTTTAATAGTCGCACCAATATTTTCCCAACCCAAACACGCCGTAAAATCTACTTGCCCACTAAAAACAACAGCTGTCTAAAATGCGTCTTCAAATTGATCGAAAACGTCAAAATCTGTAGGACATTTACGGGTTATGGTGTCATAATATGTCATCATATTTCGACGAATGAAAACATCATCGGAGAACATTATATAATATAGCTGTCATCAACACTGTTTTCAATCGTCCTGTTTTGCAAACTGAAAGCCAATGCCAGTACTTGTGCAAAATGAGTACAAAATTTATGATTGTCATGTGTTTTAGATCTGAGTTTCATATAAAGAAATTTTAATAATTATGCTACATAATAATCATTAAGACCTCGTGAAGGGTTATATACATGATATATTAAGCAACAATGCTATTTTGGGCCAATTCGGCAAGATGGTAAAGATGATAGAATGATATTGATAATGGGTGAAATCCCGATGTTAGTTTAAAATAGAATCTTTTAGTTTCAGTAACTACATTATATTTTGTTATATCTATCAAAAGATTCTCATTTATTATTATCAGTTCCTTCCTCTCATTCTTCTTCATCTCTCCTCTGTTGCCATCGTCTCGGTCTTTCCTTCTCCCGACGTGACACCACACATAGCCAACCAACTCATTACATTACACTTGAACACACAAGCTGGAGAGCTAAAAGGAAAAGTGAACGGAATAGTGATGGCACCTGGACCCCGAGGCTCGAGGAGACTTGCACCACACCTCCCTCCCTGACCCCTTGGGTTAACAGACTTCGCTGTGAAAATTATTATTATATGACATGGAAGATTATAATGACAGAGGGCAAGAGCGAAAATGTAATGTTTTGCCAGCCGGTGTATTCTTTCCGTTTCTGGAATTTCATCGAAATTGGGGTAATTTAGTAATTCTATTCTGAATTAGAACAGATTTGATGTGTCTTGTTGGATTCTTATGTTATTCAAAGAAACTGTTGTTTAATACATAATATTGTAAAGTTTTTTACATGCAAAATTTCCTCCTCAACAAGTAAACTTGTTCAACAAAGAAAATTGGGTTCTCCCACTTTTGATTTGTTCTATTTATCGATGGAAAATAGCATTTTCATTCTCCAAAAGGATATTGGTCTAGCAATTTTCGCCAACTAGAAAATGCCTTGTAAATGTTTTCATACCCATTTTGTGCTCCATAATACAAAACAAATACTTTTTACATTTCCGAAGTTCAATAAACAACGAACAAGATTATCCCGAACTTGTAAAAGATGGTGTGCAGGGCAAATAGAAATTTGGTGTTTTCCATCATTGGTCCCTTAGAATGGGGGTAAAAATACAAGACATCGCCTCCCTCGCGTATCATGAAAGAGTGGACACAACAGAAAAGGGCATAAATCCCACTCCTCAGAACGTTCTCTCCGATTTCATATTTTGAGATGAAACAGCTGTCATTGCCTCACACGTTTTCAGAGCACAATTTCATCTCGGTTCTTTTGTTTTCTACAACCGTGACTATACCCCTCCTGGAAAAGAGTCCGATCGTGTCTATCTGTTTGCAGTTTGCATTTTGTATGTCTGTCTGTGTGCAAGTCCCCCCCCCCCCCTCTCTTTCTCTCTCTTTCTCTTTCCGCATTTCTCTGTCCCCACCTCTTTCGACACGTCTCTCTGCTTGTCCGTTATATTCATCTCATTCGTTTGTATCTCTTTTTCTCTTTCCCTCCATCTTGTTTGAATTCATCATCACATTCTCACCTTATATTATTATGCATATTCAACCTCACTCCAGGCCTCTTTCTTTCTCTCTCTCTCTCTCTCTTTATCCACCCCCTCTCCTAAAAATCTCCTACCTAACCATGTAACACTCCATCTCTCCTCCAATCACCCATCCCATCTTCTCAGGTTACCCGTCCCCAAGTCCAAGTTCGGCAGGAATTTTAAGACCAGGCTGTCGACATCAACTCTAACTCCTCGCAGACCCATCGAAAATTCACCACCCTTCGTTGGAGTAGGTGATATGCTCAATTTAGAGGGGGATGATTGGTGGGTTATCCCACCGCTGCCACCCTTTGCCGGTAGGCGGTTTGCATAAATACTTCAATTGGGGGTCCGTTTCCATAACCTAGAACTTAACGATTGTTCTGCATTCCGCCATACAATGCGCACGTTCAAGATGTATTGCATTGGTAAGGCTTTATGCTCACTTCTACTGATATTCAACACAAAAAGGTGTACTCCTCGACAATTGTTAATATCTTAGTTTTTACCCCCTATGTGAACCCCTCTAGGACCAGTAACCCCAGTCTAACACTCTTCCACCACCTGCCTGAGCGTGTCAGCTTACCCGGACTTGAACTCGAATCAATGTCAAAACTCAATTCGTCTTACCCTAAATCATTCCGCTATGTTTCTATTGCAAAGAAAGTATTTCTTTACCAACTCTGTATATTCAACAAGATGTAAGCAGAATGAAATCAGACAGCAAGGAATTAAGTATTAAAATATTAATGGAAACAAAATGATGAAACAGTCATTGTGAAACTATATCAGTATATTACTAAATATGGAATGGTCTTAACGAGCAACGAACAAAAAGGACTAAAGGGAAATGATGCAAAAAGAGGGCAAACTATTACAAGACTGCGGAAATAAAATTGACAATGGAGGAGACAACGACACTGGCGATGATGACGAGTTTGATGATGATAATGACCATGATGATACTGCTGATTAAGAATTCGTTGCAAGAATATTAGAGATTATTCAGACTCACAGGATGAAGGAATACGAATATGGCTGACTGACTGATAAAAGCGTAAATAGGACATGAAATGGGAAACACAGAAAGATGCACTATTGCAAATATTGAACAATAAGAATTATATTTTTGTTCATAAACGAATGGCTATTAGCGCTAATACGGCCAAGCTGGTCGTCAGTGCCATAGAACGTGTAAATCCGGGCAAGTGGCGTGCCTCAGTCCCAATGGTATGAAGGGGGTGTTATGGATCACTCACTCCCCCAGGACTCCGGGGAGTGTTTCCTTCCCACCACCCATTACGGCAATCTCCCACATCTCTTCAGAGATCGACATTTATATGATGATACTTTGTTTAAACTTGGGGTGACTCATTCTTTTCGTTTGGGGGAGAGACAAATTAATCACAGATGGAGAAATTGTTTGAGATCTTTGGACGACTTAAAGTATTAAGATTACGCTGCAGATAGCTGTCGAAATCCATTCTCATTTTCCCCTCTTTGCTTCTTCCTCTTCCTAATTATTGAGGAATGGCATAACTTCTAATTCTGAAACATTTCAGGGGCAGATTAACGTGAATAGGTTCTAAAGTTTCACTTATGGTGCTCATACTCATAGTTTCGTGCTCATTATCTTCTCGACATTTTCACCATCATCAAAATTGAATTGTTTAATTATTTCATTATTACTAATCTCCATTTATTAATAGAGACAACGTGATGAAGTACATCGTAGTATAATTCTAAGGAACTCACCTGATAAGCGATTGATTACATTAAACCCACTTTTCGCAAGTCACGTGACCCAAATGCAATCGGACGCCATGCACAGACAATGGCTTGCGTTGTATAATGCTGCACCGTGGCGCCACATTTTCTGTTGATTCCAGCGCTTTTTATTCACCTCCTCTACAACTCTCTCCTCTTGGAAGTGCAATCAGATCTACATCCTTTCTAGAATGACCTTATTTTAAACCAAATATCCTCTCATATTTTACTCGCTATCTAGGTTACGAAGACGCATAAAACCAGCATTTCTCATTATCGGCCACACATTTCCGCCGGCCAAATTGATAAAAAACCGAGACAGAGAAGCAGAAAAGAAACAGAAAAGAAAGATAAAAGCAAAGAGGAAGTAAAATTGCAGACGTACTGGAGACTTTTCTAGCCTGATTTAGTCGGGAATTAACCTCGATATCTTTTGTTGGACTCGCCATTACCGTGCCACCCCGAGGATCGTCTGAGAGATGAGTTTCACAGAGTAATCTACCGGCGAGCTAAGGGGGAGATGAGGACTAGAAATTCAGTGCCATCCTAGATCCTACATAGCTTCTGGTCATACCTGTATGCTTTGTAGAATGGAAACGAAGGGAGTTTGTGATTAGGTGAAAATCTACTGGGAATTCACTGGCTCCGGTTTCCGACTCTTGCTCTATTTACGCGCTAATGCTACATCGCGATTTTATTTGAGATGTATGCGTCTTTCCGTTAGAATCACAGTTTTCATGAAGTGGGCTCGCTAGATGGATACATAATTAATTCTAATTGTGCAACAACTGACTTTAAAGTCTTTTCTCAATTTCCGTCGGTATTTCTTCATTTCAAACATCGTATTAATCGGACTCACTCATCCGTGCTAGTTGAGTTTTATTTACATTAATCCCTTAACATCTGCCTCCTGCCTAGAAATATATTCGTATCTGACTTTATGTATTATGTATGTCTGTCTGCCATTATTAATTTCCTTTTTTTTTTATCCCTCTCTCCTCTCTATTACTATTTTTTCGAGCAATCTGAAATCATTCACTAAATCACGTCTCCTTTAATTCCCAAAATCCCTAGACGAATAAAGACGGCGTCCGAACATATTTACTTCTCCAAACCGAATGCCTACATCGAAAACATCTTGTAAGAAAGACCTTCATAAAATTCATCCTGAAAAGTCGAGTCATGTGACACCGTTTACATCACAAAACATCACCCTGAAACATTCCTTCCTCGTGATCATCAAATAATATCAAATTTTCCGAAAAGTTCCAGTCTCTCTCATTTCGGAGAGGCTTGTGAGGAGAAAAGAAACTTGGCAATTACGAATACCAACTTGGTGACGTTTGCCTAAGGCGAATGAGGTAACTGAATGCGAGTATTTACAGTTCAAGTTCTAGGTGGGATAGGAAACACTGGCCGAGGTTTCGAGAGTAGTGGAAGGAAAGTAAAGGGCGAAAGAGATTCCTCATTTCTTACTCAAATGAGATGCCAACTGTATTATATACAAGGGAGAAAGATACAGTCATGTGAAATGTTGGGAGAAGCAGCGTGCCAGTATATCTTCAGAGGACATGAATACTTTGATTCATAATTAGAAATGCTATTAGGAAAACTTTCATAGCAACCTTGCGTGAGAAGGACGTGAATTAAAAGAAAGAAGTAAAACACGTAGTCATGTAGTATGATACAGAAGGGACACACCGACCGCCGATCTCTTTCCGTGATAAATGAAGACAAATATTTCTAGAACATGAATGCCGATAAAATTATGTCACCCTTTTTGTAAAATGTTTGCATTTTGGCCGTTCCTCCCAAGGATTTAATTAACGGTGCCATAATATCTTAGGAACACACACTGACCAATGCCAATCTAGTGGTTTCACCTAGAAGTAGTAGTAGTAGCAGCAGTAGTAGTAGTAGTAGTAGTAATAGTAGTAGTATATGAAGGTGATGTAAAATGTAAGTGGTTTCGTGGAATATGTTCAAAAGCTGGTCCAAACAGAAAGAAGAAGTATGCCATTAATTAAGAAGATTAACGGAGCTTCTCGTGATAATCATCAAGGGCGATATTCGTGAATTCGGCACTGAATGCCAATTTTCAAACAAACATGGAAAATGCTTCAGCTCTTTCTTAGGCCAGATACATTTTCGAGTTTCATTTTTATTGAGTCAATGTGCACAGGATGACGACGATGCTCCAGAATTGTGTGCTTTCAAAGTGGAACAATTACACATTCTCTGAATTTCATTCCTCGAAACACAGCCAAATTTCCGTAGCCCGGGGGATGTGCAAGAACGACAAGCTTATTCCTCCCCGCCACTCCTCGAGGAGTACCACCCTGGGCTCCAAATCAGGCCATCTCCGATTCAGTAATGAGTATACATGGATTCCCATTGATAACTCAACAACGAGTATGTGAGCGACGCTCGGTATCGCTATGTCGATCTCTAGCTTGTCGACATCGCAATTAAAACAAAAAGATCGGTATACAAGGGCTTGGAGAAATTGTTTGGGAATGTTAACTGATCTGGAACAGATGTCAATTAAAACTAGCCGTCTTGTTAAATTTGATTGTACAGGTTATAGGGCTGAAAGTCATGACATATAATAATCATACATGTAATAATAATGGTGGCTCCTTATATAGCGCACATGTCCGTCACGTCGTGACGCTCCTTGCGCTACCCCGATTATTACCCTGGCTTAGCAAGGCTGCCATTACGGCGCTCTAGCATTCTCCGAATTGGGCGCCTGGACATCGAGGGACTAATGTGCGGTAGACATACATTATTGAAATGATGATTTAACCATCAGATCTACATGTATATATTATCCCCTAAGTAAGAGTCAAATGGCAAGTGGAACTTTCTGTCCGCTTTGAAAACATGTTTGATTCAACATAAGAGGGGAATTTAGAGTTACATCACATACATACTCGCCAGTTGGAATGCAACTGATTTAAAGTGTGGGTTCTTATGGTTCAAAGCTCACACAATAAAGAGCTCTCTCAATCTAAAGGCTTTTTTGTTTGTTAATGTATAACCGATGGTCATAAGGACATACATCATTGATAATTACATCAATACACATTTTAATAAGTTGGTGTGAAGTCGAGTGTCATACCAATCTTCTTGGTCATACCAAAAGCTTGACCAAGAAGATTCTTGGATCATGCAAGAAGGGAGGGACTGAGCCATTGTCCTGTGGCATTTAGCACGATAGAGCCGAAACATGCCGTTACTTAGCAACGGGTCGCTGTGCACACTTGACTCGCAGTAGGCACAACATGGGCACCGTGGTGATCCAAAGACTACAAAAGGCGCAGCAAAATAGGTGTGAGAAAAACTTTCACTTGGTGGAATATGGGGAATATGTACTTAGCGGAGACAGAGAAATATACAAATATATAAATAGACTGGGAAAGAAAAGGAGTGATGGGGAGAGAGATGAAATACAAAGATAGAACACGAGATAAATAGCAAAATTACATGATAAACCAGAAACAGCATTTTCTACTAAATCACTATATAATAATAAAAACGCGAGGAATAGAAATATCAAGCAAGAAAAAAAAAACGACACTTTATGTTAATGTAAATGAAATATACGGAAATGAAGGAAAAGGGGAACATCGAGGCAAAGGCGGAGGGGTGTGGAGACAGAAAGAGAGAGACAGTGAGACAGAGACAGAGAGACAGAGACAGAGAAAGCGAGAGAGAGACAAAAAGAGGGGAGCAGACACGATGGTCACTATTCATGTTTCATCCTTTCTTGGCCAATTGAGGTCACGTAATCGATTGGGGCATTTTTCTCTCTCCCACCCTATGTCTTCTTCCTTTTGAAATGTGTGTTTTGGAATTGTGGCCACCCACGGTATTCATTCTTCGAAGCAAAAATGCACCAAAAGAAATCCGAAATGATATCTTTCAAGACGGGTAGGGCATCACCTTGAAGTAAATTTAGCATGTTTGCTCGATGTGAGGCAACTCCCTTTGGCATCATTGTGTCTTCAAACCATGCAAACTGACACAAGATGCATACAGGTAGTGGTATGCTTCTTGAATTTACAAGAATGTAATGGTGTTATGTATGGTTGAGTCAGTTAGTTTTTATATAATCATACTACTCAATGAATGGTGCACACTAAGTCTAGATCAAAACGTATACCAGTAAGGGCCCAATTTATTTAACAAAGGAATAACTCCTTTAAATCACTATACCCATCGTTGTTATAATAATATATATATATATAACATAAATTCTAAACAGTGTATTATTCTTCAACAACAGTTCCTCATGCGGTTGACGCAGGTCTAATTATGACAAATTCAATTAAATGATATTTCCGCTAATATGTTGATGTTCAGGAAATATCAGGGTAAGTTAGTCAGAATGCCCTCAGTCTTACACAGGATTGGTTGCTAATAATTATACTCACAGGAGACACTTCAAAAGAATTGTTTAAAGAAGGGTAACAAAAATATGACGATGTGTGACAAGGGTTGCGTGTTATTGTCCAATCACTCACCGGAAGGATGATATGGACTTCATATACACCCTTTTATTCCTTACCCCATCATTACCCCTCTCCTCCCTAGACGACTACCGATAGATTCAGCATGGGTTATTAAAGAGGGCATCTTTGAGCAAAATATTAAGTTTTCTATTAGAATCTTCACCACAAAGGAGGGTGCAGAAAGTACATTGTTATTTGAAAATCATCTTTGACGTATCCTTCGAGGAGATGTCCGCCATTATGCAGGGCAAACTAAGAAAGCCCTCAAGATATGGAGTCATTGAATCTCCAGGACTTGAAGTCAATCGTAAACGGTTCCATATTATGACCAATCGGTGTGACAAACTTGACTCTATGGCATGCCCGCACGTGTAGCTTATCAATCATAGCTTTAATATTTCCTCTACTTCTTTCTTTCTCTCTCTCTTTAGAGCACAGAATCCTTCTTCAAGACGTCCTGATATATCAATTTTGACACCTCTTAAAAAGATGTTTATACTAGGCATTGCACGATCTGAAAACAGTTAAACGTTGGTTTATATAAGGCTGTCAGCATGACCGCCAACTCTCAAAGTAGGGTCAGGTTGACAAAAAAAAAATGGGACCCACCCTAACTCTAGAATTACTCTTCTAATAATAAGTGTCGTCAAAGGAACATGTCATGAAAGAGTGACAGAGGAAATGTTTGAATGAGATCATGTGACCATACAATGAACCCTAGCGAGACCCCTACTCACCCCCCCCCCTGACCATACAATGAACCCTAGCGAGACCCCTACTCACCCTCCCCCTGACCATACAATGAACCCTAGCGAGACCCCTACTCACCCTCCCCCTGACCATACAATGAACCCTAGCGAGACCCCAACTCAACCCCCTGACCATACAATGAACCCTAGCGAGACCCCTACTCACCCCCTGACCATACAATGAACCCTAGCGAGACCCCTACTCACCCCCCCCCCTGACCACACAATGAACCCTAGCGAGACCCCTACTACCCCCTGACCATACAATGAACCATAGCGAGACCCCTACTACCACCCTGACCATACAATGAACCCTAGCGAGACCCCTACTCACCCCCTGACCATACAATGAACCCTAGCGAGACCCCTACTCACCCCCCTGACCATACAATGAACCCTAGCGAGACCCCTACTCACCCCCCCCCCCCTGACCATACAATGAACCCTAGCGAGACCCCTACTCACCCCCACCCCCCTGACCATACAATGAACCCTAGCGAGACCCCTACTCACCCCCCACCCCCCTGACCATACAATGAACCCTAGCGAGACTCCTACTCACACCCCCCTCCAATGAACCCTAGCGAGACCCCTACTCACCCCACCCCTGACCATACAATGAACCCTAGCGAGACCCCAACTCACCCCCCTGACCATACAATGAACCCTAGCGAGACCCCTACTCACCCCCCCTGACCATACAATGAACCCTAGCGAGACCCCTACTCACCCCCCCCCCCTGACCATACAATGAACCCTAGCGGGACTCCTACTCACACCCCCCTCCAATGAACCCTAGCAAGACACCTACTCACCCCACCCCCTTAATCAATTAACAGGTGTATAGAACCTTTCTAAAGTGTCCTCAGGTTTGGCGTGATGGAAATAAAGCAAGACCAAAATATAGATAAGAAAGGGAAAAGGGGGTAACGAAGGACAGGAGATGGAGAAGAACGAGGGGGAGAATAATTGCAAGAAGAAGCAGAAGGAGAACAAGTAGGTCTATCAGGGAAAAAGAAGGGGTTACAGTTAAAAGGAAAAGAACGTGAAAAGTTGTGATATAGTATTAATAATAATAATAGGTATTTCTATAGCGCCGTCTATCCAGAAATTCTATTCCGAGGCGCATTTATTATTACCCCGGCTTTACTCTCGATCCCTGGGTTAAGGGTTCGAATTCCAGCCCAGCCCTAGGGTCCTTCGGCAAAACATTAATCAACATTTGCCATTCTTCACCCAGGTGTAAAAGGGTACCTGGACATTTGGTGGGTAATAACTGAACAGCATTGATGCTGATGAGGCTTCAGTCGTGTCGATGGTTATGCAAATTTATTTTTAATCTGATATTAAAAGACTTTAAAACTTAATAAACTTTAATAGTAAGCATTAAAATCAAGGTTTTTTAGGTTGGTTGTGAGGCGTCCTAGTGACGGTTTTCAACACCTCTGAAAGACTTCCTCCAGTCTGGTCTAATGAAGTGATTCCTTGCAGAGCTAGAGGAGGGAGGAAGCCTGCGCCAACATTAGGCGTGAAAACAAAATAGCAGTTTGAGCAAGGCTTCCTCTTGAGCTTTCACATAAGTCAGGGTATGATTACGACTGAGACCTAGAATTAAAGGGGAGCTAACCTTTACCATTTTCTTTGCTTTATGTTAAGACAAGTACAGAATAAGGCTGGTCTGAAGAGATGTAAGCGCTTTTCTATCCCTTACACGCTACTTCATGTAGCTTCACCATTTTAGCTCATCGGTTATGTTAGTATGTATAACTTTACGTTTATGATACAATCTGAATATCAATATATACTAGGTCATTTTTTTCTTTCTTAAATGGTTCTCTAGCGGCCTTTTTTCATAAGATGGGGAAGCTCCGTTGTTGAAAAAAGAGAATATTGTGTCATCTTCAGACCACTATTCTGTTTTAAATATGTGTTTGGAAAAATGAATGACAGATTTTCAAATAATTATTGCCAAATGCAGGATGATATTCCGACTGACATAGAAGATTGGAATCGTGCTAAATTCCGGTACATATTTCGCTCTCACTGCCACAATTAAAACGATCATTTAAACTGACAATCGGATATTAGTTTTTCGTATCGAAGGAGGAATTTGAAATCACGTGACGCTGTGAATTACGCGTTCTGAGTCATGTGATGTGATTCAAATCACACGAAGTGGAGGTGAGAATGATCCATTTTCCGACAGGTGATGACAGCTCGTCGGGCTGAAGGGATCCGCTGACTATCATTAGTCATTACAACAATGGTATTTCTCTGACTTATGATTTCTAGAGAGTTGATTAAATTTGATAAATAGATCTAATCTCCTCTGATAAAATATTTGAAATCTTGGTAGGAAACTGGATAAGAAAAACAAATATCATTCACATTTTTCGAACAGTTAATCGGACAGAGTAAATTCTCGACTGGAATTTCATTAGTCGTTTATTTTGTAATTTGTAAATGGGAGGCAATATTTATATTATATTACATGGATCACAATATCAGGAATATATCGTGAAATAGAGTGTAAATATCTTGTTTTTGCTTTAGAAACCATATGACACATACATTATTAAGCATATTATAAATACATATTTGTACAATGAAAACACGCCCTGAGGAAAGAGAATACATTTTGTTTAATGTTGCAAAACATTGAAATTCATTAGCAATATAGGATAAGGCTACTTTGGTGTCAGCCAAAAACCTTTGATTGAGGTCAAATGCAAATGAATGCATTGTAAAGGGTCGCGATTGCCCTTCTCATGTGAACACATCAATTAATACTAGCCTGATATTAATTCTATGTTAAAATGTAATTCTATGACGAAACTAGTGCTGACAAAGTTAGGTGGCTAAGCATTTCCCGCCACCATGCAAAGGTCCTTTCTTCACGCTTATTTACTACACAAATATACAAAGCCATAATGAATGATAACGGATACACAGTCTGCCACACAGCCGTGACGATTTCCGCGCCCGTTTATGGAATTATTGATTGACTATTGACTGGAAGAAATCAAAGTTGCATAATTATTTGTTGAAAATATCTCGATATTTCTAGAACTACACGGATCTGTCAGTGGCGGATCCAGGGGGGGGGGCACAGGGGGCACGTGCCCCCCCGGCCGAAAAAAATATGTTAAAATCAGCCCTAAATCCGCCCAAAATACACTGAAAAACAGGGGCGTGCCCCCCCGGCCAAACATTTTTTTTTTTTTTTTTTTTTTTTTTTTTAAATTAAAAAAAAAAAAAAAAAAAAAAAAAAAAAACCTAATGGCTGACCTAAAAAGGTGACCTTACCCCCCTCCCTAACGAAGCAAAATGTCAAATTTAAAAATTTCGTGACCTAAAAAAAAAAAAAAAAGTGTCCTCTTACCCCCCCCCCCCCCCCCCCCCCCCCCCCGCTTATTCAGCGGCTGGCTGAGTCGTTGCGATTTTTTGGGGACTAAAAAATATTTAAAAAGTGTCCGCTTACCCCCCCCCCCCCCCCCCCCCCCCCCCCCCCCGCTTATTCAGCGGCTGGCTGAGTCGTTGCGATTTTTGGGGGGACTTAAAAAAATATATATTATATATGTTCTCTTTCCCACACGGTGCCCCTCCTTGTGCCCCCCCGGCAAGAAATTCCTGGATCCGCGCCTGTCTGTATAATTATGTGTGTGCATGTGCGTGCGTGTGTGTGTGTGTGTGTGTGTGTGTGTGTGCGTGTGGGTGCGTGTGTGTGTGTGTGTTTGAATGTAATACCATAATAAAATCGAGATAGCGCCCAGTAGAATATGTTGAAATTGCAGACGAGAAGTGACAGACGAATAAAGAAAGAAAAGATTTGATGTGACAAAAAATATGTTTTTCAGTTCTACTTGAAGTCTGATAGTCCTATGAAAGACGATAATCAGAAAGAGAAAAAAACGTAGGTAGACAATACAATACGAAAAATAGTGCGAAGAAAAAGACTAAGTTTTGTTAGCGACGACAAAAAAACGAGATTTAGTAGGCCTGAAGAAAGTGGCAAAGAAAGTGTTAATTTATTGAAGAAGCTGATGACGAAATCGACGAGTTTAAATGAATTTCAGACACTTGATAAAGATATATTGAGATGATTATCATCTATAGACGTGTTTTCAATCAAATGGAAAGACCAGTGTGCCCTTATACCCTTACTCGTAATATGTTCTTCATTGGCTGCTGAGCACCGAGTTTGTATAAGCTTATCGATAATGCTAATTGTTTCTGACAATCCTACTGCGCGCATTTCCGTAATACCACGACAAACATTCTTGTGTCTCAAATACTGTTACTCCTCTTTATAAGCTGTATTGGATGTTTTGACTCTCTCTTTCTTGCACTCTCTCTTCTCTTCCTCCTTCTTTTTCTCTCATTTTCTGCCAAAATTTGGCAAGAGTTTTCCTAGATGACCTTTCGGCACACTGCCACAAACATTTTGAAAAAGTTCATCCACAGCGAAGGGTGCACGGTCAACAGTACCAAACTGTATAGCGCAAAGTATAACAGAATTTTCAACTTACTTTTACTGGATTGCTATACTTTTATTGTTATTTGTTACGAGACGAAGTAATTTTTACCCCCCAAAAGAGTGAGTAAAGCATGAATTGTTATAAAATATTTGTAAAACCGTTTGACGATGAAGTTAACATGATATATATATTACCGAATGTTCCAAGAAAATATCATTTCAATTTGTAGTTTGGGTTAACAGTCAGTTATAATCAGGACAAAATATATCAGGGCAGCAAATACTTCAAGTAGCTATTTCGAGACTAGTGTTTTTTGTTTTTGTTGTTTTATTTAAAAAAAAAAAAAAAGTTTAAGTACACAGTTACAACAGCAACAACAACGTTCAGCAGATTTTTGTAAAAACAAGTTTTGACCTTGGCGAGATCCCTTTTTAAGAAAGGTAATTGAACACACAATCGTCAGAACAATGCGAAAAGCTTGTCGAACACATTTATTTTTCTAAAATTGCACAAGTAAATCTTTTCACCAGTGGTCTAACAAGGAAAGATAACCCAAACAATTACGAGAACGAGAAAGAAGGGTATTTTGAGTGACAAATATACGCTTTTTAAAGGGGATGTTTTGGACTAACTTCGGGGTCGCGACTTCCTTTCTTTCTCCGTAATCCATTATTAATTTAGATGGGGAGGGATAAATTCTGTTTTCGAACTAGAAGATGGGGAAAGAGAAAAAGGGGCAAAGTTCGCTTGAGTGTTCTTCCATCAAGAAAATAAGTAAAGAAGCCCTGGCTGGATAGGGTAGACAGTCTACACATTGGTGTTATAATACGATGGCTGTTTGTTGAGTACACAAAGCCGACCATTGTAATGGAGCTAACGAGTTTTTCTGCCCCTTCTCCATCTCTTACGGGGTGTCTTTCACACCTCTTGTTTGCCTACCAGACAGCGTGCAGGTGGGCCGAGAAGGAGGACTTGGCGAAGACGTCGTGGGCTTAAGGAGACAAAAGATGGGAACATCTTCAAAACAATAAGAGCAGTGGGAAATTCACTAGATTGGAATTCCACACTGCTTTGACCGGAGAAACCCTCCACCTATTTTGTTTCTCTTTGAATGAACGAAAGAGTTGACGGAAATCACTGCTGGACTAAATAAACAAAACGCTTCTCTTGAAGAAACAGAAATGTAAAGCCAACAGAACAGGAAATGTACATGATCATAGATCACATCATAGTATTTTTTACATAAGACAAAATGTCCGGAAATTCTTTTGTAGAAAAAACAGCAAATACACATTTTCCTAAAAAAGGAAAATTCATATGCTACAAAGCGAATTTTAGAAAGCTAAACAAAATCACCAAAAGTCACGAAAATAAAGAGCAATGGACAGATCGACCCATAGGACTTAATCCAAAATTTCAAATAAAATTTGCAAATATTGATATAAGGAAAACTCAATCTTTATTTCAGTCAATGTCTTAACTTAGCATCTTGTGGGGGGATCAGTAAAGCTTCAATTTCAGCCAATTTCACCCGGGGACAACAATGCTAAATATTTATTTGATTCTCTAATCTAGTAAAGATGTGTACAGTGAATCACATATTATCGACATGTTTCTCTCCTTTTCAGACTGTCTAGATAATTTAAAGCAACATGACCCTCAAACTATAAAATTAATTTCACCGAGAGGTAAAAATGACAAACATGTGAATATCCCCTGTCGGATAGTGCTATGGGTTGTTGTTTCCTTGCAGTTCTACAAAAATGTCCTATTCAGTGTTTAGGGTATAAGAAACCATAGACACATAATAACAAACAAACAAACAATGGAACGAGATTTTATGCTTGCTACCTGAATCTTAAACTCCGATCTAAGTTTAGATTGGATAATTTTGGAAAACACTTGAAAAGACACTCGTGATAAAATCATTAAGGTCCTAAAGAATTCAAGATTTGTGAGAAAAGGAGGGAAAGGGGGGCGGGGAAAGAGATATCGACAAATAATGTTTGAAAATTTGTTTCGGATTGTATCCGAGTCAACGGGAATAAGACTCATTCTTCGTTGGTTTTTACAATGGGGGACGAAACCAAAGCAATATCTTTTCATCAGCGTATCGATTTAACCCATAATCTCTTTTCGGGCTCGATGAGTTAAAGGCGAAGAAAAGAGATTATTTGACTTGAATGGGGAAATAAGTACTCGATAAGAAACTTTACAGCTTCCGAGTTTTTACCTGTGGTTTGTGTCCATTTTTGTCTCTCGGAGCAGTATATTCTATGTGTTCTCACAAGCTTATTATTATGACACCTTTTCTTCTTCCTCCCTTTTACTCTTTCATCTCCCAATCTTTTGGTATTTTCTTTTTTTGATGGAGTGGTGGTACCTGGCGGTGTCTCGGGTCACGCTACACCGAAAATAGTTGTGTGCAACATTCTTTCGAATTAATAACGGGACAATCGGATATGATTGAACATTGGTCCTGAAAATTGTGATGTCCTATTCATCAAAATTATAATACAATCGTGATTTTAGCAGTAGAGAACTTGAGACAAACCAGTAACCGAATACGGGCATTTTTATGAAATTTGCAAAGGGAGACTTCAAATGAACGGGGTTCTATTGTCATATTGATCTGCAAACGCAATAAATGATAAAACCAGCCGCCTTACACGAATGACTTCAATTGAGGATTATGTGAAAGTCTTTACAAGGTGATAACTTTAAAGTGATCATCTGCGCTGCCTTCTTAATTCAATTATTGCATGGCCCGGTGAAGTGAAGCACACGAAACGAGGTTTGGTAAATTATGCAAGTGTTTATGTGTTGATCAATGATGCGGTAACCCCTAGCAACGCGTGGTAAATAGTTAGAATATCGAAAGTCTTATCTTTCCCGTGCTCTTATTTAAGAATCATTAGATATATCATCTTGTTTGTGTGTTGATCAAAGAGATGTCATAACCAGCAATCGGGGATGACATTCCGATCAAGATAACGTGGTCTTACGGAGAAGAAGTACACGGGCCCTTAAGCATGTGTTTAGTAATCTGCTGCCATAACAACACTTCTCATACTTTGACAAATGTATTGTTTATTTTTGTTTACCTGTTTTCGAATTTTAACGATGTTGACATTCTAATAAACAAGGCAGATTATTTTGGATGTAAAGCCTTTACATCATCTATTAGAATCCAATTAAAATTGTTACACATTTGCTTAACCCTAATAAGGCCGGGGGGGCATTATGGCCCCCTCCACGATTTTTCCGATTGCTAGGGTACGCATATGGATGGCGCCCCGCCGCTCGCTGACTTTTTTCTTTTGAGTCTTGCGCAACTTTTAAAATATTTTTTTTGAAAATCGGACCTACGGTTACAAGGTCACGTGACCTTTTGTCTTTGCATGTCAGCCCGAAAATCGCTCATTTTCGTGATTTGTGTACAAAGCCTATGGAAAAGTCATATTTCCTAAAAACAGATCAAACATGGGTTATTTGGTCTTGTTTAAAGTTTTGGTGGTTTTTTGGGGGGTCAAAATAGTTGACTTGTAGTAAGAAATGAAATAAAACAACAAAAACAATGAAATACATAAGTTAAAAAAACAATGAAATACATAAGAAATTATCAAAACAAGAGATAACATAAGGAATAAGCTAGCTCTTCCAAAACATTTTGTCGTATTATTATTCAAAATGGTCTAATGAATATATGTAGTGAAAAAGAATGCTTAAATATGAATAATATATGATTAATGGGTAAAAATGTGATTTTTATGACTTTATTTGCATAAATTACCATAAATATGCAAATGAGTGAATTTTTCAAAAAATTGAAATTATCATATTATTCTATACACTTCACTTGACATGCGTGCAAATTTTCGCGGCAATCGGCCGCTTCGCGGCCGAGATCTTAGGGGGGGGGGGGGGGCCATAATGGCCCCCAGGCCGTATTAAGACCTCAAATAGCCCGGTCTTTTTAGGGTTAAAATGTTCATTCGTTCGTTCGTGTCTCCTTAGATCAAGATTAATATAAAGTTCCTAAATTAACTTAAATTAAGTTCTTCCATCGCCCGATGGCTGCGATGGCCGTCTCATTTACAAGGGCTAGGACTTCGTCTGTGCTTATATATCCATAGAGACGTTATTTGTTATACCATAATGTGATATCAAATGTGAATACTGTTATTACTACTACTCCTACTACTACTACTACTACTACTGCTGCTACTACTACTACTACTGCTGCTGCTGCTGCTGCTGCTGCTGCTGCTGCTGCTGCTGCTGCTGCTGTTGCTGCTGCTGCTGCTACTACTACTACTACTACTACTACTACTACTACTACTACTACTACTACTACTACTACTACTACTACTACTACTACTACTACTACTACTACTACTACACGACTACACTACTACTGCCACTGGCGTACTGATGGGAGGAGGGGCTTGAGGGGGGGGGGGGGTTGTTCTCACCTTATTATGCCACCTGGTGGTGATGCAGATTTTTTTCTGCCCCACCCCCAAAAATAGTTTTTGCTCATTACGCTACTGACTACTACTACTATAATAGCTCTTCTTAACATCATTTCATTATATTAAGGGCCTACTAAACAAAACATCTTGACAGATTCGGTGGTTATTTCAATGAGGAGAGAGACTGCACGGGAGTTAATGAGAAAGTGAGAGGGACTGAGAAAGGTGAAGAAGGGATAGAGAGGGGTGAGGGTGAGAGAGAAAAAGGGGAGGAGAGAGGAAGGAAGGGGAGGGAAGGGGAGGAAAGGGGGGAGAAAGGGAAGGAAGGGACAGAGAAAATGTGTGAGAAGGGAGAAAGTGAGGAGAGAGAAAGGGAAAGAGATGGAAAGAGAAGGAGGAAAGATGGCAAGAGAAAGGGGATAGATAGAGAGAGAGAGAAAGTGAAGTGGAGAATGAGAGTGTAAGCGAATCAGAGAGAATCGTTGCATGAGAGAGGGGTATGTTGTTTCACCAAAAGTTGGTTTCCTCTCGATTAGATTATGTCAAGGGAAATACATATTTATAGAATCAAATCATTAAAGAGTTGAGGTAAGACAGAAAGTTCTTAACCGAATGACTTTCAATATTCGCTGTTCAGAGGAATCGGCGGTGGAAATAAACAAAATTGAATTGGGAAATACAGCTAAATGACTTGATGTTAAGCCTTCGATTTAACACGACAAGTCTAATATATGTTAGAAGTTCATTTCGCAGATAATTGTAACACTTTCTGGCAGTAGCAAGTGTTGTCATGGGAATCTGATGGTAAAAAAAGTGGTGTAAAAATGTGAGTAGGTACAAGGATAGTTGATCTACTTGTACAGCCTAGTTTAAGCTCGGGTTAGGGTCAGGTAAATGATTGGGAATATAATTATTTATGAAAAATTCGGATGCGCCTGGTCATAAAGCGATGAGGTGATAGTGCTTTCTAAAGGCAGCTTTGAAGAAGTAGCCGTTCTGAATTAAAAGGTGCAAACAATTATGAAAATAGTGAAATCAATGCGATATATATTTCAAATTGTATAAAAAGTTTCATATATCTCTTTGATGTTGAAAAAACGAGTATATACAACTATTAGATAAACGAGCAATTATATTTCATGTTTGCAATCATTCGCAATTATTTAGCAGGCGTTAAGACTGACAATGTTGGTTTCTCTCTGCCTCTCTCTCTTTCTCTCTCTCTCTCTATCATTCTCTCTCATTCTCTCTCTCTCTCTCTCTATCATTCTCTCTCATTTTCTCTTTCTCTCTCTCTCTCTCTCTCTCTCCCTATCTCTCTCTATTATTCTCTCTCATTTTCTCTATCTCTCTATCTGTGTGTGTGTATCTCTCTCCACTTGACGAGACGTATGGTGACGTCACACATTCTTGGTTCACCTGCTTGCCGACCTGAGTGACACTTCCGTAAATTGGTCTCCATGTCTAGGGTGCGATCAGATTGCTGAGCGGGAAACACGAGATATGCTTAATCTATTACCATCACGACGCTGTATATACATAGGCACCCAGGGAAACCTCGGAGGTACGTTATCAATACCGATGTGGTTCATTCAATCTAAGAGATGAGGGTTCGATTCCCAACCCGGTACTAATGTCCTTTGGCAAGACGTTAATTCATATTTGTCACTCTCCATCCAGGTGTAAATGGGCACCTGGCATTGCTGGGGAAGCAAAGATAACTTATTGTTTTACTGTGCTTGCATTATTACATAATCACTAATACTGATATTGGCATTCTTAGAAAAAGTTTTCAAAAGTGTCCCGAAACGTTATATAAAGGGGACTTACTGAGCCTTTTCTCCTACACTATATCACATTGAACATGAATAATTAGAAGTATAAACAAAACAAAATTGTCGGATATGTGTTGCAACTGATGGCACGAGGTAACAATAAAAAGCGTCAGGAAAATAAACACAACATCATAAAAAACATCGAGAATCCTCAAATGACGCCATGATTTCGTGAGATCACATCAGACCCTGAAACTTATGAAATCAAATGCGTGTCGCGTCTTGTGTTTTTATTCAAGTTATTTGTCTGTCCTAGTAAAATGCCAAAGGTCGCCCTTGTATGGGGGCTAAGCGAACCCCACATTGGTTATTTTGTCCCTACCAATAAAGGGACAATAACGTGATATCACTGACCGTAATTGGCGATTGCAGAGGTGCGAGTGATTCGATCAACATTGATCAAATTGAGATGAATTACTTGGAACAGGTGATAAATAAAAGGAGGACAATTTTTGTTTTGGTCAAAAACAACAGCCAAGAAGCCACACATTGCTGGATGCGAGAAGAAAAAGCCAAGAAGAAAAAATAAAATAATTGGAGGTTATAGATAAAGCTGTCTTCCATTTTGGGGTCGAGATTTTGATTCAAAGCGGCATATTGGCTGGGAAGAAATTAGAGAATGGGGGCAGTGATGATATTGGTGCCCTTCTTTGGAATCATTATTAAGTGGAGGGAAAGAAAGGTTCGGGTGGGAAGGAAGACAAGGATGATATCAATGACCTCGTTCTCAGATGATATTTTTTCTTCTTCAGATCTTCTTTTGTTTTCGTTTCATCGCCATCAATTTTCATCTCTTTCCTCACAGGAAGCGATTCTCGGATTACTTTCGTTATTCCTTTTTTTTTTTTTTTTTATAAATGTCATATCCTCGGGTAATACAGCATGATCTCGTTGTGCCATGGCAATCCTCCTATTTCTATATTATTTTGTATTCATCTTTATCTCCTTTTTTTCTCTACTTCTCTATTACTATCAGATCAAACTAAGAAACGAAAGATCAAATTTGCACCTTAATTATCGGTACAATCATGGACCTATCCATGGTACAATAGAGGCAACCCCTACACTAGGATGCAGAGGACAGAAGGGTGCCGAAGGGTGCACAACTCAACCTCAAGAGGTGCAAAATGATCATTATCATTGAATGATGCAAATTTGATTATTATTTGTTTATTAGCGTTCGTGTCTTTTTCTACTCCTAACATTGCTAATTAAGCAATAATATCGAATGTCTTCCCCGGAGGCACATTCTGCATGCTGCTTTTTATATCAGTTTCATCTAGGAAACGATAATATGTTTCCTTCATTGTGTAATACTCAAATTGACCAGTTAAGACTAATTTGAAATTTGAATTTGAAAATCTCGTTCATATATTTTACTGTCGGTTTTAGATATTAAGAATAAGCTGGGATGCTAAGAAGAGCTACACTTGAACTAGACTGGAAGAGGCGGTTGAGGTTTCAGGTCAGATGCAATCTATGGAATGTTCCTCCTGCTTGTAGTGGAACGCCACGGAACAGGTGGGAATGTGGAATGTCGGAACAATTTTCAAAATCTATGAATCATTCAGATATTCTTACATTCGTGTCATAAATCTACAATATGTTTCGTGGTTATTGCCTTATTGGTCTTTATGGTTGGGATAGAAATTGTCAGTTTTTGTCTGTGTTATGCTCGCTCCCCGTCTATACATAAAACACAAATGAAATTCCTTTCTTAACTAAACATATTGCCTCTTTCGTAATTTTAGGTGTATTTCAGGTTCAATTGATTTGCTTATCGTTGGATGTTAATGAATATTACACGTTAATTTTGAAGAAACTGGTAAAATATCATGATTATTATTAAATTCCAGATAGAAATGTATACAATATAGATGCAGAAAGGGAAGGTATTGTTACGGGTGCCAGGAACCCAAGTGACAGTAAGGTCGTTTCATAATGCGTATAGAGGGAAATGGCATTTCGAATGATTCAGAAGAAAGTGCCTTGGCAAACGAACCAATCAATAAGCACTGCGAGGGCGACAGAACATTTGCGTCAATACATCAGGAGGTATCTTATTTTGAACGAAAGTTTAGACAAATATCGCGGCTACAATAACTTTTTCGACAAGTGGTATGCGAAGGAATGCGACGAATGAGGAAAAAGGATTGCTATTTTGAGTTAATCTTTAGCGACGAGTCGAAGTTCAACATCGTTTTTCCACGAGGAGTGCTTGCTTTTGTCGATTCTGTTTTGATGCAAATATAACCTGTATGAAAATAATTTTCTCTTCGACCTTCCTCTATATTACCCGTTCTTTGTCTCCCTTTCATCATCATCACAACCATCCTCATCATCACTATCATCTTCATCATCATCATCACTATCATCCTCACCACTATCATCTTCATCATCAACGGTACCGTCATCAGAAGATGCCACAACAGCATCACTTATTCGAACATGCAAAATTCAATAATTATTGTGGACACGGTGTCGGTCTCGTAGATATAACTGTGTAACTCCACTTATACCTCAGTCACGCAGCCTTATCGACTCCAGACCGACTAAAAATCGACCGATTTTTTAATCATTATCATAATGCATTATTTTGTTGGGTCTGTTGTTGGTCTCGTGGTTATGAAGGCGGATAATTATAAGAAAGATGGAATGACTTACGGGTCGGCATTCGCAGACGACGCACACCATTTCTCCAAATGGTTCACCAAGGTTCGGATGCCACTCATCTTCAAGATTGTAGAAGTCCTCTCCGAAGGTACAACCTGAACAGATAATCACACAATAGTTACAGTTATTGCACATAATTTCACACTCAATAGATTCAATAGGAACAAATATTACACGGTAACGTGAATAAAACAATAGTAATATATTATTCGAATGATTGATTAATTACTAATCAACTGGTTATTTGACTGATTGATTTATGAATGAATTTATTGATCAATGGTTTGACTGATTGATCGCTGATTGATTTATCAATTCATTGTTTGATGACAAACGGATGGTTTATTGAGTGCAAGGATTTATCGATAGATAAATCAAAATATCTTAAAGCTCTATTGGTGCGTTCACATAAACTATAATACACAAAAGTATTGACCAGTACATTGTCAGTTTAGACCAACTTGAATTGATGACGTTGATGCAACCAACAAACCACAGGAATACAAAGAAAGTTATAAATCAGTCTGCCGGATAATTACAGTCTAAATGAAATATATACTCGGCCTACATGTTCATACATCATGTAATCGACAAGCAAGCGTCTGAGACATTAACAAATTTGCTTTCCCGCTTTCTACAAGTAATAAAAAATCCCAAAAGTGCATGCTTAGGCGTGTTGTTGCAATGTATATTGCTCAGCCTTGTATCGGATGATGCCAGCGATTTCATCTTTATCGCGATCTCAGCTTCCTCCATCTTCTTGACGCCACACAAAGTCCATTCACTCCTCTCTCCCCCTCCCCCTCTCTCTCTCTCTCTCTCTCTCTCTCTCTCTCTCTCTCTCTCTCTTTCCTCCTCCTCCTCCCTCACAACGATACTTCCCAATGAAAAATTACAAAGCGCGCAAAACAATTGAAATGAATTATAGTTAAAGATTAGACAAGGGACGGGTGGGTGATGGGGAAAAAGTGTACCGTCTGCTCAAGATTTTTGTCATACGCTTTTTGCGCGCTTTGGCTCCAGCGTGCTCAGTTGTCGTCTGTCTTCCAGAAAAAAGTGGATTCACACTGAAGATATAATTATGACGGGCATGACAAGGGTGACATTTATGACGATGTGGACAACCCTACTCCAATGCAGCATATACATGCATATTCTTCTACAAGTGTATTGTGTTCACCTTCTGCGCGAAGGGCGAGGAGAAGATGGGGGCGCACATAACTAATCAAGTTCAAGCGACAGAATTTGCGCTGTGGGAACGAAGTATAGTAAGCCCTCTCGAGAAAGACAAAGACACGAGTCGTATATATTGTGATTGCTGCTATGAAGGAACGTCAATTAATACTCATATTTCCGCCGTCTTTTAGACTAGCTGCTTCTGATCTTGTTGTCATTAAGTCTCTAAAAATTGAAGTTTTTTTTTGTCAACTCATGTGATTAAAATAACTTCCACACATGATTCAATGGAGCTTAAAATAACAGCATAATATAATATCAATCTATTAAGCACAATCATAATGCGCCTAATCCAATGACTTACAGAATAAATTGAGTATTGTATACTGGCACGCAGAGGAAAAAAAATCATATTGTGTCATTGTGGTTTATGTAGATAGTTGTGTTTACTTGACAAATGTGATAAATTACACTGGATTCAATTTATCAATCTACAGCACTTTAAACAGCTGTTTTTGAATGACATGTAGGCCTACACACAAAAATGGTTGTGGTTATATACATTAATGCTTAAATTTAGCTCAGGTCATAGACGAGTTAGGTGAGACAGGGAACCCAGACAGGGCTGCTCAGTCCCACTCGTGACAAAGCATGTTATGTTATGTTGAGAGAGGCTGAAATATGGTCCCTATTAGAGCGGGTTCTAAGCCAGGAGAGCTAGACGTCGGGGTTAATGTACTTTCGGCAGCGACGCGCGTCTTCCCAAGATAGTCTAGCATCCAGCGTCGACAAGTTTTTTTTCTTTTTCCATCTTGTCTCCATTAATTACGCGGTGGCCGTGACCCGTTATGAACATGTACATGTACTTTATTCTTTCCAAACCCATTTCTTGAAGTAATAAATTGGCAAACATGGATGGATATCTAGTTTGTCTGGAAGAAAGTATAGTATGCGCGTGAAGAACGGTATCTTGGAGAGGGGCTCTAAAAAAGTTTGACTGAGCGATAGAGAGAGGGAGAGAGTTTCCTAACTCTGATTCTATCCTTAGACTTATCATTACATTTCCTAATACCGCAGTATCAACCTCGCACACCACCACCACCACCACCACCACCACCACCACCACCACCACCACCACCACCACCACCACCACCATCATCATCATCATCATCATCATATCAGCTGCTGTTCTTTCTTTCCCCGTGGACAATGATGGAGTAAGAAATTCGCTGAATCATTGTCTCACTCACCATGCCCCGACGATAACCTGCGACAAACGGAACTCTCATTCTTGTATCTTCACAAGTTCAACGAATTAAGCACCAGCCTATCGATTAACAGAACTCCTTCCTCCTCTCAAACCCTCTCTCAGTCTTTAAAAGATAACATCGATCTTCATCAGCAAACTATGGCTGTGGCAATTACACTGCGACGAAACGAGGTAAAGAGAGACAGTAATTACCCGATAAATTGGGCCATTTGAGGATATTTGTTCGGTGTTCGTCTCGGGAAGAAGGAAATCATATTTTAAGCAATGACTTTTCGAGACCTTCTGACGAGTCAGTTTGGAAAATGTCGGTATTGCTATTAATTATGGGTAACGTACGACGCACACGCGCGTAAGAGGGTTGGTGAGAAATTTGTGGCATGGGTGACTGTCGCCTGTGATATGAATGGTTGGGAGACGGATAGCCAGGCAGACTTGGTATGTCCATGAGTTTATTGGGGTTTGGTTATGGATGATGGGGGAGATGGAGTGGGGTGGATGCAGAGAGGGATATAGACCTAAAGATTAGCGAGGAGAAATTCTAGGGATGGAGAGAGATATGAATATACCGGATAGACTGAGAGAGAAAGAATACAAATTATGTTGGTAGTAGAAAAGAGCGAGGGGGAGAAGAGCAAGAAAGAAGAGAACGTGGAAGTATTATCATGATTATGATGGTGAAGGGTGAGAGAGGAATAAGTAAGTGTAGAAAATGGAGAACAATGATATAGGGGAAAATAGAATATTACAAGCGCCGTGTGGCCTATCAAAAAATGCCAGTAACAGAGACACGAAAACAATCTATGATACCATACTCAACGATAGCAAAATAGAGAAAGGGAGAAAAATGATTTGTTTCTCCATCTGACAGCTGTTTATTATGCTTCCCAACGTAAGTCAGAATCGCTACCGACAAAAGGGTTGAGTCATTGAGAGGGTAAGCCGATGTCTAGGCGACAATACAATTAAGAACCCTAACCATCCCAAAGCCTCCGAAAAATTGTAATTTTAGTCTGAATTTGACTTTAATAGGTCCCTCCAAAGACACGAAAGCGCTCGGCGATAATCGCCAATTAGCCCATTTACCCTATCCGTTATTGGTGGTAGCTTCTCCTCGGAGCCAGATTGCGGGAGGGGTAATAGAAGGGTGGGGAGCACCCCTGCTAAGGATCGTCGTTGGAGACATTTGTTTCTATACTGTTTATGACAATGATTAGGAGGAGACGGAGGAGGAGGATAATGGTGGTGGTGATGATGGTGAAGATGATGATGATGATGATGATGATGGTTATGGATGATGATGATGATGGTGAAGATGATGATGATGATGATGATGATGATGATTATAATGATGATGGGTAGTGGTGATAATTATTAAAGGGGGATGAGCAAAATATGAGGTGATGTTGATAATGATAATAATAATAGCTTCTTCACAGTAACAAATTACAATGGAATCCTGTACAATCTCAAAAATAAAACATTAACTGATATTATTATTCTGATCCCCAAGCACATTAAACGCCTCCAGATCTACGTCTCCCTCCGATGGGGAGTCGAAGAGACGGCTAGAGACATCAATCTGACCTAATTTTGGCGAACATTTTCGTCTCGCATTTCATTCAGTATTGGGATAAGTGGGATGCCACAACGATTAGAGTAAGACCGTTGGCGTGGCGTCCTTATGAGAGACAAACGAAGGGGGAGGGTAAGGGGGCACTCTACCCCTTCTAAATCCACAAAAACTAATACCATTGTAACTCTCAGAATCTCCTCACATTCTGCAGATTATAGATTATGTTTATATCTGTAAATTAATTAGTTTTGTTAATTAAACATATTCATACTGTAGATCCCCTTTTTATCTCCCCCCACACCTCTCTCTCTCTCTCTCTCTCTCTCTCTCTCCCTTTCCCTCTTACTTACCCCTCTTTTATTCATAATATAATGAATACTGTACCCTTGTTTGAGTCGTTTCAGTATCTCTCATTTTTAGACATAAAGTCTGAAAGTATTGATTAACTCTTAGGTAAAATAACATGAGTGCGATGTCTATAAATACATTGCTCTGAGCATATTGTCGTTGAAATATATCTGATATGACGAGTTCATGGCGCGTGCCTTCCTGTCTAACCTCTCTAAATATCTTACTCCTGACATCGTTACTAAGGACACGAACTTTTGGAGGAATCCTTCTCTCCTAACATCGGACCCCACTCCCTATCCTCCTCCTCCTCCTCGCATCCTCTCTTAACCCCGTCAATATGCTAACATCAAAAGCCCAAGCGCTCTTCCCGAGGTCAACGTGTTAATATAAGGTCAACGTTAACGCAGCCTCCTTTCCTCTTGAACTAATAGATTATCGTCGCGACTAAAATCAATACCTAGTCCCTATTCCTCCCAATCCTCTCCCCCCCCCCCTCTCTCTCTCTCTCTCTCTTTCTCTCTCTCTCTCTCTCAAACACCACCACAAATCAGATGTTCCCTTCGGATGCTGATCAGTCAACATTTTGTCGCATCCAAGCCCAGTCGCATTTTGTCTCCCCATCTCATATTTTCATCCACATTCTCTAATTTCCCAACATAGAGACAGCGATGAGGAGAGGATTAAAACGACTCCTTCAGTTGGTGCGTCTGTGTAATTAACAAACTAACTTTGGAGTCGTCCTCCGCTAGCCCGCATCACAGTTGGCTGCTAGCTACAAAAAGCCCGCCGAAAATCATTGTAAGAAACATTCCACGTATTTTGCTCGAATACTCAGTGGCTACATACATGGGTCTCGTATGCCATTTCTCTATATTATTTCAAGACAAGGGGCATAAAGATGTAGTCCGATACAAAGTAGTCAGACATTAAGTGGTTTGTAAGGATAATGAATTAGTTTCCCTAATAATGGCAATGGCGTTTTTCATAGCGGCATGTGGCGACATTTACCATCGATCAAAATGACGATGTCTCTAATTCCTCGAGAAAAATGATTGGAAAAAAAGAGTTGAGAACCTACGATACATGTAAATGTTTTTGTTTAAACTCGAAATGTTATGAGATACTGATAAACCAAATACGAGTGGTTAAACATGAAGACTTAAATATATCATAAACACACAGTGATAAAACGGGGAGATATGTTAATGATTAGAATGCAAAGAAATTTGTTATACATAAAGAACTTGCTATATTACGGAAATAAGTATCGCAAGGTCATATTATTACAAGGGATCAAAATGACACGACTACATTAGACCGCTAGAAAGTTATATTTAGACACCTCGAATTGGAACTATATCACACGATATCCCCCTATGCCACACCATAGCTCTACAGAAATAATGCATCCATTTACAGATGTTTTATAAAGGAGGTAATGGAGTCAGGGGTACTCGGCCAAAAGTTCAATATCGCTCATTCAGCAGAGAGACAGAGCACAGTTACCTCCCATAATAAGTATTAGGATTCGATTGTAAAGCAATCATAGTCACGCTGGGAGAACAAGCAGTGTGTTTCTACTTAGCCTGCATGCATGCATGTAGTAGCAAGAGTTGTCACTACTTCTTTTTTTGTCATGCTGAAAGGACACTATGCATTATTTACTTGGCATCTTTGCAGAAGTTGCAATATATACACTGTATTATATATATTTTGATAAGAACAGGATGCGATTTTGGTGATGTGAAAATGATGATGACAAAGAAGTTAATGATGCTGCATGTAATAATGATGGTGTGGATGCTGCTGCTGATGATGAAAACGGTTACGGTGGTAATATTTATAATCATAATAATGATGATGCTTATACAACTGCTGATGATAAAGAATGATGATGATAATGAGGTAACAATGAAAACAAATGCAATTATTGTGAAATAAAACGACTCGGAAGCGGAGAAACATGTTGAAAACTGCGACTTAGGTAAAGATATCCAGATATCTGAGATAAACTCAACAACAAATGTGGTATTCATGTCCACCTTATACCTTAATACGAAGATAGTAATGGTTGTTTTCAGTATTTTAGGCATGTTTTCATTTTCATTCCTTTATTTTTCGCCCAGTGCATCGATGTGAAAAGGCGCTAGTAGCCACTCCCCCCCCCACCCCCCCCCCCCCCCCCACGGCCCACTCTGTCTCAGTGTGACACACGACCGATAGGTCATGGGGAAAATTACTGGGTTATCAAACATGGGAGAGGAGTTTGGTGTGTGGGAAAGTGAGTGCGTGTTCGTGCGTGCGTGTATGTGTGTGTGTGAGCTTTGCTGTCTTGACCCAGAAACGTGTGGTTCAGGAACTACATTTTGTGATAATAAATCTAATAAAGATTTTGATTTCTATTGTTAGGATATTGGGGTGGGGTCGAAATTACCCCCTCCCCCTCATTACCACTGCCTCAGTGTGATACACGACCGATAGGTCATGGGGAAAAGATATAAGCGTTACTGTCTTGTGCTATACCAACATGATGTCTTTGAGATTGTAATTGAAAAACGCTTCACAATATTGCATACAGGGATATATGACTCATTTCCTTTCATATGTGATGTTGAGATGTTTCTGAAAGAAGGAGTGACAGTTAGGTCTATGTGTATGGAATAAAATAACTTATGTTGATAAACATCTAACTCTTCGAAACCAAAGCAATATGTGATATCATGACACAAGGGCTCATATTTGGGAAATAGCTTGGATGAAAAAGTAGTAATCATATGATTTTGCTGATGAATTAGGCCTACTTGTTGTTGCTTAATTACATTCTGAAATTGTATTCATTGTATGACATCGATTTGAAGGTGAATAAAGATAGGCTAGCTATAATGCTTAAGCAAAAAGTTATAAGATGTCGAATCAATATTATCCAAGCTTTTATTTCAGTCAAATTCTTTTCATTTCCTTTCCAGCATTAAATTTGTCCGTTTTCTTATATTTTTGCAAGAACAAGACGTTATGAAATTCTTTCACGTCTTATAGAAATATTCTAGCGATTACGAAAGAGTTTCACATCTTCCCCTGATAACACGCGTCACTCAATAAGAAGTTTGAACCTCGAGATTTGATTTGCGATGCTTAGTTTGCATACCGTTATACCTTCTTCCCTTTCCCAATGTGGTATTCTCCAAATTTACCTTTCAGAAGTTTGGAGGTTTGGAATCCCATATCTTCAGACGAAGACGAGGAAATTCAGCAAGGTATAAGACCCAGACTAGTCATCCACATCAATTAAAAGTAAAAGGGATGTCTCCATTTGGACGATTTTGACATCCGCTCATAACCACACTGCAAGTTTTGAATAGTATGATTGTCATACGGATAAATGGATGCGTTTCAGTTCAGGGGCGCAGGTGGTGGCCGCGGCGTATCGAAGGCGCCAAGTGGAAACAGAGCATTTCGATAGCGGGAAGCTGACGTTAACGAAATGGATCCGTTTACATTAATGCTAAGCCGTTTGTAGATACGTAGACCCGCATCCAACGCTGTTAACGCATCTCGGAAGTCCACCGATACACATGCACTTTTAAGCTCCCTTGGAGCCTGTTATATCAGTCACGTGATCGATCGGAGCCCCTGTTCGCGCGCTTGAGACAAATTATAGACTGGAGGTTCAGACTCAGTTCATAAACGTCTCAGAGAGGACACACCCCTCTCAAAACTTCCGACAGAAGGGTAACCATGGAGTTTTAGAAGTAATACCATAGATCATTGCTAGGGAGTCAGGACGATACCGAATCTGGTATTCGAATGAAATTGAATCGATTCCTAAATGTTATTGCTACAAATGTTTGACTTATTAGACTACGGAAGCGCGGGAACACAGACAATCATTCTCGCAGACAACAATTCAAAGCATAAACGGAGGTAAACCCGACGTAACGAGCCACGTCAGTTTCATCCAAGACGAAGAGAAGTCAATGATAAATGACTTTGAGATGAGCATAAATGCAGCATTGATCTCGCGTGGGATAACAATGACATAATAACTTGTCCCGGGACGAAAAAAAATGGCAGTTTGGCGCGCTCATTTTTTTCATTAAATCCAGGGACATTGAGCCTCATTTAGCAAAACCAATGTTGTCTTTGGCTCTGCCATATTTCTATTTTATCCTCCTTCTCCTCTAAATGCGGAGGGGTGGAGGGAGAAGACATAAATATCACGTTTGTAGCTGGAAAGATTTAGAAAAGGAGAAGGGAAAGAAGAGGGAGTCTGGATCACCTAGCAGACTTACAGACGAGACACGTTAACTGGTGGGCGCCAGTGAAATATAACTAAACGACGCATGTCCATTTAACAAAATTTTTATATTCTCCTCCCTTTCTCTCAAAACATATCAGCATATGTATCTCATTTTATTGTCAAACTCCCCGCAAATATATAGATATATTCTTCCTCCACTCAATTGCAATTGGCTCGCGCTTGTAATCTCCGAGCATAGTGCATTTATCGCTGACAAAGTTGTAATACCCCTTTGTAAGCGACGTGAATATAATATAAAAACTATATTTCATATTGACATATTGGTAAATTATATTGAAAGAGACGGATGTTTGAATGTTTTGTTTAGCTGAAGGAACTTTTAATAATTTAGAAGCTCCGGGAAAAAGATAATTCAAATTCGATTTGAAAGTGTTTTTTTTTCGTGTGTGATATTAACTTTATTTTAGTTTAATCGACGGAACGAAAGCTAAACAAACTTTTCAAGCTCTTTGTCTGCACATACAAAAACAATGAATTATATCGTGGAGTATTAAGTATGCTTTGATCAAGACTTTTCAGTTGAATGTTGGTAGTTAAGACTATAGAAAAGGGTTCGAGTTTGTTTCTGCCCTTAACATGTCAAAGCACTTTGTGGTTACTGTTTGTTAAAACTAAAAAGCACTTTCCCCAAACGTTTGCCCGTTCTCAACAATATAATTTGGATATAAAGCAGCAATCGTGCGTTTTTCGACAAAAATGAAATGAATGGTTTTCACTCTATACCTCTAAATTTTTGACTGATTCTTATCAAGATTATCTGTCACAAAAACCCCAAATTCTGACTCACTTTTCACGGTGATGATTGCAACAGACAGCTTCATAGTCAATATTTCTGTTCTACTGCTGTGAATGAAACACTTTTCCTTCAATTTTCTTTTCCGGTTTGATTATTTTGTTATCCATCTTTGCGTTTTTAACGTTAAGTCTGGGATCTTTGTGACCATTTTTCCAGGAACTGCTTACAAAAATTGTGTTTTCAACTATCCCTGTATTTCACATCTGATTACCCTTATGCTTATGTTGTTCCCTACAAATCACCGTTCTGCAAAAAAAGTAGAAGACATTTACAGAAAGAGCTCTTAAATACCCCAGCTGACAATTAATCAAAACAAACAAAACGTTGTTTTTCATGGCATGACATTAAAGACGTATTATCTCCTATGTAAAATTGTTTGGTACACATTCATGCCTCTATTGGAACTGAGAAATATCTTTTGTTGCGGAATCCATTCAGGCTGAGTTTGATCCCCATTCATTCTCAGTTGTGTATCGCGCGCAAATAATGACCATAATGCGGCTATTATCTCTTCGTTGTAAGCTCGAAGAAAAGGGATATTCTAACTCTGGGGCGACAGGAAAAAAAAGAGAAGTATCTATTTCACCCCTTCAAAGTATTATCTATCAATAATGACAGAGATAACTGTTACTAAATAACAGCTTTGCTTTGCCACAAATGATTACGGTGTTATTCTGAGATTATTCCACTTTAAATGTGTTTTTGGTTTTATTCACATTCCGTCTGTTATTCTTTCAATGATTACTAGTTTAGGTGTCTGTATTCCAAAATCCTCTCTTCTTTATCATTATTTTAAACATGTGATATGTTTTCTATAGTTTAATAGTGATTATGAAGTGTCTTTCTTTTCAAATCCATTCTGACTCGGGCTGAAATCGGATATTTTTCTTGCTATACTCGAATTTTGTCCAAATCTGGAGTCGGTTCAAATGAAATTCTTTTCAGACGGTTGCGTCTGGGATTTGATCACACAGGGGAGTGAGCAAGAGGAAAACAGAACCGTGAAAGGTGACAAAGTGTACGACCACGTCACAGAAAGATTTAATTACCCTCAAAATAATTCGAAGTTTAAAAAGGGTGCGTAACCCGCGATTTAGAGGGGAAAATTATATAGATAAACAGTTAGACACATAAAATATCCAAAGGTGAGAGACAAAACAACACAAATGCAATTCAAATTAAAGCTCCAAGTAGACAAATAAGAGTGAATCATCGTTAGGAATACCAACAAGATTAAGCCTCTGACATGCATCCACGGTGTGTCGAGCAGTTCGTCACCGCCATGGACTGGGCAAAACGACGGCGTCGCTTGGGGAAGACGCGTCGACGCGCTGACCGTAAATAGCGATGAAGGCGGCAACGAGTTCCGCCGACAAAGGCTCGACGGCGGACGAGGCAGAGGGGAACTGCGTAGCCCATCGACCGGGCCATGACTCAGACAGAGAGAGCCAGATATTTCCTCCCAGTCGCTCCCCGATGTGGATTCGCTGAGCAGACGGCTAAACAGACCATTTGGGTGTGTGATTTACTTAGCAGGGAAAAGGGTAAGAAGGAAAAGAGGCGGGAGTTCTTAGGATTTGTTTGGAAGGAGGTCGGAAATTTAACACTTCTTGAATGTCAGCCAATCTTTCTATTTTTTTCAAGCTCTTACTTCGCACACGCCGATGTTGAGATGTTATTCATAATAATTTTATTAAAATAAAATGATCTCTCTACTTCGGCCTAGTCATGATTATGACATGGGAATGAATATACAATAATAATATTGTACATTGACATTCTGGGTGAAGTTTGCTTTTTGATCCTTAATCCATTCAAATGATTTAAATCCCCGTCTCAGCGTCATCACATAAAAATATCCTTATATTTGGCACGTAGTGACGATCTAATTAAAATGAATGCCATAACAGTGAAAGTTTCGTATAGGCTGGCTCTATTTTTCAGCGTTCGGTCATACATGGTGGTATTGCAAATTCAAAATATAATTTGTACGAAGTATTTCCTCTAAAAACACTCCTCATGTCAAACAAAATGTAGCTATAGTTTAACACAATAATTTACCCTTCTGTTCAGTTTCAATCTCGTACTTCTGAACATCATCTCCTAAAGTGCATTCTTTTCTTTCACACATTTTATCTGCTAGTTTGATTTCCTCATCTCTTCTTCTTACTTTCCCCCTTCTTCCGATGCTCTTATTATCCATGATGAAATATTGTTTTTACCACTGAGGTCACCAATTTTCAACTTCATATCTTGTCTCTCCGCTATGCTCTGGTTATTTTGTCAGCGTTGACGGTGTCCATAACTCCATTTTGTAATAAATCAGGAACATTCATAACATTCTCCCTTCCTAGAACAAAACCCCTCCACTTTTAAGCATCTCTTCTTCTTTCTCTCTTCATATTCTCCTCTTTGAAGATTAAAGATCATCTGAATGTACAATGACAAAACATCAAAATCAAGCTTTAATTCTCTCAAACGCAGTCTGATAAAACTGTGTTGAAATTTCAATTATATTTCTGTGAAAACATATAGGATCTGTTTGAGATTATCATATTGAAATAGATGAGAAGTTAATGTTCATCGAGAAAAGCGAATTTCTCTATGTTAATTTTGAAAAATATAGGTCTATAGATTTATACTTTGCATGGTACTACACATATACCACATACTTTTTTTATATACTACTGAACACGATTTTATTGGCAAACCTCGTTTACACGTCGTAACCAATGTCCGGTATATGGTCAGCTTATAGTTTCTCCCCCACCGTGTATCTCTAAAATAGATACCCCGATCGTCCAAACATGCCAAAAATGATATCCTCCGCGAGCGCATAAATCAAAGACTGACCTCTGAAATTCCACACTTCACCGTAAAACAAAAATATGACACTTATAAAAAGGATGAGGGGGTCCTAGAATGTGCCCATTGAGCTGAAAGTGTAACCCTTTATAAAAGCGGTTATACGACACCGTCTTTCCTTGTGACAAGTGCAGTAACGGAATCCTCAACTTCAATCCTGTACCAAATACTGCCCCTACCCTGCTAACCCTATACTTACCTAAAAACCTGATTGCAAACCTAACCCTATCCCTTTACTTTTGACGAAATAAAGCCCGGTGCGATTGTTGAAACAGCAAATGTAGGAGCAGAAGCAATATGGGTAGTAACGATTTTAGATTCGATATGTCGGTCACTGGATTAGCAAGGCAATGAGAACTGTCCCAAAGCGTCATAGCGAGATGAAATTTGGGAACATGATCGGCAGTCGAATTATGTGACTCTCCCAGAGCTAAATACATTCAATTTGACAAACAGACAACATTACCATTGTCTCGTTCATATCATTAGGTTTCATAGCTTTGTGTATGTTTATGCTATCAAAAAGTTTTATTCCTTTCGGATGTGTTTCTGAATGTTCAACTTTTGCTAATTGTCTAATGTATTCATTATTTTGTCCTTTCCTTTCCTTATTTGTTTCGTTGTTTATACCATACATCCTGATCTGTAATAACCTATTGAACGTTGCTTGGACTGCTGATTTTCTCTTGAAAGCAACTTAATATAGACTAAGTTGCACTAATCTCAAAGATATTCGGATGAACAGTCTGTGACCTGCGCAAGACCCGTGCTTAAAATAGGATTGACAAAACAACAAGGGTCTTTTAAAAGAGGTTCCAGCAACATAAATCACTGGTTTGGCATTACATCTAAGACATCTGCCTATTATTTGTCTTCTTATTCGATTGGCTTCTTTCTTAACGTTAATGACCATTAAGTAGTTTATGTAGATCTATTATTTATCACAATGGATCCACCTCGTCCCCAAGAGAATTGGGTATCATCCCTTGAGAGTATAATGTGTATAGAATGGGTGAATACGTCTTTCAAAGAGAGGTATCGGTTGTGTAAGAATCGCTGGTTGGGATGTTGGCTATTTTGTCAGTAATTATATAGACCTTCTTCAAGTGATTGGCTTCTTTCTTCATTTGGTTTTTACCTATATGTTGCACATTCCAGCAATATATTCACCCATTTAGAATGAATACAATAAACAATGTGGATAGGTAACTGAAAATTGTAACGGTGCTCAGTTGTAATTTTAATGTTGCCAAATTATTGAGAGTGAAGTAAATTTCATTACGTCAGCAGCTATGGGAAGGTAATGCTTTAAGGAAAGTTTGTATGTTAACCTACATGCAATGTTTGACCTACAGGTATGAAAACGTTCAAGGAACAACATGTTTTATGCCGATTAAAGATGTAGCAACGGAGTTCTAAACTATTTAAGATAGAAACCAATGGAAATAGGAAAAATGTATAGGATGAGATAAAAAGAGATAAAGTCATGATTTCCCAAATTTAATCACGAAGCCAGCCCGGAAATTACAACTGACATAAATGACAATAATTCCGAAACCTATTAAAAAAAAAGATGCATCTATCCTCTCCGCATATATCCCTTCTATTTCTTTTTGTAGTTTTTTTGTAGTTTTTTTGCAGTCTCTTCTTTTCTTCCCTCTTTGTTACTTGAATAGCATTTGCCTGTCTTCCGCTTGTAAAGTTTCTCTATTTTTGCTATAAAGTGCTATTGTGCTGCCTCTTTTCAACGTCTAATGTTGTTCAGTTGGTCCATTCTGTATTAAGATCTTTAAGCCTTACTAAAGAGGTCGGACCAGCTTCATTTCTTTCTATTCTTCTCCGGTTTTGCTCCTTTTAATTCGTCATTTCGATGACGACACTGGTGCCATGGCACCGTCATATGATTGCCACACTTTACAGCAATAACCATTTGGTTAAAAACTTGTTCATTTTCGTTTCAGCTATTATTAATTTCCTCCCTTTCTAACCGTCTTAATGCGCTTTCTCTCTCTCTCTCTCTCTCTCTCTCTCTCTCTCTCTCTCTCCCTCTCTCTCTCCCTCCCTCTCTCTCTCTCTCTCCCTCTCTTTCTCTCTCTCTCTCTCTCTCCCTCTCTCTCAATTCACATGTTTAAACTCCTTTGTTACTCTTGCTCCTACTTCCGATGTGAATTGTATTTAGGGTGCTAATGATAGAAAATAGCTCTTTAAGACGGTGCCACATCGAGGTGTCACGTTTTTAATCAGATATCCACTCGTTGAATATTAGAACGTTCTATAATATAAGAACATCCTAGCAAATCGCACCAATACTTACTGGATATAAGAACGCAATTTAAGCCACTCTTTCGCTAAGAGCATAGCATCCAAAATTAAGGTTAATCATTAAATCAGCAATTTATGAAGGTCAATGTTTTCTAATGAAAGTAAACTGATAAAAAAAGCTCCTTTAATCTTTAATTTTAGAAGCACCATTTATATATATTTCTAATGGTATCGATCAGTAATTTATGAGAAACAAACTTTATTTAGACATGCAATCTCAGCTGACACATTTAACTATTGATTTCTGGTTGTTGTTGTTTTTCCAAATCGTATAACTGCATTTTCCTTTTCATCAATTTGAGAGAAAAATAAAGTTGAGTCAAGCTCAAGCCAAGGTTCTTCCTTAACTGTGAAATTCGATTTGACCGTTTGTCGATTTGTACTCCTTCCCTATCCGACTCCTTTCCTCTTCGTTAGAAAATCAAGTCTTCCGCTCGAGCGCAACGTTCACAAATTCAGTGAAAGAGTCGTGTTGTTAAGATTAAAAACTAGATCTTGCAGAGGTGCACAGTTGAACCTGGAAGAGTGCGTGTATTATGAGGAATCGCACGAAATTGTGGAGCCTAGAGGGCGTTGTGGGGTAACACCCCCCCCCCCCCGCCGTGGAAAAAATCCTCTCCATCCAACCGTCATGGCAATCACTACCACAACTGTCACGCATATTAGCCGTTACCGACTCTATAAAGCATTAAGCGATTTATATTGTACCTAAAATTACTCATTCTTCCCCTTGAACATCAATGTCGATCATTTTCATTATGAAACTCCTGGTCTTCTCACCCCATATCAAATGTTCTTTAAACTGGAGCCCCCTTTCTGAGGCGCTGCGCTTGACCCATATTATGACGGTCGACTGGAGTCGGGAAGGTCGCTCAAGGAGAAATGATGTAGGAGGGTGGAAGATGTGGGAAATGTAAGAGAAGGAAAGAGAGATGAGGAGAAGAAAACATACAGGAATATAGGTCAAGCTAGAAGTGGGGATCCTGCAAGTAGGGATTAGTCAGAGAAATAAGCTACGGTGAATTTGAAGGATGCTGATAACTTGAAAAATTCGAATATGAACTTCACACATATTCAGGAACGAAATATGGTACCTTTTAAGACCAACATTTAGAACGATATGTAATGTGAAGTATGCAGTGACACAGACGTTTGTTATGGTTCTCAAAAAAATTATGTAGACAGGTGGAGCAGCGTTTAAAATTCTTGTCAAAAGATTAGCAACATTATTGGAAATGTTTGTTGTATATCAGCTCCCAACGGTTGAAAATACTTTTGGATAATGATGTGCTCTTCAGATAAAAGAAGATTTATTTCGGATGAGGTACAGCATCCTGGAGTTTGGTAACCATGGTTACGGCAAGGTGATGGTGGGAAGTCATCGAACTTCTTTCACGTCAAAAATTGTTCTCATGGTTTCTTCATCACGCCAGGGTCAACTTTCAGGAAATATGGAATAACTTCACGTATATCCCCTATTTGCCATTCTTTGTGACTAAATTATGAAATATCACAAATTAAAACCATAGCTCCACGATGTTTTATTGTTAATTTCCTCACAATGGTCACGATACATTAAAATCGGCCGATACATTTCCCGGCCCTTTAAGATCCTACATAGTTTTCTCATTCTTCTAAAGCACATGGAACCTTATGAATTCTCTGATCTTTTGTATCACTCGTCAGTGCTATTGTGTGACCTAACAGATAAATGCATGTCACGGAATTGTGGTAAACCATACACAAAACTCTACGCGTGGGTCTACGGGGACTTGCTGCAAAGCCCTATGAACAATAATCAAGGGTTTCACTAGCTCATGCTCCATATAATCATAAGCATTAACTCTAGCCCCCCCCCCCCCACCCTGTAGCCCCCCCCCCCCCCTCCCAACCCTCCCTCCTTACCACGTGTAGGCCTAATATATATATCTGTATTTACATACCGAGGATGTTTTCTTTTCACGGCAACCGGCGACCAAACCGTTTCAAAAGATGGAATGAAAATCACCTATTCATTTGTTTCCCAACAAAAAAACACGCCATGACCATATAAAAGCAAGAAGACCCACATATATCTGTCTTTCATTCATCGCAAATATTTGCGACTTTTCATCGCCGGGCATTCACATTGCTATCATTGTGTGGCAACATAATAGCCCGTGTATATGACTAGTGTTGTAACTACACCGCGACATGGGCTTTTACAACCAATGTTAATTTGAGTGATAATATCTTAAATATCGCCGCCGCGGTCTGCCCAAACAGGGGTAGGAGCACAGGAGCAGAAAACCGGAGAAAATCTATATCTTTTAAAGACTTTACAAAAGCAAAGTTTTGTTGTATGTCCCGCTCTTTGCGGTAGTCTTTTGACGGGAGATCTATCCATACAGATAGCCATGATGACATGACAAGATAGTCATCTTATCTGATTTCAAAACTGAAAAAATAGTTTTAGAATTCATGCATGACAGACGTTTATACAAAAAATAGTGTAAATTGTGGTCGATTTAGAGTCAAAGACCAATTTCGAACGATAATTATTCATTTATTTTCGGGCTTTATTGGTAATTGTGGAGAGGATA
This sequence comes from Strongylocentrotus droebachiensis, assembly GCA_035222895.1. Taxonomy (NCBI): domain Eukaryota; kingdom Metazoa; phylum Echinodermata; class Echinoidea; order Camarodonta; family Strongylocentrotidae; genus Strongylocentrotus; species Strongylocentrotus droebachiensis. The sequence continues at coordinate 152,954 of JAVYIG010000044.1, read as the reverse complement.
TACATAAGGGGTCTCTAAACGATGAGCCAGACGATTATTACTTCATAACAAAATAAACAAAATAATAAATATTCTTTGACATTAAGAACATGATATCGTAAACAGTCAAACTGTCCTGCAACTTTTGTCCTTACACACTGGCGCCGTGCGATGTGAATGGGTAATTTCTAACACAAAATATAGCGCCAGGAGAGCTTTCTTTTCTTTCTTAATCCCCACGAATCTGGCATAACTAAAACAAGATTTGCAAACTTGTGAAAGATTCTAAAGGAAGTGTCCTTCCAGAACGTTGTTCTTTTATTCATTTGTCTGTACCTTAAATAAGTGAGATTTGTTTCTGGTTTAGACGTTTAAAGATTTGTCTCTGGGGATTCAACGGACCCATGTATTCTAATGAAGGTCTTCTTTTGAAAAAGCATATGTGCGCCTTATAGGACCTGGAATATGCTTCTTTCAATTGTCGAATTATGCTTTCGATTTGTTTAAATGAAATTAGTGGTTTATCGCATTCTTGTTCTTCCAGTTCTTTAAGTCAATGATCAATTCATGTGCTTTATTTTATTTAAAAAATATATATATATATCATTCCCGTTTGTATGTAATAGCCTTCCTTTGGGTGTTTTATCTCAAACCTTTAGTACTCTCTGACTTCTTCTGTCCAATATTTGCATCCTCTCTTTATCATCTAGCGTTTCCAGCATTCCCCAGACCTCAATTTGAACTATAAATTACTTTATTACATTTTCAAAATCCTTTCAAATATATGCTTTATCTTATCTACTCGAAAAAATAAAGGGAATGAAATGAACATACATTATTTGTATTACACGTCTTTAATTTTTCTTTCGACCGTCTCTTTATTCTGAATTCCATCAAATACACATCCGTTTCGATATCTTTCAAAGACATTCCATATCATGCAAGCATTGAAAGGGAAAAGCAAATATAAATTCCAGTCTATTCCCTCAAGAGTCAATCAAATATTAAGATGTAGAAACGAATGACCAATTTTAGTCTGAGATCTATCATTATTATTCCACTATACTTCAATTTAAAAGAGTTACAGAAACGCCAAGTCCACTACCTACACTTTGGAAGTTTGGAACAATGACAGATGCAAGGCGTGACTTGTTGGCTTATCCACGCCTTCATGGCCGCGATAAATCAACCAAAAAGCCGCAGCCCTTCCTTTTTTACAAATGCCAACACCAAAAATTAGAAAAATCATTCGGCCAAGACTAAGCAATAACTTCCACCACATCACAAGAACTGTTCCATATCTGGGCAAAAGAAAATGAAATCATATTTCAACCCATCCGTGGACGTGGGAAAATGTCGTAAAACATCTAACGAACCTCGGGATGACGAGGTTCTAATATAGATTGCTTTCTTTTTCCATGATAAATATGCACACTCAGCTTAACTTGGCCTTAACTTGCTACGTTAACACGGTATCGTCGTAGTTTTCAACTTGAGGTTAGTGAAGCCTCGAAGTTGTAATCAACGATCCACTAACAACGATGCATGATAACTTCGAAAGTTTAAAACCAAGACATAAACTTAAGTTACCAGACTGTCGTGTGAACCTCATTCCTGAGAATGTTCACACTATAATGGTATGTGCAGTCGTAGGACTGGTTGCAGTAAGGATAGGGTAGGTGAATAATTGATAAATTGCAAGAACAAATTGGCCGTGTCACTAGGAAGTGTGTCGCCCGAAATGAAGGCACGTTCGATTTCGGCACCCTTTTGACCCCTGCTTCACTCTTGCCCTGTCTAAAAAAAAAAATGTGTATAGCTAGAGCCCAGGCGATCCCATGTACCTTAACAATGGGGATATGATATATCATCCGTGTGTGGATTTCAGTACGAAGTTTTCATTACTAATCTAAATGCACAAAAAGGAGAAAAGCATTCATATATTACTCCCGTGATCCGTTCTAAACTCCTCTCATTTTGGCCCACTAGTTTGTATTGCGTTTTGCGTTGAACAATTTCGTCATAACCCTACGGTACTTCTCAAACAGTAAGACCAATGTTATTGTAACCTCTTTTCTCTTTACGACTTATTGAAATCTTGCTATGAAAAAGGATTGGATTTCTCTTAGAATGAGACAGCTAGAGTGATAACACCGTCAGGTACTCTTTCACAGGTTTGATAATTGCGGCTGATACCAATAATTAATTAACAATGATACGACCTAGTCTGTTACTTTTTTTTATTGTTACACGCTCCCCGACAGTCAAATCTCAGCTGAATACAAGTAAGAAATCACTTCCTTTTGTCACGCCGAATCTAATTTTCCCCTTTCAGATTTATTGAGTCGTACAAATTGATCGACTTTTCCCGCCTATTGTTAGCGGCCCGCTCGGCATTGTTCGTCACACCGCTCGGCATTGTTCGACCGCATTCGGTCATCAAATCGTATAGACTCGATGATTAGTCGTGAAAGGACAATAAAGTAGATTATCTATGGGATGATAATAGAGTCGTGTGCAGCTGCCAAGACGGAATTGAATCATTCATCAATGGCAGCTATCAAACACCTTCTTTCAAAAGAAAAGCGATAAATTTATCGAGCAAGAAATACGGACTGCGACGAAGCTTTTGTCTGAGATTTGAATGCCTGTAATAAGGTTGTCTGCTACTTGTCTCTGAACACTTCGTTGACTTTGCATGCACTTTACCAGAGACTAATATTCCACTACATTTAACATGAATCATATCTAATGAAAATGTGATAACAATTTGTGTTTTATGTTGTTGCTTTAAAAAATGTATGGCTTTTTGGCAAAACTTCTAAAGACCATCCAACATTGTCAAATATAGATAGAGTTCCGATTTAATTTACCCGATTCTTTGGATCTATTTTTAAAAAATCTAGATTTTCCAAAGAAAGTTTTTAAAAATTCCGACTATATCCTTTGCAAATTCCCCATTCTTTTATGACATGATCATAACGACCGTTGCGGATTGTAATAATTCAGATAAACATGAAATTATCTAGAAACATCTAAAAAGTATGATTTATATGAATTTCTAGCATACAGTATCTCGATCGGTTCATTATCAGATACAAAGAAACGGTGTATTCAAATTTTTAGATGGTCCAACATGAAGGTCAAAAAATAGAAACGTCAAATAGAAACGTGCTAGTTGGGCTAAATCCAATCACCACTAGCTCCTACACCCCGTCAAGTTAGTTAGGTGTCGTTCTGTCGCTGACGGTGTGCAGTAGCACGGGGATGTTAATGAAGGAGTACAAAATGAGTGAGAAATGCAGAGGGGGTGAATTTTTCGGATTTAAAATAAAAAGTTGTGACTGATAAGAGAACAGGAAGGGGGTTATATTGGGGTTTGAGCCCTGTCGGCGTCTTAGTGCAATGCAGATTCGGTCGAGGCGCAAATTGGTCACTTTCTACACCTGTCAGAACTGATTTTCAACCTGAACCGTCACATTAAGGCAAAGGCCAGCTAGTCCGCCCCCATTTTCTCCGATGGAAATATCATGTTCTGCCACACAACATATATTATAGTGGTATCGTTGTATGCGCTGTCAAAAAAGAGAGCGAGATATAAAATCTAAGTAAAGTTGTAATAAGTACTGGAAATTATACAAGATATGATTAAATAACAATAAATGAAACTTGTCTTATCTATGAGAATTACTTATTCCAATTTCCCGGTTGAGTTGCCTTGCACTCTTGTTTAACGTGTCAATTTCTCAATTTAATAAACATGAAAATGCCCCATTTTTCTGTCCCCATTCATAATTTGTCAATCTTAAGATTAGGGCTATATTTTTCAATTCATCAACGCCGCTAAAGTCAAGTCATATTATTTACGGTGTAATACATCACTTGACCACAAGTTCAACTTTGATAGTATACATTTATATACCATCATTATCAGACCAATATATCCGTGATGAAGCTGTACCATGATGACTTTCTTTTGTGTGGGTTTCTGTGTGTGAGCCGACAGGCGGAAATTGGATTGCATAAAATAGTGAACATGATGATGATGAACGTTTATCAAACAGATGAAATTATTGGTCAAGATGACGAATCGGTGAGAATGGTGATCTAAAGGATTTGTTGCATAGTTTTCTTGAAAAGGTAAATGTTAGTTGGATTTTGTACATGACTCGTGTATTTCCAATTGATGCTTTTTGACAAAACGGTTAGTAATAATATTTTTAATTTCAATCTGTTTGACATGTGCTCGCAGTATTGCATAGGTATTTGCTAAATATAGTTATTTCAAATAAATTACACCGCTGAACTATCCATTTGTACAAGATTAAGGAAAACACTTTTGATTGAAGCAAACATTGTTTACACAGTTTCATAAGTAGGCCTATTCTTATTCCATGCCTTTTATAGAATGAGACAGCGTACCTACTTCTGCAGGTATCTGAACGCATTTCTACGTTGACCTCAAAATGTCTTGCTCAACAACTCAGTCGTGTACTTTTTCAAGTATGACCCTTTGGTTTCTACTCATGTTCTTGATTCTTTTGAAGATAATTAGCACATAATATAATTTGGTCATATTTGTATCTATTCTTTTTGTTTCAATTTGTTTAATTTAAAATATTACAACAAATTCGATATATCTAAGAAGAGTATACGTGACTTTGATTATATATACAAAATACTCAAAATATATCAGCAAATCATGAGCTTTACATAAGCGATGAAAACAACGGTATATTATGAAAGTGTACACAAGTCATAATTGAACTATACCACTAAGTGGTTATCCCCTTGCTCGGTACCATAAGTTTTCCTTATCAAATTTATTTCGACAAAGTGATATTTTTGACGCGACAAATTGCTCGAATTACGCATAGCCTCGGCGTCAACTTGTAATTGCACTACCAGTCGTTGACATTGAGCCCAATTTTGCACCCCTACAAAACAAATTACCCCCTTTAGGAAGATGCAACTCATATAGATTCACTATTCCTCAATAGTTAGACGTGTTTCTATTTATTTCTCTTTGTTACCAACAAAATTATGACAGTTCTGAACTCTAACTTTACAAACTTCTAAACATCGATTTTAGGAATATTAGAAGAAAATATTCGGTAAGCTAGATCTTTCAATTTTGATCAGATGATAAGTTTTCATGAACATCTTTCGTTGAGTTTGCGGTGGAGAACACAAGAGCGAGTGGTTTTAAAGTCACCTCTAAATTTGATATTGCTGCATTTCTCTTTTTGGTAGCGATTACGATCAACCAACTAGTTATTGGTGTATCTAAGCGGACCATTATCTGTCCCCAGTAATATCTTTGCTCATCCCTTTTCTTTGATTTTTTCCTAGATTCTTTAGGGAATCATCGGGCGCATCTTGCGGTTGATATGGATGGCAACTTTTGTATTCTTATCCCGAATCTAATCATTCATTTTAACCTTATTTTCGGGTCACATTGACAGTCGGTGAACAGTTATTAATAACTATATTTCCCATCGCTGCGGTCACAGTTCGTGTTAGTATTTCATTTCTACTCCCCCTCTCTCTCTCTCTCTCTCTCTCTCTCTCTCTCTCTCTTCTTTCCTCTGTGTTATATGTTATTTACTGATAGTTCATGATCTACAACTGACTAATTTATGCATGCTATAAACCCACTTATTTCGCATTGCGCCTCGCTGACACAACCATTACTCATTTAGCAGGCTTCCCTGCATTCTCACACGTCAATAGATACATTAGTCGCTTCTTTAAACAGGAATTCCACCATACACACATGACTATGGGAATCATTTCTCTCGAATCCTTTATCATAGCTTGATTATGACTTTTTATCAGACCCCCAGAAAAGGAGGAAATTCTGTGATGAATATTTGTGAGTGCCGCATTCTTTGTTCGTCTCTTTCCAAACCAATTGTTTGTCTGTGGCCCTTCATAGACTGAAAAAGGGAAAGAAGCTACCTGACCCAAAACGATTTCGGGTTCCTATTATCAGTAATCAGAACTGTTCTAAATGACGCTACTGATAACCATCTGTAACCGGGATACTTTTTCATAATTTTATAGCACTCGAGCAAATATTCAAGGCATGCTTGCGTAAATGGTAACAAAATTGTATACAAATATTTTTGTGAGGATGATTTGGATTTAACTTGTAAATATGCGAGATGATTTGATTTTTATCATGGTCTAAAATCTGAAAGGAACTTCTGGCCAAAGCACCGTGACTAAATTAGTTTAATCAACTTGGAATTGGTTTGAGGAAAATTAGATCCTGGCGATACAAATTGCTTATTCTTGTCTCAGGTTGCATAACAATAATATTCATAAAAAGAAGGCTTATTCATTAAGCTCTGGCAACAGGTGGAAAGACATATTTCAGGATGTGGAACGATTAAGACTGATGGTGTTTCTTTAAGTAAGTACTAATCATAATCAATGGTAGAGGGCTATAACTGACAATAACTATGCCAAAGGTGCAATAAAACACAACAGTGCTGGGTTGGCAACTTGTTAGGCCCACTATGTTGTAAAAAGATAGACAGGCTTAGGGCTAGGGTTAGGTTTAGGATACTAGACTGTGGGACTTACCTGGAACACCTCTTGAATGTGGGGGCTGTACCTCGGCTTTGAGTGGAATCTGAGGCCTTCTTGGCGTCGGTCTCACCTTGACAACATCACCACCGGATGCAGGTACAACATCTCCTGCTCCAGGATTCCTGTTCCTCTTTCTTCCATTCTTGCGAGCTTCGACTCCGTGCTCAACCAGGCTGTCCAGGCACACCAGGCCGACGAAGATGGTGTAAATTACGGCACGGTACATGGTCCTTCAGAAAAGAATCTCCAAGTAGACAAACACACAAATTACAAGTGAAATGCCTTGATGGTCTGTCCAATCCTGCGGATAAGCAATCTAACAAACACTTGAAGCAGTTAAACACGTATACATGTCACTGAAGTCTGTTCAAAGAAAGTAGCGAGTGAGATGTGTAAGACATGGGTATTTAGTGAGAGAGAGAGAGAGGAGCGAAATATTTTAGGCTTCTGCTCCCTGCGGCGTCCCGTACTGATATGCCTCACTACGCTTTGCACGCACGGCCTTTTATCCTTCGGTGCGATTGAGAGCGACGGATTGAAGCGGGAGGGAAGAGCTAGGTGGAAGAGAGAAAAGGCAAAACCAGTCAACTGTCCCAGCTCCAGAATTCAATTGATCGGATGAAGTAGCTTGCTTTTGACCCTGGGAAAGTTTGTCTCTTGAATGAAGACGATAGCAGGTACTACCTGCTCACCTTAAGAAGTGCGACCGTACACGCAGACGAAAAAATAGCCGATACGAGTTACAAACAAGTTAACACATTTTAAGAACTTTCCTTTCCTGTCGCTCCACTGAAAACAAAATTGAGAAAAAGTCAATCGCGTTCATATATCCATGGGTATAGCTGATAATCTAAACTCACGACCCTTATATGCAGAGCAGATAACATAACATAGCATAATTCTTCATCATGAAATAATGTCAAAATATTAGGTCTTCCGAATGATGATCGCACGAGATGCACACGGGAACGAAAAGTAATGATAAAAGGGCGACAGATCAACTACATGTACAAAAATAGATTTTAGCTTCAAAGTACATTTATTGCGAAGTTAACAAAGTATCAACCCTTGTAAGTTCTTCAGTGTAATGCTTGAATCCTCTGCGACTCTGAATGCGAATATTGAGTGAATGAAGGAGAGAGTGAGTTATTCGTGCTTTGATAATGAACTTGACTTCCACCTCACACGTGCTACCGTTCCTACAGAGCGAAACGTCAAATTATGATGTTCGGGTGCGAAATATTATGACGAATGACAGAATGGCTCCTTCGAGTGTATACAATCTCCGTGCGTGTGTGCGTGTCTGTGTGTGTGTGTGTGTACGATCTATCCGACAGCGCGGTTGATGATGAAAACAAAGTTGGTGAAAGTGAATTCAGTAATGTCGAAATATGCTATTGCTATATACGCATACAACTTTCACTTAGGATCGGAGTTGGGGAATGCGTCGGTGATTGGTCGGTATTCGCATGACGTCATTTTAAAGTTAGTAAAGAGTAAAAATGCATGGTAATAAAGTCATAGAGGATGATGTGTTTTATCGAAGGGAATGTACTGACGGTCTTTCTGTCATACAATAGTGATGATTATAATTATTTGGAAGTAGATTGTGTTGTATTCTGGCAACTGTCATGTTTATGATGGGGGTTCCTCGCTTTTTTCTATCTCGTGGTAATCGAATGTTTTTTTATCATGCATTATATGAAATATGTGGCGATGGTTAGGTTTAATAGGAGAAGAATTATTTATGATCAGCAGCGAATGAGACAAGATAATTCAATGTTAGTTCTCAGGAATAACAGATAAGAGGTCAACTAAACAAGTTTACGAGTATATAAGAAGAGATCTTTCTATAATTATGTCTAAGGTATCAGGCAATTCGAATATATTATGAATAGTGAATATTCAACACTGCCAACACTTTTACAAATACATTTCCTCAATATTCACAATAAAATATAATTGCTTTTAAGTGAAATTGAATGTGAAACGAACACAGAGGTCATTTAATGAACATCTATAAGATTATGATAAAATAATGTGACAGCTTGAGGTCAACTTAAGAACTGTACGATTACAAAGACTTTTGGGAAATGAGCTTTAAGCAATTTGATATGGCCAGTCCTTCGCCTTTTAAGACGTGTGAACATCACAATGATATGTTAAATTATACGAGCATGATTATGTAGGCAATAACATACAGTTTTGAAACTGCCCATGAGTTAATTACTAGAACGCCTTTGCGATCGTGTAATCTATATATTTTATCAGAAAGAAGCAACCGAATGAATATTACATTTCTAGCATCATCAAGTCTATGAATCAGTATGACTCTCAATTAAGATAATGAATACAATTATAGTATAGTTTTTTTTTGCTGATATAGTTTGGTGATAAATCTGTTCAATAATTGTCTGGTTTATGTTCTTCGAAATGTTTATTTTAAAGACCAGATTATATTCCCTATTTGCGATATCGGGTAAAATACCAACAATATATTTCCAAAAATCCTTTACATATATGCGTATGAGACGGAGGGCTAAGGGGGCATGCAAGGGCTGCAGCCCCCTCCCCCCCGAAAATGTTAAAAAATACCATTTTTCGAGTAACCGTCTCCTCATTATGATGTGATCAGTGAGGTGGTTTCTTGTAATTTTAATGTCATCTGCACGTTTTAATTGCCGACATAAAATGCTATTAGGCCTACACAATACTCAAACAGTGATTAATTCTATGATCAAGTCTCTATTATTTTGCTCTTACAAAACTTAGAATAATGGGCCTGATATGTTTTTGACATGAATGAGGCTGGTTGAATAATAAGAGTTCCTTAATTAAAAGGAATTGTTTATTTGAGGAGTATTCATGTAAAGTCGAAGCTGGAATGAAAATTGTAGTATAAATGCACATTTTTCGAAATTATATGAAGAAGAGGTGCAGGTATTGGGGGCACTGTTAGTTGTGCCCAACGCCCCCACCCCCGACAAAAACGAATTGCAGAAGTGTGTAAGAACTAAAGGAAGACGAAAGGGGGAGGGGAATGGAACGTGAAAAGAAGATGTTATGACCATCTACAATACCCTTTCTTCATTTGATGACCTTATTCTAATTCATGTCATTCACCTGGTAAAACTGGAGGCACCCCATTTATACACCAGTACTACCCCATTAATGGCTGGGCCAAGATATGACACGGATACAAAGTATCACAACAAAAGTGCAACCGATGATGATCAACGCCCTCATTTATTTTGAACCACGGTTATAAAAAGGTGATCGAGACCAACCGCATGGTTAACATGTGAGGGTACTACTGGAAATAGCAATCATTTGGCATTGCATATCATTAGAAAACTACACGAGTTCTGAATACTATAATAATGAGTCGTTTAATTGCCAAGTACAGTATTAACAAGCGTTCAAATATATATACAATTCAAATGGGATGTTCTTTTGAAACCACGAAGTAAAACTTTGATAGGAAACTAAAAATAACTTTAGTTCAAACAAAGTACTCCATGTTCGATTTCCATTAACTATCCATTCATTAATAATGCAATATTTGGAATTTGAACATAGTTATGTCACAACGGCGATGCAGTCTCGCTTCCATATCAATTGTCTTTGCAAGGCTCACAGTCTTTTTTACCAGGATAATTACTATACCATGTAAACTATGGATGTAGTCAAGTGATTATCTGATTGTGATTGTTCCAAATAGGTAGCTTTTTGCGTAAGTAGAAATCGTTTCTTACCTCTTAGCATTAAATGATTGTGACAATATGATTTATTCTTGATAGATTAAGTTTTGATTTTCTCAGAATCGTATTGATCAAGCTGAAGGATCATAGAGATTGATCATTAAAGTTATGAGAAGATATAAGTTTTATCTATCAATAATAGTGTAGTGTCACAATAATTTCAATACAAAAACGGTTAAGAATAATTGTTCTAACTTTATGGGCATCAGAGTATTCGGCTTCAAACATTATTTCTTACTATTTATACCAATGATGTGACACGTATTTTTTCACGTGTAGTTTTTGTAAGACGCGTGTTCTGTTTTAATGGTTGTGTTAATAGAATACCCTCACATGTTTGCGATGTGGTTTTTCTCTTTCACGTTTTATGATTGTGTTTCGTTGGGGTAAATTGCTTGACTTGTGAAGTGAACTCATCTCCTTTGAATCTCCTCCCCCATTCATACTGCAGCAATATAAATAGGCCTACAATTATCCATACAATAATTATACGCTAGGTTTACCAACAGAGAACGAAGAAGGGAAAAGGTAATGCGAGAAACAATTAAGAGCAGTTTAAAGCAAAAGAAGCCGTGTTGAAATTGGAGTTAATTGAAAAACTAGATGACTAGCCAGTTACAAATCCCTTTTGTGAATGACTTCTCTTCGTTATTTTTTTTAAGGGAGTAAAGTGTGTGAAACATCTTATTTATCTCCCGGAAGTAAACATGACGTCAAATGCACTTGCGCACTCAAAGCTCTGTCTCACATTTTGTGTCTTAGTAAGCGACGAGAAAGTCTTTCTACATTATGTCATTCGGTGTGTTTGCCCTAAGAAAGAAGTTATGGACTTTATTTTAGATAAATTCCAACAATTATTGAATGAACAAATTCTCTGAATAGTCAGTCATCTTCATTCTTAAATGAGATTACGTAATTACACTCTTTATCAAAAGTGGTGCTTATCATTGTCATGAGCCTTGGGGCAATGTTTCCTTACAAATCGAAGATAATATAGCTAGATAATGAATCACCTTCAATCCTTCATCATTATTGATCAGATTTGCAAGGTTTATCAAAGAGGATTTATTTTTTAAAGATATGTCACAATTTTTACACGTACAATTTTTAATGTTTTAACAAGACTACCTACTATTTACTGTCAGGCGATGTATCACAATAATATGCCCTAAATCAATGAACAAGTTAATATGTGCCCTTGATTATAAGAACTTTTCCTTTAGAAATATTTATATGTACTAAAATGTTTATCGTCAGATCGTCGACGATCCATGATTCGTGTTCTTGCTTCATCAGAAAATGATAGAAAGAAATAGGAGGAAATCGAGGACTCGCCGGAGTGGACCTTGAACTTGGGTCGTCGTTCAATAAACACACAAGACAGTCTGATCAATTCGTGTTTTACGGTCCAACTCAAGATGAAATAGAGACGCTCGATCTCTTCGTTTTTTAGATGGAGGAATTAACCTAACAGAGCAGAAAGCATTGGCTTCCTTTCAAATTGGGAATAACGCATTTATTTGGGGCTTGGAGGAGGTACATATAGGGGCGAAATCGACTATTCAGATTAGATTGTTGGTTTGTATCTCAGGGCCTAAAACGGCAACGTTATTGTTGTTTCGAAGAAAGACGTATTAAATACTTTCGCCTCATTCCTTTATAGGATTTAACATCTCCTAATTTGGGTCAATTATTCTTTTGATTTTTTAGTTTTCGTCTAATTTAACCACTTATTCCCATCATACTTCGATGAACCAATAATCATTGAAATTCATTGCTAACTGTTCTGCCTGTCTCTCCCGTTTTTAATTTGACGTCTTTAAACCACGTTAATCTTGCCCCTGTTTTCTTCCTTTATATTTTATTCTTCACTTAATTTTTCCACATCAGACGTTCACATTGCCCCGCCACCTCCTCCTCCTCCTCTTTATCCTTCTGCTCCTCTTTCTCCTTTCTCTTCCATTTCCATCTGTTCGTCTTATATTTTTCCTGTTGTTATTCTTTTATTTCACAATTCCTCTCCTCTTCCATCTTCTTTGCTTCCTTCTTGTTCTCCCTTAGTTATGTCACTGCCTTTCTCCTCTTATTCTTCCTCCTCACACCCTCGTCACCTTCTTATCAGTTCTTAGCTTTTGCAAAAAAAGCTTAAATATCACATAAATATTAGAGTGTCCATGGTAGTTATAATTGTTATGAATATATGTATCTCAGACAGAAGATATATAGAAGAGAACATTATTTTCCTCCCAGGTCCCTTTGTCAATGCGGCTATCGATTCGATTACGACGTTCCCCGGTTGAAAAGAGCCCATGCAAAGATTGAAGGTGACTTGCATCAATCATGGATCAGCGAAACAGAGAGTAATTATTATCGATCTGTTCCGGATATCGATATCAGTGTAATGATTAATCACTATTATGGTAGTGGCACATAGTTATCATGTTTCAATTTGATGATCATGCATGCGAATAATGTGAAATGGAACATAATTTGTAAAACAATATATACAATTTAAAGGATTAAATGGAGAATGAATTTAGAAAAATGAGTTCAAATAAATAGGTGTGTTGTGTTGTAGTGAGGTTGATACTTCCGTGTTAATAAAATCAATCAATTAAACTAAATACTTTGAATATGGCAACAATGGTGAACTGGATATAAGTTCATAGACGGGCCAAAGAGGAGGTCATGGAAAATATCACCCACCCCCCACCCCCTTAACTCTAGATCGTGCATTTTCTACAGGCAAACCAGTAGATCTACTAATTTAGGTTGATGATCCATGTTCATACCTTTTTAAATGGAACTATATAGATGATTTATGAACGCTGCATGTTTTTTTTTTCTTCGAATTTTGTCCTGCTCTTATACCTGCATTTTATTTAAAGTTTTGTTTAATTTTTATGTTTTTGCTTGCTGCCATATATACATCGACATTGAAACTATTCAATATTCAGGTTATTTGCCGATGTATTAAGTTAATGTCATAAAGGCAGTCATACAAATGTATTTAATTGTTAATGTAATACAAACTTTAAAATTTCAACATGAATCTAATTTATTTAATATTATATTTTGCTGTTTCAGCAAATTGAAATTCATATTTCATAGGTCTTGAAGTTTGCTCGTGATGATCATTAAACATTAGAACCATAACATAATTCCAATTTTCAAGGTATCTGGTATAAGCTACATAATCGATCTCAAATTGCGAGGCTCCCCGGCCTAAAAGATGGGGCAATGTTAATCATGAAGGTTATTCTTATTAGTCATGGACCAGCGAATAAGCAGGACTGCTTAATATCGATCTGTTCCGGTATCAATATTTCGTGAAACCAAGCGGATAAGTAATGACGAAGATACATTAAGCAACTATGTGTGTAAAGGTCTCGTCGAAATGAACGGAATGAACATAAATATATATATATACAGGGGACAAGGTGCTTCTCCAAACGCCCACAAGAATGTAATTTATTTCTTAGAAAATCGCCCAATAGTGGTTAAAGAAAACCCCACCCCAAGAAATAACTTTAGTTATTCTGAGAGATTTATAGTAGTCTTGACCATAAATCTACAAGATTCTCCACCAAAGTGTAATGATAAAGGCATAAAGCAAAAATAATGTACAGTTTTTCAGCACGACATGGGCACCGCCATTTCCTTGATAACATGACGTTCTGTACGAAGTCGTTTATCAAATTTATGAATGCTTCCTTGCCAGGTGTGTGTGTGTGTGTGGTGGTGAAGCATTTCATTCACCTGCTATTATTCTTTGTACTACAATAGGCCATTTTCGTAATGTAACCAAATTTAATGCATACGTCTTTGTGAACTGCCTCAATACAAATTATTTCATTCACCTGATAAGAATAATAGTATTTCAATAGACAGAATCCAAACTGCATATATTAGTTGTTGTCAGGTTGGACAAGCATTATGGCTTGACCTACCTAGCAACACTTAATATATACAGTTGCATTCTGAATATTGAAATACTATTATTCCTATCAGGTGAATGAAATAATTTGTATTGAGGCACTTCACAAACACGTATGCATTCAATTTGGTTTACATTACGAAAATGGCCTATTGTCAGAACGCAATTTACATGAATAAATTGGTGCCCTGGTTTTGCATGAATGAAGTAGGTTTGTCAACTCCTATATTTTAGTATTTTTAAATAAATGAGTTACAAGTTATTGTCATCCTGGTTATACATTTTCACCAAATAATTTGTTTACCTTCTCAGCTATATGATTTTTCCTCTTTGAAAATTACAGGATTTGTTATTGAATTAAAAAGTCTTTCCAACTAAAGCTTGGTACATGATACATGTACAACTTCGCCCGGCGCGTCACATTTTCACCCATGCATGCTAAAAGGCATTACATCATGCCATTTATATATCTCTTGTAAACTTTCGTAAGGATTTCGATTACATCAAAGGGCAAGAATATATATGATATTTCAGAATACCTCCACTTATTCTGTCGGGTGAGGTTTCTTTTAAAGGGATCCGGTAACTTTGTCTCAGATTCTGAAACAAAATTCTGGATTTAACTCATGCTGCAATGATAATTATAAACCTTTAGGTCAGTCAGGAACCCCATGACTTTTACAAGCCGATCGCCTGTCCGATAATCAAGATATTTATGATTGGAATTACAAATGTTGAAAACCGTTTGCCAAACAGTGTTCATAACACTACAGTCTATTGAGGAAAACGAGTATGGTAAAACCGGTCACTCAAAGATTTTTTACTTTTTTGAGGCACTTCTTGATCATTTTGAAGCGTAATTTTTAGGGCTTCAATATTACACCATATTATAGACACTGATAACAAGTAGGGCCGTGTATCTCAGAATTAACATTGTTAAACGATCCCTTTAATTTCTGTCCAAACTTTTAATTTGCACATTTGCATAATTATATAAACACTGTAGCCAATAATGTTAGAATAACATTCTCTAACTCTTTTCATGAAATGATTGTGATAATGTGATTTATTCTTGATATGTGAAATGTATATCTTCTCCCTACTTAATTGATCAATGACAATCTGAGAAGATATAAACTTTATTTACCAAAATGAAATCATTTTGTCACAATCATTTAATTTAAAAGAGGTCTGAAAAATGTATTCAATTTTTATGGGCAACGGTGTTATATATACCTGGAAGTCAACAGTTAACCGATGAATGTAAATGTAAGACAGTGCAAATGTTCGGGTGCGAGCGATGAGTGTTATAGAAAAGGGAATTCATACTTATGAACTTGGCAAGACTTTTGACTTCTGACATATCGGAGGAAATGTTTAACAACAAACTATGGAAGTATTTAATATCCTCATACCTCACACAGAAGGGTATACGGACAAGCTCAAACGTGGGTGATGTTGGAGTGCTTACACACACCAAGCAGGAAGATGGAGTTCAAGTTAAAGGGAAAGTCCACCCCAGGATTTTTTTTAGCTGACGATATAGACCTAATAATACCATGAAGAATGATACAAGTCTCATTAAAATCCATGATCACATAACGAAGATATATCGACTTTTTTATCGAAAATCAGCCGCCCCCCAAATGCAAATGCGTTACATGGGCAAAAAACGATCGCCAAAAAATAACCGATAGTATCGAAATTGTGACGTATGTTGCGAGCTGCCTTCTTATTTCGCAGACATTCACTTTCGCTCGCGGTACACTGTTATCGCACTGACACGACGAATCATGAATGAAAGTGAAAGCGAAAGTGAATGTCTCCGAAATAAGAAGGCAGCTCGCAACATACGTCACAATCGTTTCATGCCCATGTAACGCATTTGCATTTGGGGGGCGGCTGATTTTCGATAAAAAAGTCGATATATCTTCGTTATGTGATCATGGATTTTAATGAGACTTGTATCATTCTTCATGGTATTATTATGTCTATATCGTCAGCTAAAGAAAATCCTGGGGTGGACTATCCCTTTAACCTCCCATCTCTGTCTCCCTGCAGCCAAGTTAATAACTCTGCTCCTTAATAGCAGCCAAATAACTTCAAATATATTCTCTGGTCAAACTTGGGAATGTGGCTTAACTCGATGTGCTTTTGTAGATTTATTTCACAAACAAACGATTCAAGAATGCTAGACGCATCTATGTATTGCTATCTACTTGGATGGAACCCATGCATGTTCCTATCCATTACAGTAGCTATCAAAAGGTGTTTGTTATTACATGTATAACTTTACACAAAGCTATTTTATTTATTCGAAACCTTCACCTCATAATGGCAGGTGAATAAAATACTTCATCGCCACACGCACGTCGGAAGGAAAAATCAATAAATTTGAATACATTTACTTAAACGAATTCGTATAGTATACGTCACGTAATCAAGAAAATGTCTTGCTTTATACCTCTCTCATAATTTTGTAGATTAATGGGCAAGCATACAATAAATCCCTCAGAATAACTACAGTTATTTATTGGGGTGAGGTTTCCTTTAATTTCGTTGTAAGGCTCACCAAACCAGATCTTAATACATTGTGCAACCTCCTCCTTCTCCCCTCCTCAACATTCATTTTCACCAAGTTCATGGAAGGTCTAGGGGACTTTCTCTCCATCACTTTGTCTTCCGAAATGGCTTACCTCCCAAAGCTCCCAAAACAACTCGAAAATCCTTTCAGACCAATGCTGTTCTCTATATTGCCGGGCTTGAAACTGATTTTTGGCGGCAAAATCCCCGTCAGATTTTCTCATCCGTCAGTATGCTGTCGTCTGACTGTATTTACGGTACACAGGACGCGCTTTAGTGCATGTTTAAGCTTGCCAAAACGTGGTAATGTGTTTTCCAAGTTATTCTTTAGGCGCGGCTGGCTTGTTAAAACAACATTGCCTTTGTTCTGGGGTTTATTATCGGTATTTCTTGGGATGGTATGGTATTGGTTTGGTACAATTTTATAAAGGAAACGTCCAGTTTCACAAGCTCATCGAATGTTCAAAAAATTTGATTTGATTTTCAATGAAGGATGTACATAAAAGATGTACAACTGCCCCCCCCCCCCCCCTCCAGAAAAAAAGACGATTGAAAGTGCTGGTATGAATCAGCCCGAGAGCAACCGAAAGTGATTTGAATGAAATGATTTTTCTGGATAGTGACCTCACAATAATTTTTCTCACACCTTTTAAACATTCTTGTACCTAGCAAAATGATTTGCTGAGAACACTGGCAACTCCCTCTCCCCCTTCCACCCTACCGTAGCCTTGCTGAAATATGCTCTCCGATAGATCATGATGGTTCAATTTGCATGACTTGTATCTCTTTCGTTGAAAAGTCACTTTGATTGAAAAGTCATGACGAGAACAGAAGAATGTAGGCCTACCATCTCTATCATGTGTCTGTCTACACATCATTCGTGAAACATGCAGAATCAATATTTGTCGTTTTAAACTTTTCCCAAGAGAAGGGTACTATTGTCCAGAAATAGTCCATCGCTCTCAGTTTCTTTGTTTATAGTATTTGTTAGATTTTTTCATAAAATCGTTAATAGTTCCTACAAAATTAATGACTGATCCAGGGGAAAAGGGGTTACCCCCCCCCCCCCCCCCCATTGGCAGATTCGAAAAATATTTTTTGTATTTATTCAGAGATTTCGAAAGCATTTTGTGGGTTCTATCTAATGCATCTTTTTTGGACTGTAAGGGGAACAAAATAGTTCAACATTTTCAAAATGAAACTTTTATCAACCTGCATATCGCCACAGGTGTACGGCTTTTTCTCTTCCACTGTGAAAATAAATAGCATCTAACGTCACTTAAAACTTTCGCCATGTCATAATCCAAATGACAAAAGAGACCACTTCTGTGAAGGTGTATAGTGGGGTGCAAAGTGGACATCATCCATGTCTCAAATCGGCAATCCTTTCAAACAAAAGATGTCTACCACAATCGATTAGACGAACAAATTGGTGTTTAATTCACACCTCTTTGTCGAGATTTCGCAACGCTTGCGCATACCCCTCTTTTGTTTCCACTTTCGTTTCTTAAATCCCTATTCAGTCTGGTTAAGAAAAAGAAGATCGGATTGAATTGTTGCTAGCATCTTTGTATTGTGATGTTAACTCTTTAGTCTTCGAATTGTCACCATCAGCTCATTTTAGCTCGTTAACACCACCCCCCCCCCCCCCGTCTCCTCTCCCATCTCGATCATTATGAATTACTCAACATTTTATGTCTGGTAATCAAATTTGCATTGCGTTATAAACTCTCTCTTCCAAAACCAAAATATTTTATCCCCACTATCTGTGTGTGTGTGTGTGTGTGTGTATCATAAAAATACCAATATCGTAAACACTTCTCACAGATATGAGGTGTTTTTTTATATAAACATTGACTTTGCTTCATCAGTACTTTTTTGGTGTGTTTGTGTGTGTGTGTCATAAACATACCAATATCGTAAACAGTTTTCACAGATATGAGGTGTTTTTTGTTAACATTGACTTTGCTTCATTAGTACTTTTTTGGTGTGTTTGTATGTGTGTGTGTGTGTCATAAAATACCAATATCGTCAACAGTTTTTCACAGATATGAGGTGTTTTTTAAAAATATTTACTTTGCCTCATCAGTACTTTTTTTCCGCAGACTGTAGTTTACAAAGCGCGCGTCTTAAAATAGAAGGGCTTAAGGGCATTTTAAAAAGTGTTCAGGTAACATGATTAAGAAGAAATAGAATGAAAGAACTGGCTTCTGTTTAACGTCACACTACTACAGGTGTCTAGTATGGAAAATTTCTTTTAAAGAAGGTGAGTGTCTGGTCTACTGTCCTCAGAACTGAATGTCTTCCCTTATGTATTGTCTTTTTTTTCTTATTTCAATCAATTGTATTGTCCAGTACTTAGGCTGGATGCAATCATTATAGGCGCGTGTCTAGAACAGTAATTAAGAACAATATCAACCGTCTGAATTAATTTCAATGGAGTTAAACGTCTCGAAGCTGTACCTCTTTGAACAACACACAACAAAGACGTTGCTTTTGATGTGTTCGATTAAAGGAGATTCATTTGATCAAACACTGATGTTGGTATTGATAAACAGAATAGGCAGGCCTTGTCATTAGCCGTCTAACTGACCTAACTGAAAAGTGGAATAAAAGGCAATTGAATCCACCCCTTTCCTGGTGGCGTTGATTTTCATGTCTCAACTTGAAAAGAGTATAGAGCGGATGGTTATTCATAGCCTAGACTAACAGGCAAATTTCAGTATATGTAATTAAGTTGTTTCTGAACATCTACTGATAATGAGGAATTAATCTTTTGAAGCCATCGTACCGTAGCAACCAAACTCTTCTCAATTTTCAGAATGCTCCGGAATCAATTTGATTTAGGAATTCAAAAGAATGTTTGAATATAATTAAGACCATGACTTAAATGAGGAGTTACATAAAGTGCGGGTTCTTAGAAAATCACAAATATGGCAAATAGCGTATTACTAGAAACTGGTAAGCTAACAGATGGCCAAGATGCAAATTTTAGGTCAACTACATATCGGGTGATTTATACAAATACAAATAAAACAACCTCCATAGCATACGGGATATGCGAGAGATTCGCCGGAAAAATAACGATGTTTTAATGCCGTCACAATATGAACCAAACCTGCCAAAGCAGACGACATCCCACAAAGAATGAACATAATTGCAATGCTTTTATTTCTCAAATTATAATGAGTTTAGTGTATATAAATGTGATGGAATTTTACACCATTCAAAAAGGGATATGACCCCCATTCTGATAACTAAAATCTTTAGTTTGTAAATACACAGGATAGGCGTTAATGAACAATCAAAGAAACCACACTTTCAAATTAAAAATCCTCCGGAATGATAGCATGGACGCAGGGGCGGCGATTTCTTTTCATGACCGGGGGGACGAAACGCGAGGAACGAGGGGGGAGTGACGTCATGAGCAAAACGTTTTTTTTTTTTTTTTTTTTTTTTTGGGGGGGGGGGGGAGAAGAAAAAAAGTCCGAATCATCACCGCTCTTACATGTTATAGCAGGCCCCGCGGAACGTTTTTCGAAGTGGGAGGGGGGTGGGGGGGGGGGCTAAAGTATTTACGATCAGATAGGGCAAAGCAAGTGGAGCGTAAATCGGCGTGGGGTCCTGGGGCAAAGCCAGGGCCCTGGGAACGATTAAAAAAAAGAAAAAAAAAAGCGTCATTTGTGGCTGTCGGCTGTGTGACAATTTCGTACACGAAGCATAATGATATACATTAAATATATCAGACAAATTTTTTTTTGCAGGGGGTGCGCTGCAGCACCCCCAGCACCCCCGCTTCCCAGGGCCATGGGCAAAGCCCGGCGGGGGTCAGGTCTTTAGGCATTTAATAAGGGTCAGATGAGCATATTTTGATACCTTATTTGTGACACTTGTATGCAGGTAACAAATCGGAGTGGGGACCAGGGGGGCGAAGCCCCCCAGAAGCTCAGCGCTTTCAGGCATTAAATTACGATCAGATGATCATCCAGGAGCCGCCTTAGGGCCCGTGGTGGGGTGTAGGGGGCGGAGTCCCCGGAAGCTCAAGGTTTTAGGCCTTTGAACATGGTTAGATGAGCTTCCAGTGGCCCGCTTAGGGCCCTGGTGTGGTCCAGGGGGCGGAGCCCACGGAAGCTCAGGTGTTTTAGGCATTTAATTATGGTCCGCTGAGCAACAAGGGGGCCTTAGGGCCCTTGGTGGGGCTAAGAGGGCAAAGCCCCCGGAAGCTCAGAGAAAATCATGCCATTTCAGCAACATTTGTAAATTAGTCACTGGTATCGAATTAGAAATAAACCACGTTTGAATTTTATCGGGGGGGGGGGGGGGGTACTGCCCCAGGCCCGAGTGAGTGAGCATATTGAACGAGAGGGGTGAAGGTGACGAAATTGACTACTCCCTCACAGGTTTTGTTGTATTACAAAATTATATTCCTTAGAAAAACTTTAGTATGAAAAGAAAGAATATACTTTTTTCACACTTTACTTTCTACAATATTTACTTGAACATTTTAAAGGATATTATGCGAGGGAGCATAGCTCCCGAGCCAGAAGATTTTTACATTTTTATGTCTAAACGCTTAATTTTTAAGTCTAAACACTGCACTCTTGGACCCTCCAAAGCCTAATAGTGTGTTGCAGTCTTTAGTCAGTATTTGCTGTACATTATTTGTTTGCACTTTTTCAAATTTTCCGGGGGGACGATCCCCTCCTACAAAAATCGAGGGGGGGGGGGACGTGTCCCCCCCCCCCCCCCGTCCCCCCGGGATCGCCGCCCCTGCATGGACGTCATTTGTTCCCTCTTGAAACGCCGAACATGCCGCGGTGTATGCAGTTGAAAATACAATGGCGTCTTATTTTGTTTACAAGCGACGGATTCCTTTTTCTTTTTTTATCCTTGCATTTTTCATCAAAATAATACCATGCACGGTGTTTAGAGTGAGGCAACAGATTAAACATTTCGCCTGAGGGTATTGAAGTAAGAGAAATAACTGAAGAAAAGATGACAAAACAGGCACTGAAATTGTGTGAGATGTCATGGGACATCGTCTGCTTGTGCACACCATGTTCAACATGTGACGTCATATATCTCAGCAGCGACCGGAGAGCTTTTCAGGTGCTATGTCGGGGCTATATCTAAGCGTTTTGTAATTGTTAAAAATCATTACTTCGAATGTTTCCAAGCATTGGCTTTTGCTAACCTTGGCCAATCAAAGTTTGCAATAATGACATTAAAGTTAGTTTTTTAAATCAATGAACCTTCTCTTTAAAGATAGCCATATTTCAGAACCCGAAATAATGAAGTAAAATTATTGGTCAAATTGCATGTCATCATAATATAGAACATCTGAAGTAGATAATTATTTTCCTCTTGTTTCTTCTCCTTATTCGTTTCTCCTCATCTTCACCTCCATACATTTTTCTCTTCCCCCCCCCCCCCCCTCTCTCTCTCTCTCTCTCTCTCTGTGTTTATAACCTCTCCCTATCTCTCTGTTTATGTAATCAGGTAATTATTATGTTTTAATGAATACAAATGGAGTGATGCAAATAGCCACTTTCGTTAAAAGCATGTTAATTTGGAAGGACGTGTAATAGACAATGTTTGTGTCGATCGCGGCAAAACACTCCTTATTCTCAACTCAGAAAATCAGCCCAGTATTGTGACGATTCTAAGAACCTTGTTTAACAAAGAATCGTTTACAAGCCAATGACACGAAATTGGTATTAAGTTGTTTGCGGTACATCTAGAGACGTAACAAGTAAACTCAGACATTTTGACACTACTTCATTATATGAATAGTAACAGAGTATGTTTGCAGATTAAATCTATTAATTGCCATTTTAGATCGATACCTTTTACTGTTTGCTATTGTATTATTTTGCTGTTTTCAGACATGAACGGCTTTTTTAATGAACGAACTTATTCACAATCGATTCTGAAATTAATCACAAAGATGGGACTATTTTGCGCATATTTTGACTACAGCACTGTAGCATAAGAAGAATAAAAAGAACTGACTAGAAATCTAAAAGATTATGCAATTAGCACAATGTTAGATGCATTTTAAAATGTTTTAAGTTTTGACGTCATCATAATGAGATCATTAGCCAAGAGAGAGAGCTTTCTTATAGATCTTGGTTTGTGTTTTCATCACTGTCTTGTTTCCAAGTTGTGATGCAGCAATGATTGGGTGTTGAGTGCATCTCTTTCACTCATTCACTAATCCCTCACCTCGATCCGATATTGGTTGACACCAGTTATAAAGAGTTTAAAGCTTGTGGTTTGAAGATTCCATCAAATCCTACTTTTCAACAAAGAGGATATTGAGAGCTTCTCGTAAAGGTGAAAATAACTTGTCAGCCTTCTCACCCTTTACTGAAAAATATAAAAGCAATATCAAATGATAATGATTGCTTTTACAATGGACCAAAATATTGATGGCACAGTCATGTCGGTAAAGTCACGCGTGTACATTTTCATTGCTTTCACTATTATGATTCTCAACTAGATTTAATGAATTTCTTAGCTTTTAACTGATTCATAAACATCGCCACTACACAATAGTATTATTTAACCTAACCAACCTTTCCCAATAATTTCTAGGTAGTTTATTTATGATCCATCGTATGATCATAATCCAACTTTTTGTTTTAGCTTGTGGTTGAATAATAAAGACTCGATCTAATTCTGATTTTCATTTCTAGGATTAGGGTGTTGTGGATGATATTGGAAAATGTGACGGAGGGAATGAAAATCACTCATGCTCATGTAGAGAACGGCAATATGAATAAATACCATGATCGGAACGATGCTGAAGACTTGTCTTATTGACTGATTGAGATGAGGATGAGGCTGATGAGGAAGAAGAAAGGGAAGAGAAGAAGAAGTCGCAAAAGAAATAGGTAAAATAGGTTCAGGAGAGAGGTGAGGGAATAAGATTCACGTGTTAGTAATTAATACGAACCACAAACATCACTACCCAGATGCCATCACGTTACCATGGTTGCAAACTAAATTATACTTCACTGGAAGTGATGCATCGTGCTCTTCTTATCCTGGTTATCTCCAAGATGAAGCGAGTAACTTGACTCAAAGATAACCCTCATAAATCGATCTGAATTGGAATAAGGATGATAATGGTCTGGTGATATTTATGTAGGTTACGTAAACACACTGAAAGCGTAAAAATGTTAAACTAGAAACTTTTGTGTTTTATAAAAGACGACCATTTTTCGCGGCATGAAGCTTTTTCCGACAGTAGTGAACTAGAAGAAAGTGTTCCGACTAATAGTACTTCCGACACCGAATGAATAACTCAGTAGCAGCTATTTAGAGCCGCCCTCCCCCCCACCCCAGCCCCACGAGTTTGCCAAGGCACATACACTGTTGCTCATAAAGTTGGATTTTTTTTTTACCCCAATTTATGGAATTATTTTGACAATGATTTATTCCTAATAGATCTAGATAATAGTATACATTCTCAGATTTTATTGAATAATAATTTGCCAGTGTTTGTTTTGTGTGACTGCTAAAGCATGTGTATGCTACTATGCTTATCAACTAGGGGACCGACACCCTTAAGTCATAAATGACAGTAATGAGGATTAATGCCCCACAAAAGGGCACTAATATAGCACATCGACATGGTTTTGAACCTGGGGCCTAACAGTTACGAGGTCATTGCTTTGCCACTGAACCATGACTGTACGCAGCGGGGGCTAGGGTAGGGGGCAGTTCCCACAAATAAAAACAAACAAAGAAAATGCAATAAGATATCAATAATTCATTGAATTCCCCCCCCCCCCCAAAAAAAAAAAAAAAAAAAAAAAAAAAAAAAAAAAATCTTCTGTGTGCCCATGCCTTGAGCCATAATGCATGGCCGTACAGAGGATTTTTATAATATTGCTCTGTAGTGATTACATTTTTTTAAATATATATACAGAGGCGGGAGAGTCGAAACGATTTTTAAAATTTGCATAATAATTGAATGGATGTAAAAGTTTGAAATAGGATTGTTCTTTTAATAGATGAGACATTGTTATATATGCGGGAGTAGAGTCGAAGAGTGACGAAGGGAGGGGATGAGCTGGAAGACCGAATAGCCTTTTTTATACAGCAAATGACCTACCGGATTGTTTCATTCACATGAGAGTGTGAAATGTTTCTCAGATTATCGTCCTTTCAAACCGATCGCCCCCGAAACGACCCATCCGCGCAAGAAAGCACTTAGTCAAATATTGAAAGTTGACAGAGTTTGTCTTGTTAACTATTTTCATAAAGGTTTTTTTGTTGTTGCAATGTTACAATAATCTATTCTAGTTAACGACATTGTTCTGTGAGGTCTGGGCAGGGAAAATGGGAAAGTGTCAACAATGATGAACAACCTATGGATTTTCAAATTCAAGAGCGATCTCTCTCTCTCTCTCTCTCTCTCTCTCTCACTCTTTCTCTCTCTTTCTCTGTCTCTCTTTCTCTCTCTCTCTCTCTCTCTCTCTCTCCCTATTTCTCTATCTTTCTCTGTCTCTCTTTCTCTCTCTCTCTCTCCTTCTTTCTCTCTCTTTCAATCTCTCTCTCTCTCTCTCTCTCTCTCTCTCTCTCTCTCTCAATCAATCAATCAATCAAAATAATTTCTAAGCAACTAAAATGTCGATTCTGATTTTTTTTTAAATTGCCCTCTTGCCATCCCCTTCAAGTATGGTGATATTTCTCCTATCTCTTTCCTGTCGATGTTTCTGGTCTTCAAAAAATTACCTTTGGGTTATCAACACGTAACATGTGATTCCTCGTAATCAATCTCAATTCTTCTTATGCTAATGTATTTCTAAAATCCGCTTTGTTATGGAGCAAAGTTGATGACCCCAAAACCTGCGGGGAAGAATCTGATTCTCACCTTAATGACAAATCATTATTGGATGATTGGGACGTAGTGACAAAGCTTGAGGATGTTTCCACCCTCTTACCCTAAGAATCAAAGAACCTCATTCATGGTCTCACCTGGCATGAAATTAGGGGTAAAATCGATTATGGGGAGAAAGAAAAGAAGAATGATGACTTCGCTTTCTTTTATTCGGAAGACTGACAAGAATGTGTTTGGGTGATAAAAATGTAGGGTTTAAGTGGAACGTAAGCACGCATGACTCATTATGAACGCAGAATAAAGGGGTTAATAGAATACAACAAAGGTGGAAGAGGTAAAGACGGGAGCATAATGGCGGCAAAAGAAGCACCCAATTATTGGTTTCTTTATCTTGGGGTGGTGGAGGTGAATAGAAGGGGTATCAAAGCCAATCGTTTCAATTACATTCTGGTACTCCAAACAGAGACCACCCAACAGAAGGAGTCAACTTGTTGATGAGGGGGGGGGGGGGGTCATTTTTCCTATCTTTTTCTTCTTTTTAGTTGTCAACATGACATCTCTTTATTTCATCCTCCCTTCCTCTTCTTTCTCTTCATTTTTTTGTTCACCTTCATATCTTTTTATTTTCTTCTTCTGCTCCTCTTGGTTATATTTTGCACTCGGTGTCGTATAATATATAATTTGCGCCTCTATTTTTTTTCTCTCTCTGTCCTCCTCTCCCTCTTCTCCTCCTCTCCTTCTTCACTGTCCTCATCTTCGCATTTTTCATCACCATTAACATCTTCGTTAGAATTATCATGACCATCATCCTCATCAGCAGAAGCAGCAGCACCAACAACACTACAACCATACATTGTCATCTTCTCCTCTTTCTGTTTCTTTTTCTTTAGTCTTGTCATCTTTCCTTCTTTTTTGGTTCTTCTCCTTCTCCTTGTTATTCTGCTTGTTGTTGTTGTTCTTCTCCTCCTCCTCATCCCTTTACCGCTCCTTCTCTTCCCCTTTTCCTCCACCTCCTCTTCTCCTCCTCCTCATTCTTCTAGCTCCTCCCCCTTTCCCTATACTCTTCTTCCTATACTCCTCCTCCTCCTCTTATTCTTCAAAGCAACCCGTCTCGTTCTCCTTTATTTCTCATCATTCCTTATGTACATGTAACCATGATCCGTTTCCCAAGGATTCCCGAAGTAAGGTTGAGGAAAATATTTGTCAAAAAAAAAGTAGTATAAACGCTTGACAAAACTGATCAGCTTAAACTCCACACCTTTTATTCAGTATTATTAATACCAGTATTCAAACCGCCCTTGGACAGCATGATGTGACATGGGTTCGTTTGCTAAAAACAAAAGCTAACATAATACGGTTTCAGTCTCTCTGAAATCATTATCTTTAATCACTGAAGATATTTTAAACATCATAATATTTAGCCCTTATAGCCTACCATAGCCTTCTCTTTTCAATCTTTTGGTGATTTACTTAAATATCAATCTTAAAAACTGTTTGAATGCCAAACGTTTGGCATTTTGTAGTTTCCATGCAAGGTTCATACACTTTTTCAACAAAAGAACAGCATTTCTGTTATATAAAAATACTTATTACTTTAGGCTGCATGTATTTGTATTCAATGTGTAGTTTGACTAGTTTTACATGTATTTCAAAGTTCATAGTGCGAAATTTGTTTTCTTATCTCTTCTTTTTGTCACCGAGCATTCAACAAAGGGTGTGTTTGCAACATAGTGCATGAGGGCGCTCTTTCGAAATCTTATTCGTGTCGTATTCAGCAACTTTTTCATTCTTTATGTCCCCAACTTGCCTCTCAATCTTTCTTACTCAGGCTCAGGATTTTCGTTATTCATGAAAGTCTAACGGTCCCCAGATCACGATTATTTGAACTATCAACAACAGAAGAAAAAAAAATCAAAACAAATATGAGTTGTTGCTCTGAGAGGTAATGCACTGCACAGTTTGATGGGCAAAGTAAACAAAATCCAATGACCGTTAGAGAGAAAGCTGATCAGAATGAAGCAACAATATCTCGCGAATGCTTACCCTCTCAACAAGAAGACAACAAAAATCAAAATCAAAATCGAGTGACCACCAACGTGACCCCTTGGGTAGTGAAAGTATAGGGAAAATAGCGTTAAATTCACTCTTTCTTTTTAGAGAGGACTTTTAAATAAATCAATATTCGCCTCTAAACAAGTCATCCGCTTTTTTTTTTTTGGGGGGGGGGGGTAGGGTTTTTATTATTATTATTTTTTTAATTTTTAGGCTTCGTCATTGTTGTTTGTTTTAATTTGGGGAAGGGGGTTATTACGATAAGATTTATTCATTCAAAATAATTGAGTTGTGTATATTGTGTACTCTATATGTAATGTAACGCAATTTAAAATTTGAAATAATTTGTATTTGTATGATGTACATGACTTTGTATTGAATGAATACAATAAAAATACTACAAAACAAAATCACTGGCGTGCCTCCCCCTCCCTTTCTTTTGGAGAGTGAAGAGCTTTCTAAACTTTTTTTATTCACGCTTTCATGAGCGTGTTCTGATTGCTCTGAATGAAGGGTATAAGTCCACTCTGATGCCAAGTTAATTTTAACCAAAGCAGAAAATGATGAAATAAATTATTAAGTAATGTTTTAGGAAAATGTGAGAAAGGATGAGAAAGTTATGAAGTTGTTTTTTTCTCGTTGCGAGTTTAACACTCACTTCGTTTATTACCCAAACGGTTATGGTTATGTTCAACGTGAAATGTGAAATATGAAAAACTAAAACTAAATTGAACCGCATCTGAATACAATGTTTCATACGATTTCGAGAATATGGTACTGGCAGGAAAATACCGAGGGGTTGTAGGAAAAAGAAGGATACTTTGAAAATATAATGAAAAAAGGGAGAGTAGGCCATGGGTAGAGCTGATGGAGAAAGTCAGAGCCAGAGGGTTGTGGAAGATGATGACCGCTATAAAGTGTATCGATAATGTAGAGGGGGAGAGAGAGAGAGAGAGAAAAGAAGAAAAAAAAAGAGAGAGAATGCTTACAGTTAACATGGTTAAGTTTGAGCGGAATAGAGACTCCAAATTGAAACTGCCTATAGATGCCCCTGTGGGCCCTGTCTGTAACATAACGTTCTAGCAATACTTTGAAAACATAGTATGAGTTTAAGCGAAAAATGAGGGACGCCAAATTTAAAACTGACCAATGCCACTTTACCGAATGCACCTATCTATAGGTGTATACAACAGGACGTCCATAAAAACTTAATTAGCATATTGTCGGGTAATGATAATAAGTGTTAACGAGATACGATTAGGGTATAACTGGACGTAATTATGAGTTCCTTGAACTCTTTAACGGTTTGGGCGGGAAATTTAGAACACACAAAGGAGAACCACTAGAAGTTGGAGTTCATGAACACTATTACCCGTGTGCCGAGCTTTGCGACCACTTCCCAAATTGAACGTTTTCATTGCTGAACATATCGAATGAGAACAAGTGGGAGAAAATCGAATGATTTTTTTGGTCAAACAAGTGATTGGCTAAATCAAGGTTCAATGTAATGTTCATTTATACAAACATGGACAACGCTGTACACTAACTTTGAATTTAAATATAGAGCGAATTTACATGAGATCAAAGAATTATACATTCTACATCTTTCATGAGATTATTTACAACGGAACGCATCTCTATAAATCAATAATGTTAAACAGTAGCATCCACGAGCATTGCTCGATATCAAACTCCGATTCTAAGAAACATTGACATTGATCAGAATTACGTTTTCTAAATCTTGAGCAAAGCTGAGTTAGTATTCAAAGAAGCTTTGAATATTAGGCCTACATCTTAATTCTATCAGCAGTTTTTTTCTTCAAATCATGCCAGAGTTCATAGCTTAGCATGAAATAACACAAATTACTGAGAAAATAAAGGTTGCAAAAGTTGTTTCAATTGATGTCTTTCATAAAATCGACTATATTCTACCGAAAGTATTGAGCTAACCAATCTCCAATACAAGAGGAATCTTCTTCTTCTTCTTCTTCTTCAATATAATCTGCCTCCTTCAATACTGAAGATTCTTGCAGATGCCGTATACTCGGCCTGATTGGGGTATGCAGGTGGACCATTACACCCGGGTTTCCCCATACTCTTATACGAATAGTGCAATGGGTTCTTAACGTGCAAGGGTTGTTACTCTCCTGTACACGGGGCCTCCATTTAACGTCCTAAATCTAGAGAAGAGTTAAACAAGTGAAAAGAAGTACTGACTACTTTATCTATCAGGAGATTATTTACAAGTATGCCACTCCATATAATTCAGCAATGTTCTACTGAAACGTCTACAAGACAGTATTGAGCTAACCAATCTCCACTTCTAAAGAACCGTTGATAAGTACGTTTCCCAAAATAATATGGAGCAGATTTTTAAAAAATTATTATATATTATTCCGTATGTATGTCAAATCCCTGTGAGAGTTGACCACACGGAAACCCTACAAGCCTTGCGTTTTTGAAACCCTACATTTGGAGAGGAGATAGAGAAGGGGAGGCAGGAAGTCACCCTATGCATGACTCATACATATCCCAGGCAAAGCAGGATTTTTGAGCTTCAAAGATAGCAATAAAGTTTGTAAAGGTTTTCTGAACCATGCGATTGTGATCATATTCAGGAGCATATAGGACGAATATTTGAGCTATACTGAAGTATGCCCCATTGGTTTTAAAAGGGGGCACAGGCTTGTTTTGCCCTACCCCTAAATTCCAGTGTTTACTAAATAAAATTTAGTCAATCCATAACTGTGCGAAAGGATTCTACACAATGTTTAGTAATTTGCTGCATCATACTGAATATGTTTAAATGCTTTATCGTTTCCTTTGAGGTTTAGCATGTTAATAGTAAACTGTTCAAGAGAGCTCTTTAACAAAGTTTTTTAAAGTTCTTCTGAGCAATCATTGAGCCAGGATTAGTGTTCATATTCTCCTCCTCCATGTTTTTTTTTTTCTCTTATCCTCAAGCGAGGTTTTTATTTCCATAATAGTAATACATTTGTACATTAATAACTCAATGATTGAGTGGAACATAACATAGGCTAAAGATTAAAGTACATTCAACAATTCTTCCAGCTTAGTATTATTTTCTTTCCTAACACATTCATATCTTAAAAATAATCTTAGCAACGACTTGAATTCAAAAAACAAAGTATGTGGGTAGTAAACAGAACCATTAACAATCTGCTTAACGTAACATTTATAAATTGCATATTGCGCATAATTTAAAATAACATTCAGAAGTGAATATTTCTTGTTTCCAATATCCTTACCTACAACTATTATCTTCTGGTCTATTTGTATTTGTATTTGGAATAGATTAAATATCAAATTACATATTATTTTCCAAAACAAAGTCACATCCTTGCAATATAACATAAAATGAAAAGTTGAGTCAACTTGTCCACAAGAGTTGCATAAATTATTATTAACAATTTGCCATTTATATAAGTTTTCTTTTGAAGCAATAAACCTATGAATCATCTTGAAATTAAATTGTTTAACTTTATTATTACGAATTTGCTTTAATTTAAATACAAATACATCCTTCCAAACAAAGTCATTATCCAAATCTAAAAATAAATTCCAAAAGTAAATATTTGGTTCTTTTGACTTTTTACGTAATAACAAACGATAGTAATCCTTCACTTTCATAACAAAAACATTCACTTTATCCCCTGTTTCTATTTCTATCATATTCGAAATATCACATTCTTGTTCAAATTCATAGCTTAATCTATCCAACCAACACTGTGGAAATGCTTTCTTTAATTTTGTATATTTAAAATCAAATAAGAGCTGGTGTGCTTTCACCTTTGTATTTAGTATTGTAGAATCATTCCAAATACCATTTGTAATCAAAATATGAATTTTCAATAAACCGGCCTCTTGCCATTCTCGATAAAACAGTATTTTTTTCTTAAAGGTAATGATACTATTTTTCCAAATAATTTCATTTGGAATATTTCTTACTTTAAACATATCGATGAATTTTAGTTTTCACCAAGTACAAAAAAGATCTACATAGAATTCTGGCAAATCCATGTTTATAGCATTTACGAACTAATTGCCATAAAACTGAATAAAAATGAGACAAAATCTTGGGGAGAATGGTCCAACAGAGGAGGTGGCGAGGATCGTCTCACAAAGTTTGTTTATTATGTCAAACAATAAAACCATTATTTTGGCTGTGCTTATTAGATCCACTAATTGAATAGTTCAACGAAACTCAATCCCATCCTCATCATCTAATCACATGACCTACATTCAAGTCACAATACGTCCTTTCAATAAAAGAGTCGTACAGTGCGTTACATATGTGCCTAATACCATCAACATTTTGTTTGCATTTATTTCACTATCACCGTCGCATTTATGAATTCTTTTGCGAATTTGTTTATCTTATTTCCTAATCATCATGACCATTCCAGTCAGCATTATCACAATCATTATCTTCATTAACCCTTACTGTACTGGGGGGGGGGGGGCCTGGGAGGCCCCCCCCCCCCCCCTCGACATTTTCGGAGATTGCGCCGCAACCGCTTGGAATTTTGAATTGTTGTTTCATGACTTTTTTCCCTCAAGTCTTACGCACATTTTGATACCATTTTCGTCGAAATCGGATATACCTGTTAGGCGTTACATAACAATTAGTATGCGCATGTCATCAAAAAAAAAAAAAAAAAATTACAAATCGCATCAAAATTTGCATAAATTATCATTATTAATTACATTAAAATAACTTTTTTTGTGTTAGAAAAGAAGTTTCATATGAATAATGAGTTTCAACATTAAAAAATTGGAGTTTGACAAGTTTTCTGTAAAATGCATAAAATTAGCGCGTTTTGCATAATTAATTAGGCTAACGACAAAAATTTGCATATTTGGAAAAAACTAATTATACCATCTTGTTCCTTACGTAAATATCTACAAACATGCAAATTTTCGTGTTCATCGGACAATCAACGGCCGAGATCATAGGGGGGGGGGGCCTCCCAGGCCCCCCCCCCCCCCCCCAGTCAGAGGGTGCTCAAAATAGCCCAGTACAGTAAGGGTTAACATCATCGCCCATTCATCACCACCACCATTATCTTCATTAACATCATCGCCCATTCATCACCACCACCATTATCTTCATTAACATCATCGCCCATTCATCACCACCATCATTATCTTCATTAACATCATAGCCCATTCATCACCACCACCATTATCTTCATTAACATCATCGCCCATTCATCACCACAATCCCATCCTCATCATCTAATCACATGACCTACATTCAAGTCACAATACGTCCTTTCAATAAAAGAGTCGTACAGTGCGTTACATATGTGCCTAATACCATCAACATTTTGTTTGCATTTATTTCACTATCACCGTCGCATTTATGAATTCTGTAATCATTGAATTTACCATTTCTAAAGATTTGCCATAAACAAACCATGTGACCGAAAAAACAATGAAAAATTTGCAAAGGAAAAAAAAAAGCATTAAACAATCCACATCCACATAAGAAACGGTGCAGGACTGACAACTTTTCATCATACAAAGTTTTACAACTGCTAAAGCATTGATAATACTAACTGGAATAAGGATATTTTGCTTTCATTGGAATTCAAGGACACAGTTCACATAAAAATTCACAATAACAGAACATGAAAGTGCAATAAAATGTACAAAAAGATCCATAATATGGAATAAAGAGTGCTGATTTAACGATGCCCTACTCTTTCTTGGTCAACTTCATAATCTTGCTCTACTTTGAAAAACAATACGCCAATATGGCATTCACATTCATGACATTGTTAGTTCTTCGCGATATATGATAATAGTTACATGAAAGGCATGGAGCTTTTGCAAAATTTATCATACAATTTATCAATAAATTAAGTTAGAATACATAAGATGATTGCCTGGTGGGATATATAAGGGCTAAATGAACAGATAAAATTACAAAACGTTTACTCTACTCTCTCTCTCATTCTTGTCAGTCAAATTTTGACTTGTCCTTCTCTTTCTCTCAAATACAATGAATAAAAATAAATTATATTTCATTTTGAAGAAAAACCTTTGGCAAGTAATATATTACATTCATGCATACAATTGTACAGATAAAAGGTTCCTACATACACTCTCTCCAAATGTTTGCACCACAAATTCTTAATACACCTTCAGCATAAGAGCTCAAAATCACATTTTATGTGTAGGTAAAAATTGAGTTTGATAATATTTCATGAAAATCTACAACACTTAAAATTCACTTACCTACAAAACTGGATAAAAGTAAAAGCAAGGTAGACAAAAGTTGACCGAGAATGACCAGGGCATCATTCTTGCTATGCATTGTTTTCTTTTCATAGATTTGCATACTTCCAAATATGTGTCAAACCTGTACAAAAATGGTTTCATTTTGGTTTTGAAGGTAGAAGTAAGAATTGTGAGCATGTAACGTGTGAATAAATACTGATATGATAATGAGCACTTCTTATCTATGGATCAGTTTGTACATTATGACATTTCCTAAATGAATACTGATAGCGATGGAAAAAGTGAGCACATATCACAAGACAAACTTGGCTTTCAGTATCACAAGGGGAAAGTATGTACAATAGGATCATTGTAATGTAAATCTATGCAAACAGTCATAATCACATGGGCAATGAATTGACAAGTGAAATTTCTTGTTTTTCAACATTTCAGTTGAAAATGCAGCATTGGTTAAATCTGTTTCCTTACAATCGTAAGACTTTTCAGAGAATAAATACAGTGAGATGATGGATAAAAATGAGATGATTTGAATTTTGATTTTCTATTTTACAATACCCTTCATGTTCTTGCAGTCGACATAGTATACAAACACTGTGCACATACACGTACATTATACTTGGGCATGCAATTTTTTCTTTTATTTCTTTTTTTGTACATGGATAGATATTCTGATTCCCAAACGCAATGATCGACCAGCGCTCATCTACAAAGCCGAGCTAATTTACAAAGCCTTTCAACAGATAAAAAATACAAAAAGGGAAGGGAAATTCTTATAAGATCATAACTTGCACTGTGGGACTACATCTTGCATCTAGCAAGATGATACAAGGTTTGTCCATAATGAAAGAAAACAAATCAAGCATATCAAACTATCACATGTAATTCAAAATATCATGATAAATATAAGTTATCATAGGTGGAGATACCAATTCAAGTTAACAATGAATATTATACATGAGGGATTAGGCAAATCAAACAGTTTCAGTTGAAAAATACTACCATTAACTAGAAAGCTTGCAAATTCCACTCTAGTGAAAAAATATACAAATTACAAGTAAAAAATTCATCAAACACGTAAAACGAACAATGTCTACAAATACAGTACATCTAAAACATCTGAGTCTTTTTGTTAAATTTGTTAGTGAACCGAAGTCAAGAAACTACACTACGTTTTCTTGTTTCGTTCTTGTAAATTTGTATAGACTGTACAAGTGTGTGTGTGTGACCTCGTAATAGCTTCTTGGCCGGGGAATATACAATGAAGGCCATAGTGTGACTGAGGTACCGATCCATCGTTGGGTAGAGGGCGCTCTTCAAGACGCAGCCTCTGCCTGCGCTGCCTCTTCCTTTGCATCTCCATTCGTCTTTTGCCGTTTGAGGAACTCCTCACCTTCCTGCAAGTTGACAAGTGGCATGCAACAAAATAGATTATTACATTTTAAAAGTCTTTAAGCTTGTATTTTACAGTAACTTCAGAATTCTTGTCTACATTTTTTTTGAGGGGGAGGGCGATCCATCTGCTCCCTTTCTGAGAAGTATTAAGATGAATGACTTCATACACCAGTTATGGGCTCTTATCTTAACCCTTACTGTACTGGGGGGGGGGCCTGGGAGGCCCCCCCTCGACATTTTCGAAGATTGCGCCGCAACCGCTTGGAATTTTGAATTGTCGTTTCATGACTTTTTTCCCTCAAGTCTTACGCACATTTTGATACCATTTTCGTCGAAATCGAATATACCTGTCAGGCGTTACGTAACAATTAGTATGCGCATGTCATCAAAAAAAAATCAAAAAAATTAGAAATCGCATCAAAATTTGCATAAATTATCATTAATTCATTAAAATAACTTTTTTGTGTTAGAAAAGAAGTTTCATATGAATAATGAGTTTCAACATTCAAAAAGTGGAGTTTGACACGTTTTCTGTAAAATGCATAAAATTAGCATATTTTGCATAATTAATTAGGCTAACGACAAAAATTTGCATATTCGGAAAAAACTAATTATACCATCTTGTTCCTTACGTAAATATTTACAAGCATGCAAATTTTCGTGTTCATCGAACAATCGACAGCCGAGATCATAGGGGGGGGGGCCTCCCAGGCCCCCCCCCCCCCCCCCCCCCAGTCAGTGGGTGCTCAAAATAGCCCAGTACAGTAAGGGTTAACATGGTAGAACACACTCAACATCACATTAATTAAGTTTGTTACAATTATGGACAAAAGATTCTTATTGGAAAATTCAGTTTCGCAGTCTACAAAACTTGGTCAAACCGTTAAAATCTGCACCCCCCCCCCCCCCCCGCCCCCTCTACTCGCCTCCAGAAGAATTTCAGTGATACTTACAGCAAGAGTCTCTGCCATGGTAATTGTTCGTTTGAGGTTGGCCTTCTCCTCTTCATCTTCCTCCTCATCACCGTTCTCCTCATCTTCATCACCTTCATCGTCTTCATCATCGTCTTCACCCTCTACAACTTCTGCATCTACAAAAAAATATCAGAAATTCAGAGTTTTAATACACATTCCATGATCGATAGATATGATTTGGTTAATAAATAATTACAAATGTGCAATTTGTTTCCATTACCGGTATATTTTCTTGGTATATGGGATTTTTTTTTTTGAGGGGCAGGGGGAGGAGAGATTCACATCAAATTCGAGGGTGCAATATAAGTTGTAGCTAAGGGTGCGTTCAATCGAATTTTCGAAGCTAGAATCACAAACATGAATCACAATTCAAAACGCCGTTACAAAAAGCAAGGTCACTGCGGTTTGCGTTCAAGCGATTTTTCATCAACGCTGATTCTAGCTCATTGCGAGCCAAACCACTGCGCATCACACTGCGCAGTATGGCCCAGGAACTTCGGCGCGCGCTTTCTGGAATTGTTTACGGCCGACTGTCGACTGCTGTTTTGAGCATAGATCGCAATAATAAGACAAAGAATGAGAAGGTGATAGAAGGAAGAAACAAAGAATAACATAAGGAAAGACAGAAAGATAAAGTCGATAGAATGATTAAAACAAAGAATAACATAAGAGAAGGTGAAAGAAGGAAGAATCGAAGAATAACATAAGGAAAGACAGAAAGACAGAAAGAGAGAGTGATAGAATGCTTAAAACAAAGAATTACATAAAAGGTTATAGAAGGAAAAAACAAAGCATAACATAAGAATAGAAGGAAGAAACAAAGAATAACAAAAGAGAAGGTAATAGAACGAAAAAACAAAGAATAACATAAAAATAGAAGGAAGAAACAAAGAATAACATAAGGAAAGACAGAAAGAGAATGTGAAAAAAGGAAGGAACAAAGAATGACATAAGGAAGAACAGAAAGAGAAAGTGATAGAATGATAAAAACAAAGAATAACATAAGAGAAGGTGAAAGAAGGAAGAATCAAAGAATAACATAAGGAAAGATAGAAAGAGAAAGTAACAGAATGATTAAAACAAAGAATAACATAAGAGAAAGTGATAGAATTATAAAAACAAAGAATAACATAAGAGAAGATGATAGAAGGAAGAAACAAAGAATAACATAAGGAAAGACAGAAAGAGAAATTGATAGAATGCTTAAAACAAAGATTTACATAAGAAAAGGTGATAGAAGGTAAAAACAAAGAATAACATAAGTATAGAAGGAAGAAACAAAGAATAACATAAGAAAAGACAGAAAGAGCAAATGATAGAATGATAAAAACAAAGAATAACATAAGAAAAGGTGATAGAAGGAAAAAAAACAAAGAATAACATAAGAATAGAAGGAAGAAACAAAGAATAACATAAGGAAAGACAGAAAGAGAAAATGATAGAAGGAAAAACAAGGAATAACATAACGGAACAGGCCACGGTGGTATAGTGAACGCAAATTGCATGCAAAGCGGGCGCGCGGTTTTTCCCAAACCGGAAGAGGCTTCGTCATACAATCATGATTGAGAACTCCGTCCGTTCAATCGAATTTTAGCGACCGTGATTCTTTTGAATCATGATACAAAACGCATCTTTTTCAGCGTTTCATGTTTGTGTTTTCAAACACGTTTATTTTTACGACCGACGAAAAAATCGCTTGAACGCATTGCGTTTTAAACTAAACGTCTTTAGAAACCGTGATTCTAGGGTGAAAAAGTGTTGATTAAACGCACCCCTAGCTTGATGTAAAAATTCAGATTTGGTCTGATTTTTATTGCCTATACAACCTCAACTTCATTTTGCTCAGGTGTAATGGTTTATGACCTCAGGAACCAACAGATAAGTATGGGAAGAAAATGATTTGTTCATAAATCTTACACTTCATAATTTTGAGTGTGGGATGGTCTATAATCTGGTGATGATGATAATGAGGTTACAGTGAAACCTGTGTAAAACACAAGAAATACAAGAAAAGTGGTCTCTATAGGCAGGTGTCATTTGTATACAGGTGGTCACTATAGCAGGTTTGACTGTATCTGCAGTGAAACTTGCTCCAGTAACCACCTTCATAAATAGACCAACTGTCTATAAAGACCACCTTTTTTTTAATTTCCCCTGCTCAAGAGTTTCTAAATGAATCTGTTCCTTTCTCAATTATTGATAATGACATATATCCTTGTCTCCCTTGAGTGGGTCTTTATATACAGATTGCACTGAAAGCCAAGGGAGTTGATTCTTCTATCGTTGTCTCCCTTGAGTGGGTCTTTATATACAGGTTGCACTGAAAGCCAAGGGAGTTGATTCTTCTATCGTTGCCTCCCTTGAGTGGGTCTTTATATACAGGTTGCACTGAAAGCCAAGGGAGTTGATTCTTCTATCGTTGTCTCCCTTGAGTGGGTCTTTATATACAGGTTGCACTGAAAGCCAAGGGAGTTGATTCTTCTATCGTTGCCTCCCTTGAGTGGGTCTTTATATACAGGTTGCACTGAAAGCCAAGGGAGTTGATTCTTCTATCGTTGCCTCCCTTGAGTGGGTCTTTATATACAGGTTGCACTGAAAGCCAAGGGAGTTGATTCTTCTATCGTTGCCTCCCTTGAGTGGGTCTTTATATACAGGTTGCACTGAAAGCCAAGGGAGTTGATTCTTCTATTGTTGCCTCCCTTGAGTGGGTCTTTATATACAGGTTGCACTGAAAGCCAAGGGAGTTGATTCTTCTATCGTTGTCTCCCTTGAGTGGGTCTTTATATACAGGTTGCACTGAAAGCCAAGGGAGTTGATTCTTCTATCGTCGCCTCCCTTGAGTGGGTCTTTATATACAGGTTGCACTGAAAGCCAAGGGAGTTGATTCTTCTATCGTTGTCTCCCTTGAGTGGGTCTTTATATACAGGTTGCACTGAAAGCCAAGGGAGTTGATTCTTCTATCGTTGTCTCCCTTGAGTGGGTCTTTATATACAGGTTGCACTGAAAGCCAAGGGAGTTGATTCTTACCATCTGCTACTTCCTTGAGGGCTTCTGTTTCTGCTCGTGTTGATCCAATCGGCTCATCTCCCAAAAGCTCCTTACCCTCCTACACACAACCACAATAATTGAACATAAAGCATGAATGGTTGGGAACAATCATTTTCTACATTTGATTACATTACCTCTCAGGATTTTGGGGAACTTGAGAACGTAAAGCAATATGCTATCTCAAATATACCTCACATATAGCCCTGAGAGAAGGTGCAGCAAATGAGAGTTTTTGTGAATTATGTCATAGTCGAATAATCAATTTGCAAATTTGAGATTTACCGGGTATGTGAATAATTTTAGAGATCTTGGCTTTCACACATTCACAACTTTCCTATCATTTTACATGCAATTTGTTTCAAATTTCTTCAGCCAACCTTTTTTTAAGTTGTTGAC
Source organism: Strongylocentrotus droebachiensis (assembly GCA_035222895.1). Classification (NCBI taxonomy): domain Eukaryota; kingdom Metazoa; phylum Echinodermata; class Echinoidea; order Camarodonta; family Strongylocentrotidae; genus Strongylocentrotus; species Strongylocentrotus droebachiensis. The sequence goes on along the minus strand of JAVYIG010000044.1, from coordinate 113,117 downwards.
TTTTTAACAATTCAACTTGCTAAAGGGTTTGATTGTCCTTTCCTAATCCATTTTGTGCATCAGTGCATGAAACCTTCACTATTCTTCTCACATGCAAGAGGGCTATTCCCTGCAACATGTGCAGTTTAACAACATTTATACACCTATTTCATCAAAAATTAAAATCTCTTGATACGACTATCAATTATAAACGAATGATTCTTTCCGTTAGTTCTGGTATCACTAATATTTTTAAATGATCTTAACAAGATATTTGTCAGTTTTTGGATGAAATAAATGGCAGATGTTTTGAGATTGCCCGAGAATGAAAGATTGAAGCTTTGTACTGAGCTGTGGTTTTGCCCACCTTTGCTGTGACTTGCATGGTGTTATCCCTAGGGATGGCTGGTGGGATTTCACTGGCAGCAAGAGCTTCATCAATCTGCTCCTGCTCTCCTCTCGTCCTTGCTGTCTCGTCTGGCTTGCCACTCGATTCTAGGAATGCCTCTCCTTCCTGAATAAACAAACATCATTTCAGAACTTGAAAAAAATGGTGTCTAATTGTAGAAATGATACATGTAGTAATCTAAAGGAAAATAGAAATAAATCACAGTGAATATAGTCTCACATACATACATGTACATACTGGTATATGCAAGAAATTTTGATGTTTGATCTATTACTTCCAATGAATGTTAGAGTAAATAATTATATCTTTCAGGAATGCCAAATTGAGGCTATGGATAGGATATTCCTACACTGTAAACTCACCTGTAGAGGTTTGTATAAATCATGCATACGCAGCAGACAATGTAACAAAAATTTGTTAGCTTTACAATTTTAACAAGGAGTCATTTCGAGATATTGCAAAATCTGAACAGAGTCCTAAATATCTTAATAAAATATATATCAAGATCAGGGCTCATATTCCTCAAACCTACACTATTACTACTGTAAGCCTAGTTTTCAACTAACTACATGTACAGTATTTAGTTAGTTTACTACTAGCTTAGTAAGGTTTGAAGAATATGGGCCCTGGAGGATAATATTACAGGACAATTTCCCATATGTAGAGGTGTCGTGGTCGAGTGGATAAGTCACCGGACTGTGGATCACAAGGTCCGCGGTTCAAGTCCCGCCGCGGCACTAATGTCCTTTGGCAAGACATTGATCTACATTTGCCACTCTCCACCCAGGTGTTAAAATGGGTACCGGTAGGATGCGAAAGCTAATGTGGTTTGATTAGCAAGTGGCGCTTGTAAAATGGCGACTGGCTGGAATGCTCCCCAGGGAGTGGAGAATGTGCATACCTTGTGTGCGGGTAAGCCTGAATCCGATGACCGGGGTAATAATATGTTCCGCGCCTAGAAACGTAGTATTAGGCGCATTATAAATGTGAGCTATTATTATTATTATTATTATATATGTTGAGCCCCGGGTGTTATAAAGTAAAAGCTTTTTGGACTCACTGTAATGCTTGAGATAAATATCTCAGAATTCAACTACATGTGTACAATAACTGATGACCCTTGTCATACCAAGCTGAAACTGCCAATATTGACCTGCTAGTTCATGACCTCTAAAGAACTAAGTCAGTTCTTTGACCAGATGACCAGTAATTGAAAGCTACCATGGACCCCTGCAGTCAGTGACTGGTCAGAGAGTGGTCAGAGAGTGGGCATTTCCAAACTCTCAATAGGCGTGTCTGCACTATCTCGAGATTGCCAAATATCCAGCTATTTTGAACTATCCCAATCGAAACTATCCAGCTATTTGCGTCTTCATTAGACTGAAGTGGCAAATTAGCTGGATAGTTGGTCGGGATAATATCCCAAGATATCTCGGTCTAGTTTGCAAAATATCCCACTATTTCCGAACTAGCGGGATAGTTTGCGACCGTCTTCATTAGACCGAAGTACGGAGTCAAATATCCCGATCCCATCATGCACGACGATTTCCGGTTCGCACATGCGATCTATACCGCTCAGCGCGCTAGTACAACCACTGACCTCGAGTAAACACGGAAAACCGCAAACTAGACCGAGATATCTTGGGATATTATCCCGACCAACTATCCAGCTAATTTGCTACTTCGGTCTAATGAAGACGCAAATAAGCTGGATAGTTTGCGATCAGGATAATTCAAATAGCTGGATATTTGGCAATCTCGAGATAGTGCAGACACGCCTAATGACGGTGTGCAAGCCTGCATTCCCTCACCCTACCTACTTTTAGGAGTTTCCTTTGTTAGAGTTTAGGGGTGTTAATGCATTTCCGCTTCAAATGATTGAGTTTTACACTGTTCTCTTGCTGTTATACATGTAACTGTTCAAGCCCATTCCCTCCATTATAAGATAATGTCACTCTTCCCATATTATTGAAGATGTTACTTTAAATCAGACTGAGAAGGCCAAACTTTGTTCTTCAATCCTGAAGTACACATTTAAGGTTGTTTTAAGTTTAATACAATTCACTCTGATTCTGGACCTCTCTTAATCAAATAAGACAACAGCACATTTTTAGCATCATTATATATTAAATTAAAAACAAATTATCTACATTGTACTTGTTAATAGATTGATAGCTTTGATAACAATACATAAGTTGTAAATAACTTCTAATCTCGTTTCAAACGAAATATGACATACTGTATATCGGTACAATATAAGTGTATGCCTACCGGTACATTATGATTCATATACAACACAGTTCAGCACACTTGTAATCATTACAAATTGAATGCAGATGTAGACCAACATTGTACTTGCACCCATCATACTAATGAGCTTATTGATATGACCAACAGTGGAAATGAGACATTAGGGAATTGATATGTACGTACATATTGTGGGCATGTTATGTACATGTACATGTACATGTACATGGGAAAGATGATGCATTCTCAATTTAGGAAAGCCATACAGCATATACATGTACTTGAACAAGATGACATGGATTAATTAGGATGTACAGTGTATGTACATGTACATTGTACATTGCATGCATCATATGCAATTTAATGGATCAATCAAAAGAGGTGAAACTCTGTGAGAGATAATATAATTCCAGTATCGCTCAGTCATAATTGCTTTATAACATGTGCACATTGTACAGTACTCTACCTGTCTATAGTCTGGTCAAATATTTATTTTAGTAGTTTCATATGTAGTTTACATACATGTACCTTTATTATTTTTAACATAAATGATATTTAAAGGGCAATCTAACCCTTGTAATAGTAAATAAGTTCATGAAAGAAAAAAAGAAAAAGGAAAGGCGATAAACAGAACTGCAAAGTTTTAAAGGTAAAGGCCAGTTATGGTCATGCGATTGCATTGTGAAAGAAACGTTGTGGAATCGATCAGAAAAGGTTGATCATCTAGCATCTGCAAGGTTCTGGAATCATCAAAATGATAAGAAATTTGGCCCATTCTTCATAAAAGTTACAAGCACTATACACAGAAAGATGTATATGGGACTACCCTATATCTCTCACAGTCCATGAGAGAAACAAATTTACCAAATATATGAATTAGTAGGCGGTTTCCCCGGCAAATTTGTTATCATCATGTATTAGTCAAAACATATTCTTTCACATGATTGGTAATGAGAGCTTCCATTTCATTTTTTGAAATTGGGGCCTTTCCAATACTGGTCTTTACCTTTAAATAAATCAGACCCATTAATAATACAAAAGTTATGAATGTTTGAAATATGAGATCTTTAAGTCTATGCAAATCTCTAATTGGCAGTTTGGTCAGTGGATTGTGACATAGTTGTGGATAACTCTCCCGTTTATAGAGTACAAAAATGTCATCATTTTTTTTTTCTTTCTCCTCAATACATACTCCCTTGGGGCACTACTTAAACAAAATTATGGATATTATATTGTCATAGGTCCTGAGTTATACATTTTTGAAGAATTAAAATTTAGTCATTTTGTGCATTGGAACAAAGAGCAAAGATGTCTGCCACTACATCACAGACACATTATCAATTCTAACAATTTGAAAAGCCCATACCTAATTTATCTAAAGTGATTCCAACATTTAAAACTTTTAAATTTTGTGTTCGATTTCATCCAAACTGTCACCAGTCTACTTTTTTGATTTTTCTGCTTTCCTCTAGTCTGTAGAGTACATGTAGTATGCTATCAAGGTTTGATTTCCCTTTAAAGAAACCTTGTCTATGTCTACACACCAAGTCCAAAGTAATGACCTTTTATGGATGAGGTCAGAGTCAAAGATTGGTGAATACAAACAATAATAATATGCTACCTCCAATTGGGATCATTGGGTGCACATCTACGTCACAAGAATGCAATAAATGCAATAATGTTTACACATTTGTTTATGCCCTTTGCGCTAGCATATATTGGTCCTTCCAACATGCTATCATGATTTCAGTGCAATCTTTGCTTGGTGCAGTATGACAGTCTGATTTTCTGTAATTCTGTCTAAGATTTGATTTTGATGCACAATTTCTCTGCCCTCCTTCCTTCTCCTCTTCATGTTTCATGCTGTGCATTGATTAACGAAGGAACCAGAAACTGGAACAAAATGCCCGCCAAAAAATTGTGCACACTTTTGACCCCTATTCAGTGAGTGTCCCGCTGCTGATTTATCAATCCATCTTCGACCTTTTGAATCGGAATCACACACACACACACTGGATGGTCTTTGTTTGAAACAGAAAGGAGTATGCATCTGTACATGACCTCATTTTACCATGTGGGTTGAGAACTGTAGTCTGCAATTGCAGACCCAAGTGACACTTTTAACCTATTTATAAAAATAAATAAGAAATGAACAGATCTTGCAATTTATAATATTTTTCTTTTGTTTTTCATTTTCACACATTTTCAAATGCAGTCATATGATGTTGACAATGTTTTTTCAAGAAAGCCCCCAACAGTTTTAACTTTGTCTCTCGAGGGTTAGAAAGGCTGGAAAATGAAATCTATTTTTACATTTGTGGTTTGCTAGGGGTCACTGGTTGTAGCATGGACTGAGAAGAAACTGTGTGTGACCTCAGACAAAAGCCAAGGTTGGTCTGTGAGGAACAATGTAGAGGGTATCATAAAAATATATAGTCTTTGCAGTAGAGTGCAAAGAGGAAGTATTTACTATTAAAAAACCAAGGACAAAATGCGGGGGATGGGAGAAATATTTCAAAAAACTAAAATTGTCCATATCTATGAGGTTAGCTGAACATCAGTTGTAGTATTAAATTAATACTGAGTTTTTAAAATTTTATTTTATATTTCCTTCTTTTACTGTTTTCATTTTCATTGGGTTTACTGTCTTGTATGAGTCCATATTCTCTATTCTGCACTGTAAATGCATAAAAATGATGAATTTTGAAAGTTACTTTAATGTATAATACCAGACCGTCACACACCAGATTTCTAATATGATAGACTCCAACATGTGGGAACAGTACCTTTTTTTTTGGGGGGGGGGGGGGGGTACAGGGATGCTTTTCCACAATCTTTGACAACCCTGCTTTATCCAGTTGTATCGCTTACCACACCCATGCATACGGTACTTTTCACTGGTTAGAGTCTTGAGGATAAAAGGAAAAAATTAGAATAAAATTAGGAAGCCATACCTTTAGCGTGGCAGCCATTGTGGTATCTCGTTTGAGATCTGGTTTAGCATCACCCTCACCATCCACTGCTGGAATAAGATCCTCTGCTCCAGACCTCTTCAAGAATTCAGCTCCCTCCTGAGATAGAGAAACATAAAATAAAACATACAAAATATTAGACCCTATTCTCACTAACTTCCTAGACCACTGGATTGCTCCAGAGGTACGCTTCGTTTATGTTCACACTCACAAGCTAGACCGCTCTTGTTGCTATGGTATAGTGGGAACGAGCCAGACCACTACTGTTGCTGGGGTAGCAAAGGTCAGCAGTCATATGTTTCGCGCAGAATTTAAAACTGAATAGATTGCCTATCTCCTGCTATATTTTGTTATTTTTTTGTTTTCCTTCTATCATTCCTCCTTATGTTTTTATTGTTATTCTTTGTTTCTTCCTTCTATCACCTTCTCTTATGTTATTCATTGTTTTTACTATTCTATTCTATAATTTTCTCTTCCTATCTTTCCGTTGATACGCTGTCCTTTGTTTCTTTCTTCTATCACCTTCTCTTAATATGTTATTCTTTGTTTTTATCATTCTATCACTTTCTCTTTCTGTCTTTCCTTATGTTAGGTATTACTGTACATGTATGTCCACTTTTAATCAACAATACATGTAAATCCGCAAAAGTTATATGAAGTTTTTTCTTCCTTTTCAATATAAATTGACACCACATGTACAGAATAACCAAACTAATCATGGGAGACATGTAGAGCTCTACATGTAATGTACATCCACATTTCTGCACTTCTAGAGCAACGAACCTAATCCTGTAAATGAACATCAACACACATTACCCCTGATGAGATTAATAGTGCCTTGAAAAGCCCCTTGATGCCGGGGTTTCATCTCCCTACTCCCCGTGGACGAATAGCTTGTTACATGCATGGTAACCTGCCTGTACAGTTTGGTGCATTGTATGCTGATTTATCGGACAGCAACGATGTAGGTTTTAGAGAGGAATTGGCAGGGAGGCAGGCATGCATCCATAATTCCATACTGCATGTATGCCTTAAGAGGTTCACAATGAATAAATGATTGCTCAACGCTCCATCCTTGGAACACTACTAAAGTCATTTTAATTTCATGCACATGAACATACATATATTGAAGTACTTCATGCATTGTAAATATACATGTCGACAGTCGGCTGTCCTCAAGAAGGCTACATGTATAGCCTGGGAGCTATGAATTCTCTATGGCAGTAACATCCTTCCAGATAGCTAACGATGTGCATTATTTTAATATGAGCATAAAATGCAGTGTTGCACACATGTATGTAGAATTCAGGATCATCATTACACTGACTTTGATTCCAAGTCAGGATTCTGAGCAAGGATTAATTTTGTTGATTTATCTGGAACTCTACAAAGGATTCCCAGTTAGACAAAACTACCATACATGTACATATAGATTTGGGCCACAATGAAAGCTCAGCTTAGAATTAATTTTTCATTCACAATGTACAGTGGCAGTCACCATGGCGCTACATGTACATGTATGCAAGCCTTAGAAGGCCTGTTATACATCAAGCAGTAGACAGTCTTTCCTTCTTTTGAAAGAAGTATGGTTCATTTCAAAACGATGTCATGATGAAGAGAAAAATGGAACTATAAGGCTGCGATATAAACCTCAACGAGGGTAAGTAAGTCTTTCATAAACAGAGAAGCTTTTCTAATGGTGATGCACACTGTGCAAAGTTATAATACAAGCATCCGGCATGAAAATATATTTTTTCCTTCTATGTCTCTGAGTCTCTATGAGCATGAAATTTTTATTCTCAAAAGGCAAATTAAACTAAATTACATGCAGAGCATTTCTATCAAAATGAGCATGTACATGTAGATGGTTAACATTATTTTAACACATGATAGTGATTTCAAGCTTATGATTTTGTAATTTGAAATTGACATGTTCATAACTTTATATGGAGTATGGACTTATGGACACATAGTACCATACCAGTTTTAAAAATCCTTCTTCTCTATTTTTTCTCTCGGGTGCCCTTTTTTTAGAGTTACCGGTATTGTAAAAGTGAAATTTCTGATAAGCAATGCTAAATTTATTTCACCAGTTACCCTAGCTCTTTTGAGCTTTTTATGAGCTGTTACGCTACATGTATCTGCTTCAACAGCTCCTGTGTATTTTTTAACTGGCAGATTTTCTGCATTTCTCTCTTTCTATTTTCTGTTTACTTCTCTCAAAGTGTTTGGAAAATAGTTCAGTGCTTTAACAAGTATGAAAACAATTTTAAGCATTTACCAAATATTGTATTAAACTTCTTTCCTGAGATCTTTTTTTATATATTCCACAAATGTTCAAACTGCAAACTAACCTCTAAAGCTTAGACTCCAAGGATGTAGCAAAAAGAAATGTTAAGCTCATAGTCATACAAAGTGTAATGCATGTGCCATGGAGTGCATCTAAAGATGGAGGATGTGCAAAGATGCAATTGCAAGGTGATATTCAAAACAGAAATCATCAACATTCAACCGACACAAGCTTTCTCCTTGCACACATGCAATATTGATAAGGCATGATGAACCTGGGGAAGAGCGTATAATGTATGATAATGAATGTGGAAGCCGCTCATCTCAAGAAATACAGATGCACAGGGAGAGATGGCCCAGACATTGAACCCATCACACGTCCTGTTCACATCTAAATCTTCATAGTTCTGTCAAGTCGAGTTACACTGATTCCTGGCTGACTGACATCAAGCATTGTACACCTTACCATCCTTCTTCACATGCTCATCATGATCTCATTTTAAATTGTGAATCGTGAATAAATTCACAATTTAAATGTGTGTGTTTGACTGTTTGTTCATGATTTTATCACTAACTACAAGAGTTACTAGTAACTTGTCAAAGATAGTCAAATATTATTTCTGTTACATTTCCTGACACACTGTCGAGTTACTTGCATAAGTAAATATCTCTTTATCATACAGTAATTTAGGAGAACCTATATGTACAAGGTAGTGAGCTAGCTAGGCCCCAGATGTGCCAGCTTTGACCATTTCAGGGCTAGGGGAGTTTGTAAATACCGTACATGTAAACAAGACTATTAGCAAAAGGACAATCCAGGATCCTGTTTTGACAAGTGAAAACATTTCAGTACAGCTCCGACTTCCAAGATGGGTCTGAATAGGTACCGGTATAACATTATTCCGTATTGATGTGCCTGAATACTAAAAATAGTTTCCTGTTACAAAATTATGACCCCTCAAGATAGTATTCACAGCACACCAATATCTTGTCATCACCCCTATTCTCTAGCAATTTTGCAGGTACTGTATCAGGAAGTTATACTTAAATGTCTGTGATCCCCACAGCTACGGGTGATAAATTTATTGTGATGAGCTAATGCTGCAGGATTTAACATTCAGGCTAGGATTGGCCAGCATGTTGGCATGTAACGATAAATCACACTTTGAAAGGGATCTAAAATATGTATGAGAGCAAAGTCTGGAGCGTGTAGTGCCCATAAAGCTGTGTGTTGACAAAAGCGACATTCAAGCCAATATTGTGTACATGTGTACAGGTAGTAGAAGAAACAAATGCATCATAAAGACAAGTATTTAAAATAAATACCACATTTTAGTGGCCCGGCTAAAATCTATGTTAAAGAGTACATTGTACACATCACAACTGATTGTATACCTTTATATTGTCTTTAGGAGGATATCAAGTACATATACATGTACTACAGTACAAACAAGCTTTCTTTGTTCCATAATAGATTTCTTCTTCTAACTAATGATGTGCATCTCTTCACAAATAAGTAAGATCGTGTGTATCATCGCCTTGATTGAGGATGCTTGGATGGACTCATTAGCATCTTTAGTATTTACATCAATGTTGATGGATACTGTGTTAGATTTCATTTATTTATCTACGGGTGCACAAAGGAGGCTTTTATTTGACATTCTTATGGAAAAAGAAAGTGTCCAAAGCTTGAAAAAACGAATTGGAAGTTTCAAGCAATGTCACATTGCCCCATCAGTGTTGAAGTTAGACATGATGCACAATTGCACATAGGTGGCCCAAATTCAAGTTTGGAGTCTGGACCGTTTAAATTTCAAATTAAATGCATAGCTGTAGATGCTCAAAGCCAAAAATAGAAGAGAAAAGTTAGGGTGGAGTTCTGTTTTTTTAACACAATGTACTGTACACTTTACATTAATTACAGTCTATATTTTGTAGACTAGCTAGCTAGGTAGAACTACCAGACAGAGGATGAGGGAAACAGCTGTGTATTTCAGATATCGTTGTCAACATTGATATTGTATTTGTAATCATATACACTTCCAGTGACATCTTCACAAGCTCTTGGTCGTTGACATTTGATGAAACCATGAACTTAACACAAAGGATGGAAGTTGGACCCCTACTCAATTAATGGTTAAGAAAGGTCTGGAAGGAGACTGATCTCTCCAGCTTCCAGGAAGCTTGGTCCATGCTAGATATGGATTCCCATTACATGTACACTGTAGGTGCTGCTTTCTTTCTTGGACAAGACCCTTTCAATAATTCAGTCTGTGCACATTTCAAACAGGACACTTTATACTGTACATCCTTACATGGCACTGGCAACTAGGGATACAAACAGTGTGCCGTAATGAAAGATCAAAGGGGACTGAAAAAGGCCTAGAGAAATTGACATTTTGAACATGAACTCTTGTTACTTGGAAAGGCACATTGTAACAGTCATTCAATCAATTTGGGTAATTAGTTATCCCTTGAGCCTACACTGAATTTAATACGCTTCCTGATCTATTTGGACCCCTCCTGATACATCGGTATGTGTGCATTCAATCAAATAATTTGATTTCCACGATTACTGTTTGTAGCAGTGGGCTACACCCTACTACCCCTCTGAAAAAAAAGATGGGTCAAGTACTCAAGTGTATAAGAAAACCCAAACAAATCTGTGACTTTACTCTCAATGTCATACATGTAGTGATTGTAGTTCTCTGCAGGTTGGATGACTAGATCATATACACACTTGTTCCACCTGTAGATTGGGTTTGTATCCCATCCAATGTCAGGACTCTTGATTCGATAGGACAGGGGACAATCCATGTAAATTAACAAGAGGGAGCTCATAGCCAGTTGGGGAGCTTAGGGGCTCTTTGTGTGACTGAAGTGCAAATGGAACAGGAAGTTTTCAATTCTGTTATGACTAACTGAGGACACAATCAGACACCAACAATACCAGTGAGTATTTCTCCAAACAACCAAAAGTTTAGAACCTTTTTGAAACTCAAATTAATCTGTGCAATTATTGCAATACAATGTACATGTACATGTATGTATACTACCAATGCTGAGTACCAATCTACTATAACAGTGACACTAAAGATGTTAATCAGCTGTGCTAAAAAGTCATCAAATGAGGAATATCAAACTAATTCATAAGACACTCTAACTTATTAATGTGAAAGTATTTATGTTACTTTCACTTTTGTCACCTGCTAAATTTGAAACTGAAACAAGTTGCAGTTTTGTGATAATAGCCTCCATTATAGGCCTACTGTACCTCACTAGTACCGCCTACACTATTAATATCCATTTTCATCTTCAACTTCCCACACAGTTCCAAGTGATATTACCCTAAAGAAGGCATTTTCCAGTATGATATGAAAATACATGGATCATTTTAATTGCAAGGAATCCAACATAAGCCAAGTACCAATGACAAACCTGTATGAACTCATTACACAAGAATACCATCAGTTGGTTTTTCTGTTTAGCCTGAAAAGTAACCTAGACATTAGTGGATCCCCATATTTTCTGTACAATCAAAAACATGAAAAGGTCTGAAGCAGAAAGGTGACAGGGCCTGAAATCAGGCAAAAGCAAATGAAATAGGATTGTAATTTGCATGTTGATATTTCTACGATTATTTGTTCATCAGTTAATCTGCAAAAGTTTTGTTTGTATCTACAGTGTACTTCATTGTGAATAGGCCTACTCCTAGTCAAAATGTAAATGAATCAGCTTATCTATATACAAGTACATAGATCTACACTAGGATTATTTTTCTTATGTCTTCCCTGAAAAGAAGTACTGTATGTGGTCAATCTAAAAACGCTTCCTTCATACATGATACCAAAAGGGGAAGCCTTTAAAAATACTACATGTAATCACACACCAGTTTCCTTGATATTAAAATATACTGTGTATGTGAGACTACTATTTCCCATTTCCCAATGAAGCAAATGAAAATGAAAACAAATTCCTTCTACATTCCTGAAGTATCAATGCCGTTTTCATGCTCCATGAACTACTTGATAAAAAGAAAGATCGCATGGCCTGTAGTGTACGTGTACATGCTCATTTCCTCAAACTACCAAGTGCAGGCAAGCGAATGAACCATGGACTTTGACTACTCGATAGAGTCGATACCCATCTATTAAAATGGCAAACAGTGTTTGGCGGGAAATGGAATGATCATATCAAATAGCAAAGAGAATGCAGTGTTTAGAAGACTACTATCGTTGTCACATGGAAAAGCGTAGTAGGCTTATCTTCAAGTTCAAGTGTTGATAACTTATAGATGGATAGATTCCAAATCTTGTCTGTAAAGTGATTACATTGTAGGTGGACATATTAAATCAAAATCTTAACTTGCATGTGGTGGACAGTAATGTGACCTTATTTCAACATGCCATTGTACATAAACAGTCAGTAGGACACTCGGAATGTCCACATACACAATACGGTATAGCATTTACAGACATACATTTGTAAATAATCATATTTATCTGATTGATACACATCTGTTAAAACCTAATTAAAGACACACACACACAGTGAAGCCTTGGTTGAACAATGGAACTAGGCCTAGGTCTATTTTGGACCAAGATCTATATTACATCCCTTAAATGTAGATGTTTCTTAGTCTTTTTTTTAGTCCAACAATACTAGATCTAGAGGTCTAGTACTATTACTAGACCCTAGACTTTCAGTCAAAGATAAAGTTAGAGAATGAAAAAGTGAAAGGGTACGTTGTTGTTAGATCTAATAATAATATTTTTGTTAGATATTATAACTTGTTTACGTTAGATAGATCTATAACTTAGACTCTAGAATAGATGTAGATCTAGAGTCTAACATTAGATCTAGTACTAGGTCTAGACCTACTCTACTCTATTCTATTTCTACTAGGCCTACTAGGTCGTCTACTACTAGGGCCAACACTCTAGACTCTAGTCTAACTTTCTTACTTAGTCTAAGAACTACTTCTACTGACCTAGAATCTAGTCTAGATCTAGTACATGTACAACATAGGTCTAGATCTAGTCAGACCCGGCCCTACTACATAGATCTACTATCTAGACTACAATAGAGTCTAGATCTAAGTAATTGACCTGAAACTTAATGTTAGTCTCTAAATAGATCTAACTTCATATCACTTGATTGTCACTCTAGAAATCTAGACTTTGTAGATCTAGAAGTCTAGTCTAGATCTAAACAAAGTGTAGATCTAGACTAGACTAGATCTAGATCTAGTCTAGATCTAGATCTAGACTCTAGGTCTAGTCAGAATCTAGATTCTAGAAATTTATATTCAAATAGAGTCTAGACCTAGATCTAGATCTAGATCTAGACCTATCAGTTGACAACTTTGATCAAGAAATGTAGATCTAGAAAGTAGAATCTAGACAATTACAAAGCTATTTTAATGATATTATTACATCTACTGTAGATTGTACTGCAAACAAAGCCAAAGGCAAAAAGTTCCCTCTACTTTTTCTTTCAAACAAAGCCCTGTTTTTTCTGTTGCCCTACAATTACAAACCACGGCCGCTTCACTGCATTGATAAGGAGCAAAGGCGCATCGGCGAAGACTTACACACGTGTGTGTACTCGCTCGCGACAGTGGCAATGCAAAACAACATTGAACATGGCGATTTTTTAAAATCTCAACACAAAAAGGAGATAAAATGCATTCAAATCATTACCTTTGCTGTGACTTGCATAGTTCCATCGCGCTTAAGTTCTGGTGGATTGACTTCCATATTTTGTGATGTGCGATAAGTAAGACAAGAGAAAATTAAAGAGTAAAAAGTCAAGAACAGGCAATCTTTATTTTTCCAGAGATGCACAGCAGTCACACACAAAGGATTGTCAATGAGAATGAATGATATGAACACACAGCTTCCTCCTCGTCAGGACAGGATAGTCAATAGTAGGATTCGGTACTCAGGTGTCTTCAGGCCTAGCTCCTCCGTTCTTGTTGTGTCCTTTTCGGGGGTCTCCTCTTTCTCCACTTTTTCTTCTTCCCCATCTCCTTCTTCTTCTCCATCTCCTTCTTCTTCTCCATTTCCTACTTATTCTTATTCTCCTTCTTCCCTTCCTCCTTCTTTTATTTTTTTATTTTTATGTTGTTGGTTCTTCACATGTCTCCCCTCCGGTTCTTCTTCATATAGCTCTCTCTTCCTCTCTCGATCTTTCCGCCGGAGCCCGCCCCCCCCCCCCCCACTCAGTGTTATTTAGGGTACGCATATGCTTGTTCCCTCTTTTCAAGTTGAAAGCACCCCCTATCTGAGGACTGCCAACATTTTCGAACCCCCCCCCCTTTCGCGGGCTTTTCCTGCCTTGGAAACCCCCCCTAAATCATGAAAAATGCTCAATGTACCCCCTTAATTCGGAATAATTTCTCAGGAGTCCAAAGAGATGAGAGAAAAAAAGAAAAAACACCCCTTTTTTAAAGAAATCTCCGGGTGAAAAGTTAATACACTCCTTCTTTTACAATTCTCGGGCAGGACTTTGTCGCACGAAAAGTACCCCTTTACCTGACATTTTGTTAACACGCATGGGGTCCGTCCGTTCTCGGAGTGGGGGGGGGGGGGGTGGTTGGGGGGGGGGGGCGGAGCCTCATAGTCTGATTCTGGCTTCTCCTCTTTCTTCTTCTCCCCCTTTTTCGGTTAATTTTGTCATCCTTTTCGTCAGTGTCACTCTCCCTTTTTTCTTAGCTTTGGGTTCTTCTCTTCTTCTCCTTCTTCTTCTTCTTCTTCTTCTTTGATTGATTGATTTTTATTCGACAAGCTTCCAACCAGGGGCGTACGCAGGGGGGGGGGGTTTGGGGGTTCATTTCGAGACCAAAAAAAAAAAAAATGTGTCCGCTTACCCCCCCCCCCCCCCTCCCCCCCCCCCCCCCCCCCACTGAGCGACTTTTCGGCTGGCTTAGTCGTTGCGATTTTTTTTTTACCTCAAAAAAAAAAAAAAAAAGTGTCCGCTTACCCCACCCCCCCCCCCCCCCCCCCCCCCCCACTGAGCGACTTTTCGGCCGGCGCGATTTTCAAATTTTCGGGAGCAAAATATTTTAAACCCCCCCCCCCCTTGAAAAAATCCTGCGTACGCCCCTGCTTCCAACATACAACAATATACAATAATAACAGATCAAAAATAAGTCAGCTTGAACAGGATAACCCACGAAAGCTCGAGAGCTTATTTCCAGTGGGGTCCCTTACAGACATGTATAAAATTAATAAGTTAAAATAGTAATATTTACAGACAGATAAGAAAATTAAAAGAACTACTTATTAAAGATAATAATAATAATAACAACATTAAACTGATGATAGAAATGATATTAAGTACAAGAAGAAAATGAAGAAGGAGAAGAAGAAAAAGAGGAGAAGGAAGAAGAGGAAAATAATGATGAATTTGTAGAATTTCTATAACGTACGAAAACATAATTATATACAACATGAAAAAGTATGAACCGACAGAAGAATAACAATTTCAATCATATAACATGTCATTCACTTCTCTTCTCTGACTGTCAAGTATTAGGTATTCCTTTAATTTCCTCTTAAAATGATCATAGTTTCCTATTTCTTTTACACCATTGGGAAGGGAATTCCAATGTTTTATGGCATTGTAATAAAACGAATTTCCAATACTACCTACTCTTTCTGGTAAGTTAAAGTTGAATCGTCTATTTCTTGTATTATATTATAATCATGTACGTCAGTAACAAGATCGAAGTTGGATCGAATATAATGATTCGACCTAGCATGATATATTTTATGCACGTGATGCAATACGAGTTGTTTTGATCTTTGGTCGACTTCAAGAAAACCAGCTTTAGAAAGTTCGCTGTAGCCAACATGAGTTCTTGGACCAGAACAGTTGATAAATCTCACCATTTTGTTCTGTATAATCTTCAACTTCTTTTGATCTGACTTGTTTATGTTACTATACCATGCAGGGTTAGCATAGTCAAATAAACATTGAATAAGAGCAAAACAGAGTGTACGTCTTGCTTTTAAATCCATACAACTTTGATATCTGTACAAAAATTTCAGACGAGAATTTGCTTTTTTTACAACTGATTCTACTAAAGATGAAAATGAAATTGCGCTAGCCAACTCAATGCCTAAATACTTCACAGACTCTTTTCTCTTGATTGCTTGATTATTGTGTGTCACTTTGAATTCAAATGACTTTTTAGAACTACTTTTAGAACAAAATAAAATGCTTTCTGTTTTTCCCAAGTGTAAAGAAAGCTTATTATCAGTCATCCAATCGACACACGTAGACAGCTGTTCACTGAGCTTTTCCTCAATATATTTAGGATCAGGATTTGAATAGAGTAGTACGCTGTCATCTGCGTTCAATAATAGTTTGAAGTCTTTTATACAAATACACATATCATTTATATAACTTGAAAATAGAATTGGGCCTAAAATGCTTCCCTGAGGAACACCGCATGTTATAGGCATTAGTTTGGAACGAATATCATGAATGGCCACTACTTGGTGCCGATTAGATAAGTAGGATCTGAACCAATCTAAACTTGCCTTATCAAAACCCATTAGTTGTAACTTCTTTAATAAGACGCAATGATTAACTGTATCAAAAGCTTTTTGCAGATCAAGGAGCACCATACCAACAAAGCGCCCTTGGGAAGTTTCTCTCCTCAAATAATCAGTCAAATGAATTAGACATGTTTCAGTCGAATAATCATGTCGAAAACCAGATTGAAATTCATAAATTATATCATTTTCTTTGAAGTATCTTTCAATTTGAACACAGACCGATTTTTCTAGAATCTTTGATGCTACGCTTAAAACACTAATAGGTCTATAGTTGCTAACATCAGTTTTATCTTTCTTTTTATAAAGTGGAGTCACTTTTGCTATTTTCATATTCTCTGGAAAAGTACTCGTCAAGATAGATAGGTTCATTAAGTAACTTAGAGGCTTAAATAAAACCTTCGCACCATCTTTTAGAAATTTAGCTGGAATCAAGTCTAACCCAGTACTTTTTGATACATTCAACTTACGTAACTCTTTGAAAACAAATTGTTCACTGATTGGTAATAACTCGAAGCTGTTTTCACGTACACCTTTTCTTTCGTAAAAGTCACGAATACAATCATTGTCTGCGCTGAAAAAGTCTTTGGAAGGGGGGGAGTTTGTCTACTTATTTGGCAGCCACATTTGTGAAATGAGAATTGAATTCATCAGCGATGGCCATCTTATCATGACATAATTCCCCATCAATTTTAATGACAGATTCTTGTTCTTTTCGCTTCTTATTTTTCAATCCTAAGTTTTTTCGATTCTGCCAAAGTTTTTTCGAATCTTGTTTATTTTCTTCTATCTTGTTTTGTAAGTAATCGAGTTTAGCCTTTTTCACCTCTCTTTGGACCATATTTCTTAATACTCTATAGTATTAAGAAATATGGTCCAAAGAGAGGTGAAAAAGGCTAAACTCGATTACTTATATATATATATATATTACTTATATTACTTATATATATATCTTTTATAGAGCTTCTCATCTTTTGCTCTTTTCCTCCATTTTTTGTATACTATATTTCTCTCTTGAATTAGGGAAAGAATATCTTTAGTCACCCAAGTTTCTGATCTTTGTTTTATTCTTATCCGTTTCAGTGGCGCTATCATATTCAAATTTGAGATAAAAATATGTTGAAATATTGACCATGCCTCATTTACATCTGTACAGTCAGTTATTCGTGACCAATCAACAACAGATAGTTGAAGATTGAAAGACTCTTCTGTATATTTTTTCATGGATCTGATATAATTAGTCCTGTGATGACCTATAGCCAGTCTAACATTTTTCCGTGTACAGAAAGTAAAATAATGGTCGCTAATACCTAGATCAATGACACCACTTTGACTTATTTTATTTTCTTTGGTACAACCAACATGATCCAATAGAGAAGAACATGTAGGTGTAACGCGTTGTTGTTTTTTCTTCTTCTTCTTCGCTTTCTCGGAACCCCGCTCAAAACATGCCCCTCAAGCTCAAGCTTGGTCACTTTTCAAGGAGGAACTTTGTGAAATCTAAAACTGAAGACAAAAACCAGAGCAGCAGACTGCCTATATAGTTTGAACAAAATTGGACAAACACAAATATTTGACATTTCTAGTGGGCTTAGTGGCACACTTTAGACTACACGACTCGGTAATGTCACAAACCTTCTCATTTCAACACAAAAAGTGACTATCAGATAAAAAATTGTCATTTTCCCCAGAAAAATGACTCATTCTTGAGGGACTTTCCCGCTTTCCGAGGGCCTATAACAATTTGCTATCCAAGTATTTATGATACTACATTGGAAGAAGAAAAAATATCCAGGGAGTATTATAGGAAAAAACAGACATTGTGAATAATGTTGTGTATACGCAGTGGCGTATAATGAGCAAAAACTTTCGGGGGGTCAGAACAAAATCCGCATCACCACCAAGTAGCATAATGCAGGGGCGGTAGGCCTTCTTCCAGAGTGGGGGGGGGGGGCACCAACAAAAAGGGGCACTTTCTGGGGAAAGGGGGCACCTACAAAGGGAACATTTATTTAAAAAAAGACATTGGTATATAGGCCTACCCCTATACAGCGTCATGATTGTGATTACACTATAGAGCTGACATCAATATTCTTTCTTTAGGTGGTACAAGAACTGAGCAACATATACTTCGCAGTTGGTTGTGATGGCCTGAATATTAATTTTCGAGCGAGCAAAAATATTAAGATAATATGTGAGGTCCAAGTTTTAACAATCACATCTTATAAAGAAGACAAAAAACAAACCCTGATGAAGAAAGACTGAAAAGTTCTTTTATGAGTAAGACAAGTAACATCAGTCTACAAAATATGTGAGCTAGCTCTAAAGGGGAAATTAAAGAAAAGAGGGCTCTAAGTCGTTTGAATTAGAGGTGCATGTTATAGAGAAAGCAAAAGTAGGCACTTATCAAAAGGGAAAAGGACAGTTATTAGAAAAGAAAAGGTGCTCGTGTCCGAGTAAAAAGGGCAATATCAGAGGTGAAAATGGCACTTCTTGCATCTGAAGAGGGAGACTCAACAGAAATGAAAAGAGGGACGTGTTAGAATGGAAATGGGGATTATGTTGATGGAAAAGGGCACCTATCAGATTTTAATAGGAGCATTTATCAGATGTTAAAAGAGGCATTTTTTAAAAGGGGGAAGTACTCATATAAATATGGAAAAGGGGCACTTATCCGTTGAATGAATTATACTTAGAGAAGTATGGTACTTAAAGATAGTTATTAGAAAAGAAAAAGGGCCATTTTCCTATGTAAAAAAGGGCAGTTTGGGGGAACCAGAAAAAATGGGGGGCTTGGGGGCAGCCCCTTCCCAATAAAATTCAAACGTGGTTTATTTCTAATTCGATACCAGAGATTTACAAATGTCGCTGAAATTACATGATTTTCAAGGGTTTAATTTTTCTGCCCTCCTAAAAGTTTTTGTTCATTACGCCACTTGTCTGTAGTAACAGGTTATTATTATACACCACTTTGTAGCAAGTGCTCCATATAGGCTAGGAAAATTAGTACATTTTTTAGGTAAATCTCAAAAAAATTGCAATAAAATATTTTTCACTGCAATGCATTTTAGTAAGGTCCCCCAAAAGAGGTGCGACGTTGGTCAGTCAAGACAGCGACGGATCAACCATTGCCGCTACATCATTGCTTGTATTTGTGACATTTGGATGAATTGTCAACAATGACATGTCCCCTTCGCTTCTATAAATTCTCATTTATTTAGATTTCTTTATAATATGTCACCGTCAAAGAAACCTAAACCATCGTAAAATAAAAACGAAGCCGAGGCACAATTCTATTTTCTATGACGTCATTGAAAACCCAACACTCCAATCCTCTTTCAATGTACAATCTATACTGACAGACGTGTGCTAACCCGTACTCGCAGTTCAGCTGTATGTAAATATATGCAGCTGACGCAAAGCAAACTCGCGTCATGATTGGCTCATTATCCCTCGATTCACACTGACGATTGGTCCATTGAGGATATGAATATGGATTTATGTAGAATTACAAAAAAGGCGGGCGCGTGGGTTTTCGGAGACTGACAATAAATTTTGCTAGTAGTGACTTGCTGCTGCTAATAATGTGCGATGATATCATTATCCGTTGCCATTGGACACCGATTCGATATGTTATCAAATTTGTTACGACTTGTTGAAGAGTTCAGAGGGGTGAAAAAAGAGTGTTAGTAAAGAGAACCCGGCAGAATGTTCTCTAATTTTCCTTGGAAATGCTTGTAAGAAATGTAAGACTGAGCGAACTACAAAAGATCTCACGTCTTCGTTGGAGAACAAAGGAAAACTTGTTTGTATTATTATCATGACTGACCAGTAGCCTATATAGGTCATGTCATGGTCAATGGGAATGGGAAGGGGGGGGGGTATGTCTCAAACTTTGCAAAACATGACTTTGTGAGAAATGTTACCCCCCCCCTCCTTTCTCTCTCTCTCTCTCTATCCCCCCCCCCCCTGTAGTCCAAATTGTCCAGTGCCCGGGGGGGGGGGGGGGGGGTAAATATATTCACAATATACATCGATTCTTATGTACGGGTCGCATGCAATATGTATAATCCACTTTATCTTTATCTTTATAATTTGCTTCTTATTTATCTTTTAATTTCATTATACCGTCAAAAAAAAGTTTACACCTAGAAAATTGCTAATTATTTAAAAAATCAACTATAAACAGTAAATTATTATACATCTTATGAAAGAGTTTTTTTTATCCCAAATCATTTGGTATCATTTTTGTGTAGTATAATGTTCACGCTTGGATAAACAAGAGGCATTGTTTGCGAGAGTGCGCCAAAGTGATGCCTACAGCATGTATTATGTTGGGATTAGCAGAGTGAGAAACCCCCTGTCCACACACAACATTTTCCGTGATTAGCTATACCGTTTCGCGATAGACTATAGTGATACCGTTTCGCGCTAGTTTTACGATGGAATTGTGTGTGTGGACGCTCACTAACGATACGTCGTATAACGAAACTGGTCTAACGAAACGCAGGTTTGGGCATCGTTTCGAAATGAAACCCAATAAAGAATCACGCCTAATCACGCCTAATCACGGAAAATGTTGTGTGTGGACAGGGGGAGTGTAACTAGTGTAACTAACTGGGCGGGGCTTAACGCGACCTCGAGCGAAAGGAGACCAGACTGTTTATGGACATCCTTGAATTTATACGATGATTATTTATATGAAGTTTCTTGTGTGTGGACACTTTGTAATTTATACTATGATTTTTTATACGACGTTTCGTTATAGAGTTTCGGGATAAATTGTTTTGTGTGTGGACATGCACGCTGAGAGTGAATTGAATGTATCAAATGAAATGCATACCGGTACTGATTGCATAATATATGCTTTTTGCAGAAGCAAAGCCACACACACACACACACACACACACGCGCACAAATGTTCGTTGATATTTGATATTCGATATTCATGTGTGGCATGACTAATTTTGTTAGGGATGTTATTTAGATCTGCAAAGACCGAATTAATACCCAAATCCCAATTGTTTTATTCAAACATCACTTGCTTTCTCTTCATCCAAGCACATCCAAGCACATCCAAGCACATACCACACAAAAATGATACCAATTGATTCTGGATAAAACACTCTTTCATAAGATGTATAAGAATTCACTGTTCATAGATGATTTTTGAAATTATTATCAATTTTCTAGGTGTAAACTTTTTTTTTACTCAAACTATATAGTGGAGAAAGGTTGAATTGAATCCCAATTGAATTTTAATGACGTTGTGATAATTAATTCTTCTTCGTCTCCTTCTTACTTAATCCTCGTTTTTTTTGTTTGTTTTTTTAAATTTAATTTTTTTAAATTTATTTATTATTATTATTATTATTATTATTATTATTATTATTTTGTTTTTTTGTTTTTTTGGGGGGCTGGTATTCGTGACCTGTTCTTTATTTTATTTTACAATTAATCTGTCTTCTTTCTTATGACTATGACGAGACCGTAAATTAGTTTTCAAACTTAACGAAACATAAGGCATGGAGGGACTTTACGACGATATTACATACATTGACAGAGTGGACTTTGACTGATTTGATGAGAAGAGAAGTTGTGCCAATGAGGAGCTAACGCTTATTCATTTACACCCTTAATCAATTCTGAACCTTTATGAGATATCCTATTACAATTCATAATGGAAATTATTCTACACAATACATACTCAGGCGCGGATCCAGGATTTTCCAATAGGGGGGGCCGGAAATTTGAAAATTGCGCAGACCTTTTTTTAAAACTCAACATATCAATACTTACAAGGTCATATTAGAAGCACCATACCGGTACAATTTTTGTCATTTCAATCATTTCAATCGGGGGGGGGGGGGGGTAATTTTCTGGTTTCACAATTCGGCTAGTGAGCGAAGCGATCGAGCAAAAATTTGAGCATAATATGTACATGTATATTATGAAAGTGTTATTTATCACGAAAATAAACGAGAAAAGATATCAAAATTTCATATTCGGGCAGCTCGCTGTCCCCCCCCCCCCATTACGCGCGAAGCGCAGAAGCTCTGATGTTTCATGAAATTATTAGAGGAGAGGATTCGTTGAACCATTTTCGACTCTAAATCATTGTATGAATTTAGTTCGTCCCCCCCCCCTCTCGCGCGAAGCGCGGAAATTTTGACCTTTCATAGTTTAATGAAATTATTAGAGAAAGAATTAGAAGATTCGTTGTTCCATTCTCGACTCTTAATCCTTCCCTGAACGTAAAGCGCAGAAGCTTAACGTTTTATTAAATTATAAGGGAGAAAGAAGACGATTTGTTGTACCATTCTCGACTCTTGATCCTTATTTGGATTTAGTTTACCCCTCCTGCGCGAAGCGCGGAAGCTTTGACATTTCATTAAATTATTAGAGAAAGAAGACGATTCGTTGTGCCGTTCTCGACTCTTAATACTTGTCTGAATTGAGTCCCCCCCCCCTCCCGCACGAAGCGCGTAAGCTTTGACGCTTCATTAAATTATTAGAGAAAGAAGACGATTCGTTGTACCATCCTCGTCTCTTAATCCTTGTTTGAATTCAGTTTCCCCTCTCCCGCGCGAAGCGCAGAAGCTTTGACGTTTCATTATATTATTAGAGAAAAGGATAATTCGTTGTTCCATTCTCGACTCTAAATCCTTGTTTTAATACAGTTTCCCCTCTCCCGCGCGAAGCGCGGAAGCTTTGACATTTCATTACATTATTAGAGAAAGAAGACGATTCGTTGTACCGTTCTCGACTTGTCAGAATTTCAAAAATATTTCCTTGTCTGCTCCCTTTTCGTCTTATGTCCTCTCACTGCCCCTACCGCCCCTGGCTACGCGCCTGCTTTACAAGGAAAATGAAACAATCATGATTGTGATAGCACACAATTAGACTAGTAGAAATGAAAGATTTATTACACCAACCCTGGATAAATCCATGGTTTCACAAACATAAGTTCAAATACAAGCACAATCACAAGTTGGTATGAGCTGAATCCAAATGAAGGGCAAAATAAGAGTTGTGAAGCGGCCCTACCGCTAATTTAAAATTTGACTGTTGAGTATATAGCTTCTATTTAAAAGACATCCAAAATAGTGTGCCCTTTTCAAATTTCTCACTAAAGAGTAGTGACCTTTGTAGCGCAGGGGCTGTTTTTAACGTTTAACTTTGATTCCGCGGCTCGAGATTTTATGCGGCCGGCCCGGCCCCCTCTATTCAATGACGTTTGCCAAGCTTACTGGAATGACCCCAAATCTCCCGATTACAGTTTTTCCCTTATTCGTTGTTACTGTCACTAAGCGCCATTTCCTCCCACCCCCCCCCCCCCTCCCCCCACTCACTCAGTGTTATCTAGGGTATCTGGGATATCTCTATCTCCGGTGTGTAAAGTCAGTACGGGCCGGACTTTGTTGCGTGGGGGCGGGGGGGGGGGGGGGGAGGGGGGCTTCCTTCGTTATCATTTTTCCTTTTTTTCTCTCTCTCTCTCTCTCTGTTTCTTTTCTCTTCTTTCTTTTCTCTTTTTTTTTTCTCTTCTCCTTTCTTTTCTCTTCTCCTTTTTTTTCTTCTCTTCTCCTTTCCTTTTTTTCTCTTCTTTTCTTCCTCTTTTTTTCTTTTTTTTGCGCCGCCAATAGGGGGGGCCGCGGCCGTTTCGGCCCCTCCCTGGATCCGCCACTGCATACTGTGCAGAGATGCGTCTCAAACGGTTTTATATTCAATTCAATTCAATTCAATTCAATTTCGGTTTATTAATATCAACATATACAATGTACAATGCAGTAGTCCAGGGACCAATAATGCAATGTTTTACATTAATGTGCATAAAACAGGAATGATCATATAAATGTACAATAAAAATGATAAAAGATAAAGTTAACATTATTGTTCATACCTAAAGTTATATAAATATATTAATGATAATAGATGGATGAACAACCTATAACAGTAACTTGAAATATTGAACTAATTATTGCAAGTAAAAATAATCTTTAAATAAAAAAATTATTAAAAAAACACACATATAGAGAGAGAGAGAGAGAGAGAGAGAAAATTATTAAATTGCAAATTGTTAAAATATACGGAGCCCGGGAAGGGACATGGTAAAAATATTTTTATCTCGTTAAAACGAGATAGTATCTCGTTTTAATGAGATAGTATCTCGTTTTAATGAGATAGTATCTCGTTTTAATGAGATAGTATCTCGTTTTAATGAGATAGTATCTCGTTTTAATGAGATAGTATCTCGTTTTAATGAGATAGTATCTCGTTAACGAGATACTATCTCATTAAAACGAGATACTATCTCATTAAAACGAGATACTATCTCATTAAAACGAGATACTATCTCGTTTTAACGAGATAAAAATATTTTTACCATGTCCCTTCCCGGGCTCCGTAATAATACCTATGAGCATACACAAATTCTTATAATTGTTGAGTTTCCACATTACATTTTAAATTGAAGTTGAGCTAAATTATGTTATTGCAGCAGAATTATACACGGTGGTTTAAGAACAACTTTATAAGATAAATGAAGAGTACTCAATAATGTGCACGAAATTTTGATTTTGGGATCGGTCTTGAGTTCAATTAAACAAAGTAACAAAACAATAACTCTAATATTATTAAAAAGAAGAAAAACAAATAGGATACATTACTATAGATGGTCTAAAACTGAGCATTGACCAGTTTGATTTTATGTATCGTTCAGTTCTTGCATAAGGAATGTGTAGGTGGTTAGAATTCCTAAGTCCACCTCGCGAGAGATGCTGTCGTTCAGCCGGAAGCAAATCACGGTGTCGCGAGGAGACAAGGATTGATTTGGCAAAGTGTCGGCCTTATGCCAAAAGGGCCTTAACTGCTTTTGGCCATTCCGAGATAATCGCGTTTAAAGGTTTTGGCCTCTCTAATAATCAAAAGTTTGTCGTCGTTTTTTTGTTTTTTAAGCCAATTTCGATGATTATGTGTTAAGTTATTAAGTTTTACATGAAAATGTGTTAAATGTGTTATAAAATATTCAGAATTTTAGTACATGCTATGTGCAAAAAACATGTTAGGGCCTTTTTGGCATAAGGCTTGAATGTAGCGTATTTATGCCAGAAGGGCCGTAACCTACTCGGCATTATGCCAAAAGGGGCGTTACCTACGCGGCGTTATGCCAAAAGGGCCTTTACCTGCCGTTATCGTACGCGCGCATAATTAGCGCCCTTCTGCATGGCATAATGAAATTTTCTTGTTTCGCAACACCTTTGGTTTGCCAGAAAGCCCCTCCTACGGCTACTGGATCCCGAAAACTGATAAAACTGATTAATTATAATGTTTGAAAAAGTATTTTTGATATCTGAATATTTTTATTAATATAATGCAGCTTTCGGTAAAGTTATTTTTTAGAGATCGTACATTTAGGACACCTTTTTCGTCGTTTATTTTCATCACAGTCCCATACGTTGACATCTGCGTATTTCAACGAGTCGGTCGCATTTCATGCATCCACACCTAATTTAAAACTCACTCAGATTTCATGATCTAAATTCATGACATACACTTTCAGTGATTATTCTAAGTACATTGTGTCTATTGTAGACTAATCATGTTTTGAATGGTGTTTATACTGATATTTATTGAATTAAATGGAAATTACGAAATAATCTGTCATTGATAAAAGATTTGCCGCGTAGGTTAAGGCCCTTTTGGCGTAAGGAAAAAGATGAGATACGCGTTAAGGCCCTTTTGAAATGTATAATTATCTTCATAAATAAATCGAATTTCAACAAGTGAAGCACATCATTTTAAAGAGAATGATGAAATCTACAAGGTGATGTTAATAACTCAATATCCCCTAAAATCGGGTTAAGGCCCTTTTGGCATAAGGCCGACGTAATTAATGACATGTCTTCGCCTGGCAGAGGAGGGAATGCCGAAACTGCTCAGGAGTTCCTCATAGTGATGTTGATCAGGGTATGATATCATCCTGAGAGACCTACGCTGTACCCGCTCTATGCTATCTGACTGCTGTGTTGTCAGGCTACTGCTCCACACTGGTGCACAATATTCCCTCAATGGTAGGATATACATTGTGTATTATGAGCACAAGATCACTGGTTGAACTCCATTCCACTTCAATTTGCACAGGATATACTGTACAGTGCGTCCCAGAAAAAAACGAAACCGAGAACTATCGATGTTTTATCATAACTTAATCACAATTATAATTAATAAATGGCACATATTTGGAAAGCTAAGATCCTCCTCTTTTATTTGATGTAACTCATATTATGATGCATATTTCACGCATGAGTGATTAAAAGCAATTTGAAGAGAGGAAACCAAAAAGTCATTTGGCGGGCGGTATCTGAATTTCAAGGAGAAAATCACATTTCTAGAAAGCTCAATTTTTGCCCTTTTATATGACACCTCAATGAGGAAAAATGAGCCAGGAGTAACAAAGTTCTGTTTGTTTAAAGTAATGCAAGCATTTCCATAATTATTTTGATCAAACGAGTTCGTTTTCACTGGCTGCCTACCGTTGCAACAAACATAGTTGATAAAAGGCTTAACTCCGTTTCGTTGAAGATCAGCCATGCATCAAGTTTTTCGTCTTCTTTATGCATGGTTGATCGTCAACGACCTTTTGGTTTCCTCTCTTCAAATTGCTTTTAATCACTCATGCATGAAATATGCATCATAATTATGAAATGCATCAAGTGAATAGGAGGATCTAAGCTTTCCAAATAATATGCACCCCCAACGAGTATGGAATGGGGGTAGTGGTAGTTTCAGATGTTCATGATTGTTTCCAAGTGACCGACTGGGTGAGGAAACGGGTTTAGCCCAAACGCCACTTCTCCATCTCTGTAGATGGAGCTCTTGTTCAACACTATATTGGGGGTATCAATATTATTACTCCAGAGCTGCACTTCTATGCCTTGTTCAGATCAGGTCTTGGGGAGGAGGAATATAACAAGATGACGCCATATTCGAAATTAGCCTTGGGCAGACCTCGACACGGGATATAGTCCTCGTGCATGACGTAATATTCAGCATGCGCACAAAGTGTGCGCAGTGACACTGTCTTGGAAACGGTTGAGGGTGAAACATTGTGCCAGGATGCTACATGAAGGATGGAGGAAAGGAAAAAGGAGGAGCCGGGCCTGGGGGAGGGGGCGGGAGTTTGTTAACGAGGTGGGGGAGGGAAGGAAGGACGGAGTAAGAGGTCGATAATAAGCTTCTTTTAGAAGGGAAGAGCCACCAAAAACTCGTCATCCTTTTCTTTGCTCCCCGTCTTTCCTCCAGAAAGCGCGAATTTTGTATTTCCCATGTAGACCGCCGGGTGAACCCTCAAAAGTGCCTTAGTTTTTGTGTTTTGTGACCCATCCTCGGCATCTACTTGAAAATGACCTCTAATGTGTAGAAAAATATACTGAAGATGATGGTGCAACTCGTCAGTAGAAAAAATTGAACACAAATTAATAATGTCCAGATTAATTTTTAATAAATATGACAAACGCCCTCTTGTGTCCAGTCTGAGACAGCTGTGTATTATGCTATGGGAAAATGACTTGTATTGATATCGAGCAAAGCTGCAGTGCACTCAAAATATTCCCCTTTCCCCTCTCTCCTCATTCCTTCCCTTTCCCCTCTCTCCTCATTCCTTCCCTTTCTCTCTCTTTCCTATAACCCCCCTCTCTTTCTCTCCTTATCCCCTCTCATCCCCCACCCATTTCTCCTCATTCCCCCTCTCTCTCTCTTCGTCTCTTTCTTCCTCTTTCCTCACCCCACCCCCCCCCCCCCTCTCTCTCACTCTTCATCCCATTCCCTCCCTTTCTCTTGTTTTCTTAACCGCTCTCTCTTTCCCATTCCCTCTCCCCATCACTCTTTCCCACCTCTCTATCTCTTTCTATGTCATACCCTTCAATATATATTTCAGGGAATGGCATATCTTTAAATAAAAGAAATCACAATTTAAAACAAAGTTTGTAAGGCATATTTGACCAATTATAATCTGGTTTCACATCAAATATATGACATATTACTATCTCATATTCTCAAAATACATGGTCAATAAAATTGTAAGCCTGCTTGACTACATGGATACTGCTCTTTGGGTTGATGTAGAAAAATGATTCATCATCAGTTATACAGCACATTGTCAATTCACATTAAAATATTTTCAATAACAAACATTCTTTCAAGCGATCACATGTATGTATGTTTTAGCAAAAATACACATAAAATATACATTATAGATAAAAAAAATATATATATATTCATGGATGGCAGGGTCGCAGCCTCTGCTATTCTTCTTCAGTCTAATATATATATCTAAATCATGTTCTTTAACATTTCCAACAGGTAATTTCATACATTTGTCCAAATGCCATTTAGTAAAAGTTATCTGCTTTATCGAATCTGGCGGAAATTGGCAAAATAGAGCATCGCAATAAAGGTCTATACATTGAATTTCCAAAAAAGGCTTTACATTTACAAGTAATATTTTCAATAACAAACATTCTTTCAAGCAATTGCTCAAAAAGCATTACTACATGTATGTACCGGTATGTTTTAGCAAAAACACACATAAAATCTACATTGTAAATAAAATTTAAAAATTCATGGATGACAGGGTCCCAGCCTCTGCTATTCTTCTTAAGTCTAATATATCTAAATCATGTTCTTTAACATTTCCAGCAGGTAATTTCATACATTTTTAGCCAAATACCATTTAATAAAAGTTATCTGTTTTATCGAATCTGGCGGAAATTGGCAAAATAGAGCATCACAAGAAAGGTCTTTACAGTGAATTTCCTAAAAAAGCTTTACATTTACAAGTATTGTGACATACAATGAGTTAAATATTGTTCCTTCTTTGCCTTGATCTCATCTGTGCTCACTTGTTTGTTGTAATGTTGCAGAAGTGTCTGTAGCAGCCCGCATGGCATGGTATCCTGGTTGGACATACCTTTATTGAAAATAAATAAAAGCAAGGATCATTTAATATCATTTATTAAAAAAGAATAGGTCTATAGTTCTACGAGACAGACATACTGAAGTATTCATCACTACAAAGCCTACAGTATGAGTCGAATCTAGCATATAACTATCATCAAAATACAAATTTAAAAAAAATATCTGTGCTGACTGGTTACTGTCTCCAACTGGAAGTGAACGGACTGGACATCAGTGACACTAACAGTGGAACTGGAAATTATTCAGAACTGCTTATTAGAAAACGTAAGGATCGAGGTGTCTCATATTTTTATGAAGTGTTTTTTTGTGTGTAGAGCATGGAGGGCATACGGTACTGTAATACATTTTTCATCATGAATAAAAAAGATCACCAGGGCAAGGGCAAGGCTCATTCTCCAACACAAGTGGCGTGTTAATTTAAATGTGTCAAATATTGACGGGACTGTGGGCCTCACCATGCAGAATTTTTCAAACATGCAAAAAAAGAAAGAAAAACAAACCACTTTGATTGTGGAAATTTAGGGGGACAGTGGCCCCTCCCCCCCCGAAAAAAACCCACCAGTACGCTGTTCTCAGACAATACCGTAATCGATATGTGGACAATAAATACCCACATTAATTATGAAGACCTGATCTGTACTAATGTAGTTTAGAATCAAGCCTGACCAGTATCCAATTTGACTTGATCAACCACTTTGATCAAGTCAGCTAGGCCTCAATTTCAAGAGCATAGCATTTTTTTAGAAAGTAGAAATTACCCGGTAGATATTCTAATCTAGACTCTTTTTTTTCTTGATTCTAGTTGTAACGTTTAGGGCCGGGAAATAGACATATGACATCTATGATCTAGACAATGATCCCGGGTTCGACTCCCACCCAGGCGGATGACCGAGGCCTGCGTTGTGTGTTACTGTTAACGTGCCCCTTTCCTTGTTAGACGCAGGTTATGTCAAGTGGAAAACACCCCGTCCCTCCGATAGGACGTTAAATGGAGGCACGTTAAGAACCCATTGCACTATTTCTATAAGACTAAGAGTAAGAGTAGGGGGAAACCCCGGTGTAATAAGTGCAAGAATCTTCACTTCAGTATTATTTGAAGGAGGCAGATTATCTCGAAGAAGAAGAAGAACTAACTTATTAGAACTTAGAAGAAGAAGAAGAAGAAGAAGAAGAAGAAGAATAGGATCAGAGTTATTCTGAACATGCTGAAATAGTTAATACAATCATTTCTTCAGAATGGAATGACATAGATCTAGGCCTACCTCTTTTTTGTTGAACTTGTTGCAGTTCGAACACCTCCCTGGTACACTTCTCCGCCCGAGGCGCCGGGCGGGTACTGCTCTGTCTGCAGCTCGAACGAGTCGAAGTCGAAGTTGACCGCAATCGCAGCAATTTTGTTTTCTAGTTCAAACCCAAAACTGACGTCCTTCCAAAGATCTGCACACTCCTTGAATTTTCTGTAACTCTTCCCACTGAAAGATATCACCTTACTGTGAGTCGAAATTGTATGCATACAGCAAAAACCTG
Source organism: Strongylocentrotus droebachiensis (assembly GCA_035222895.1). Classification (NCBI taxonomy): domain Eukaryota; kingdom Metazoa; phylum Echinodermata; class Echinoidea; order Camarodonta; family Strongylocentrotidae; genus Strongylocentrotus; species Strongylocentrotus droebachiensis. The sequence goes on along the minus strand of JAVYIG010000044.1, from coordinate 82,155 downwards.
TGTTTTCCTCTGAAACATTCAGTTGTTGACGACAGATTACTACACCTGAGGCTCGAAATAGCGCGCGCCAGTGGTACGTGCACAACACTGCCTGTGATTGGCTGAAAAGCTTGAGGCGCTGCAATCTTTACTTGATACATGCACAGTGATTGGACAACCTTCGTGAAGAAAAAAATGATTTTAGGCATCTTTTTTCCATTTTTTGAGCTTATATGCATTTTTTTCGATTGACGAGTTGTGACTATAATATCAAAATATATTCTTTAATAATAATCACTATTAAAAAAGTAGATGCCGAGCCGAGGTCACGAAACTGACGAATTTTGGGGCTCACCCGGCGGTCTAATGAGGGAATTTGAAGTGGGGGAAAAAGAGAGAAATAAAAGAAAAAGGTAAGAGAAGGATGTCTACATGTCTAGGTCATCAAATTGTCTACAACTCCGGCAACAAAAAAGCCTACAACACCCGGTATTCCCAAGCGGTCTCCCATCCAAGTACTGACTGGGCCCTATGCTGCTTGACTTTCGGTGTTCGGACGAGAACCGGTATATTCAGCATGGTATGGTCGTAGGCGAATGTCTTGGGAATTTAAACCTATTTAAAAGTAAACAATGACGTCACCATCTGATTTCTTTGTCTTCCAGACATAATTATGCACCCCCAACAAGTATGGAATGGGGGTAGTGGTAGTTTCAGATGTTCATGATTGTTTCCAAGTGACCGACTGGGTGAGGAAACGGGTTTAGCCCGAACGCCACTTCTCCATCTCTGTAGATGGAGCTCTTGTTCAACACTATATTGGGGGTATCAATATTATTACTCCAGAGCTGCACTTCTATGCCTTGTTCAGATCAGGTCTTGGGGAGGAGGAATATAACAAGATGACGCCATATTCGAAATTAGCCTTGGGCAGACCTCGACACGGGATAATTATAGTCCTCGTGCATGACGTAATATTCAGCATGCGCACAATAGTGTGCACACTGACACTGTCTTGGAAACGGTCGAGGGTGAAACATTGTGCCAGGATGCTACATGGAGGAAAGGAAAAAGGAGGAGCCGGGCCTGGGGGAGGGGGCAGGAGTTTGTTAACGAGGTGGGGGAGGGAAGGAAGGACGGAGTAAGAGGTCGATAATAAGCTTCTTTTAGAATGGAAGAGCCACCCAAAACTCGTAATCCTTTTCTTTGCTCCCCGTCTTTCCTCCAGAAAGCGCGAATTTTGTATTTCCCATGAGGGAATTTGAAGTGGGGAAAAAAGAGAGAAATAAAAGAAAAAGGTAAGAGAAGGATGTCTCCATGTCTAGGTCATCAAATTGTCTACAACTCCGGCAACAAAAAAAGCCTACAACACCCGGTATTCCAAAAGCGGTCTCCCATCCAAGTACTGACTGGGCCCTATGCTGCTTGACATTCGGAGATCGGACGAGAACCGTCATATTCAGCATGGTATGGTCGTAGGCGAAGGACTTATGAATTTAAACCTATTTAAAAGTAAACAATGATGTCATCCTCTGATTTGTTTTTCTTCCAGACCCCAACGAGTATGGAATGGGGGTAGTGGTAGTTTCAGATGTTCATGATTATTTCCAAGTGACCGACTGGGTGAGGAAACGGGTTTAGCCCGAACGCTACTTCTCCAACTTAAGCTATGGTCACAAATCAGAGCAGTGACCGACCGATCAGTAGCATGCTCGGTCGCTGCTGGAATTAGGCATCGCCCAGCGATTAGGTCGGTGCCCGGGCGGCGACCGCCCAGGCACCGAGCGTATTTTGGGCGGCGAGTGAAAAGTGAGCAGGCGCCGTCCAAATTTTAACTCCGCGCTAAAACTTCAGCGGCGACCGAGCGATGCCCTAAAAACGAGCGGTGCCTGGGCGGCCGCCGCTCGGTGGCCGGGCAGCCGCTGGGCAGAATTGGTTAAAAACTCGCCGCTCGGCCGCCGAGCAGGCTACTTTTGGGTAATGTGACCATAGCATAAGAGACTGTGTCCTCTGTAGATGGAGCTCTTGTTCAATTTTATATTGGGGGTATCAATATTATTACTCCAGAGCTGCACTTCTATGCCTTGTTCAGATCAGGTCTTGGGAAGAGGAATATAACAGGGTGACGTCATATTCGAAATTAGCCTACACGGGATATAGCATTCACCTTGTCTTCGTTCATGACGTAACATTCAGCATGCGCACAGAGTGTACGCATTGACACTGTCTTGGAAACGGTTCAGGGTAAAACATTGTGCCATAATGCTACATGAAGGATGGAAGAAAAGAAAAAGAAGGAGCTTGGCCGGGGGGAGGGGGCGGGAGTTTGTTAAAGAGGTGGAGGAGGGAAGGAAGGACGGAGTAAGAGGTCGATAATAAGCTTCTTTTAGAAGGGAAGAGCCACCAAAAAAAACTCATCATCCTTTTCTTTGCTCCCCGTCTTTCCTCCAGAAAGCGTGATATATTTTGTTTTTCCTATGAGGGAATTTGAAGAGGGGGAAAAAAGAAAAATAATTATAAAGCACTGAAAAAGTTGTTCACCTTTCCCAAAACTCTACCTTCTGTTTAATTTCCTTCCATGCCCATGGTTTCTTCTCGCCACAACCTTTGTCAGCAGTGGTTCTTCTCTATCTAACACATAGCTTTTTTTAAATATATAATTTTCATGATCTTACAACAGATTAAGCTGCTTCAGAGACTGTTCAAACATTATTTCACGAGCTGCAATTTGACACCATATTTTTGATAGTTTTGTCTCAGTGTTTTATATATTTGTGGTTATGATACACATTTCTCTTTATAATTATTCTCGATCTCGATTAATAGAATTATAGAATTAACAGCCGAACCAATAATAATAATAATAACAATAATAATACTCGGCTTTTATATGTCATCGGATTCAGGCTAAAACACATACACACTATGTATGCACATGTTCCACTCCCTGGTGGCCAAATAATGTAGATTAACGTCTTGCGAAAAGGACATTGGTGCAGCGGCGGGACTTGAACCCCATACCTTGTGATCTGCAGTCGGATGACTTATCCACTAGACCACAAGACATCTACAGACCTCTTCACCTGTAGAGGTGTCTTGCTCGAGTGATACGACGCCGGACTGAATGTCGATCACAAGTTCCGCAGTTCGAGTCCCGCCGCGGCACTAATGTCCTTTGTCAAGGCATTGATCTTCAACCCAGGTAATGTAAATGGTACCTGGCAGGAATCTTTTCCTTGAATTGCTAGAGCGCCGAGCTGGCAGCCAGGCGCGTAGCCAGGTGGGGGGGGGGGCGGTGGGGGCGGTCGCCCCCCCCCCCAAAAAAAAACCGCAGGCCCAAAAAAAAAGAGAGAGAAAGAGAAGAAAAAAAGTAAGAGGACGTAGGAAGAAAAAGGGAAAAGGAGTCGAGAACGATACAACGAATCGTCTTCTTTCTCTAATAATTTAATGAAACGTCAAAGCTTCCGCGCTTCGCGCGGGAAGGGGGAAACTGATCGGATCGTCTTCTTTCTCTAATAAATTAATGAAACGTCAAAGCTTCCGCGCTTCGCGCGGGAGGGGGACTGAATACAGATAAGGATTAAGAGTCGAGAAAGGTACAACGAGTCGTCTTCTTTCTCTAATAATTTAATGAAACTGAATACAGATAAGGATTAAGAGTCGAGAAAGGTACAACGAATCGTTTTTTGTCTGATAATACGTCAAAGCTTCCGCGCTATGCGCAGGAGGGGGGGGGGGGCTGAATTCAGACAAGGATTATGAGTCGAGAAAGGTACAACGAATCGTCTTCCCCCCCCCCCCCCCCCCCCCTCCCTGCACCACCCCCCTAGGGAGCGCCCTTCGCACGCTTTGCGTGCTCACTGCCGCCGCCCTTAAAATAAAATCCTAGCTACGCGCTTGCTGGCAGCCGTGCTAAAGCCATGGTAGGCCTAATATTCTCCCTCTTAGCCCTGCGTCTCAGAATAGTCTACTACTTACTAGACCGATGGCGCACTACAAACCCTGTATTATTATTATTACAATGGATGCATTTTGGACAACAAAGATGTTGTTTTGTTCGTCTCGTGCCTAATATCCATCTGAAACAGCGACACAATACCTCAAAGCATGCATGCGGTCAGTTAAAGGGTATTTTATGTGATCGAGAAAGTAGCTTTGCTGCTTGTGAAGAAGGATCGTACACTCTACATGCAGGCTCAAATTTGGTGAGAATCTTTTTGTCTTTATTATTTGCTGAAAATCAATATGATGTTGTCAATGACCAGGCTTAGCCAGCAGTTTTATGACCAACAGGTCTTCTGTATAATGCTAATTGCTATTTATGTTTTATTTTTCACCCAACCGAAGAGTCTACGAGAGACTGTGGATAATCCTTACGGGTTTGATGTGTGCAGACTTCCGGAAGACTTATACACCTAAATCTGGAGTCCGCGAATCATCCAATGCAGTAAGAAACAATAATGCGGCATTATATTGTGTGTACCCCCCCCCCTCCCCAGTACACGGTGTCCCCTTCTCTGTATACTAGATCATGGTGTTTTTTTAAATTAAAATGTTGATGTGAAATTCCGAAAAATGTCGGACAAGCCCCATGCGCCCCCAATGTAAATTAATAATAAGTTATCACATAATTTTTTACAGGTGCTCTTTATTATTAGGCCCTCGTTAAAGTGACTCAGTAACATTGAAACAAGGTTGATGAAAAAATTTGCATAATTTTTGTTTGAAATTTAACTTATTATATTCCTTCTACTGTATTTACCCTCAAGCATGCACAAAATCCTGAAAAAATTCTCAAACCACAAAGATATTAATGGTTTTCTTTGAAGTCGTCACTGGTCAACAACCTCTAACAGTAAATTCTCCCAACCATTTTCGAATTTTCCCATCCGTTTTTCCCTGAAAATAAGACATAAAACAGGCTTTAAAAAAAAATCTTTCAACACTTTAATGTCTGGAATGCAGGGGCGGCCGAGCGACTTCCAAAGTGGGGGGGGGGGGCACTAAGAAAAAAGGCACCTACAAAGGGAAATCTCAAAGCGAATTGGTATATACCCTTACATTGTGATTACAATACCTGCTTCACGTTATAATGCGCTTCATACAATGTTTCTAAGCGCAAGAGAAAGAAGAAAGGATAAGGAAGGAAAAGTGAGAAATACTAAAGAAACATGTTAAAAACATTGAATTATAAGTAAACGGCAAAAAAAAATGTGACATTACACAAAATAAGGACTGCATCGAAATTGATTGAAATATATAAATAAACCAGATATGGACTCAGAATTATAATAAACCATGTGAAATATCAAAATACAACTTAAATACAAATTATTATATTCAATATAATATAACAATTATGCATCTCAAAATACATATCATAAAACATTATGCGAAAGAAATTACAATATCATTAAACTGCAATATCACTAAACTGTAAAATAAGGACTGCATCAAAATTAATTGAAATTATAAATAAACCAGATATGGAATCAGAATTATCATAAACCATGTGAAATATTCAAATACAACTTAAATACTTAAGTATCATGCTTTGCAGTTGGGTGCGATAGTCTGAAAAATTATCTGCGAGCGAGCGAAGCAAGCGAGGAAAATTATAAGATTTGTGAGGTCGTAGTGCGAAAAATTACATCTTATAAAGAGGAAAAAAACCAATCCTGATGGGGTTATAATCACATTCTCATAACGGAAGACTACAAAGACTTTTGATAAGTATATCATCTATAGATGCATGCGAGCGTAGCGAGCGAGCTTTTGGGGAAATTGCTCTTAGTCGCTTGAAATTAGGGGCGAGTTTAATGATGAGAGGAAAAGGGGACAATTATCAGAAAAGAAAAGGAGCATGTGCCAAAGTACAAAGAGTAATTGTCAGAGGTGAAAACAGAGCACTTCTTACACCCTCAAAAAAAAGGCACTCACCAGGGAAAAAAGTCAGTCATGAGAATAGGGAATGGGCATTTGTCGACGGAAAATGGGCTCCCATCAGATTTTGATAGGGGCATTTATAAAAGGTGAAAAGGGGCATTTATGAAAAGGGGATAGGTCCCTTATTTGAAACGAAAAGGGGCACGTATCATTGTTAAAAGGAAAATTATCAGAGGTGAAAAGAGGCACTTATCGCACCTGAAAAGGGGCAATGACTAATATGAAAAGGAGCACTTGTGTGCATGCCGTGAAAAAGGGGCACTTATAATAAAGGAAAATGTTCATTAGTTGAAAGAAAATGATTTTAAAGGGGCATTTATCGGAGGTGAAGGGGGCACTTATCTGAAGCGAAAAGGAGTAACTTCTCGTACCTGAAAAAGGTCATTTACCAGAGAAAAGGCACTTATGAGAATGGAAAATGTACACTTATTGAAACGAAAAAAGGGAACATGTCGAAGGAAAAGGGGCACGCTACCAAATAAAAGGGCACTTATCAGAGATGAAACGTTGAAGGGGCACTTTTACTAATTAATAGGGGCACTTTTGGGGTGCGTGCAAAAGTGGGGGCACTGTGCCCCCTCTGCCCCCCGGGAGGGCCGCCTCTGCTGGAATGGGATAAAGAGCCAATTCATAGCTTTGTGACGATTTACATTCACCTCAAACGTAATCAAATTGTAATAATATAGTAAGGAGAATTAAGGATTCGATCAGATCAGTTTTTCTCATTTTGTTATCATTAATAATGGTCTGTTTTCTCTCAAACGTTCCGATTATCTATAATTGTACATTTAGCATTGAAGTCACTACCTTAGTACCATTTTCTCACATCTGAACAATGTTACCAGGTCCCTTTAAATGGAAATTGGGGGCACAAAGGTATATGAGGTGCACATTTTTTGGTTGTGTACTTACGGGACAATATTATTATTGTGCTCCCCGAAATACGCCCTGTGCTTTTTACACGAAACGGTTTATGGTAAAATAAAATAAAATTATAGAAAATTTGAACCCGTGATATAGGTCCAAACCACGCGAGTTAAATTATGAGCATTTCCAAATAGCATCGTGAAATGCTTATAGACCTTTTATTTGCAAAATGCCTCAAATCGGTTAGGTTTGGGATAAGTTTGATTAAGACAATATTATTGGTTTCTGATATCTGTTAATCGAGTTTCGCATTTCTGCATTTCTTTTCCTTAAACCCCCTTGTCCCGCCTTGCAATACGGATAGCTAATTAAATATCAGACTTCCAGTAGAGATCCATCAGTTTGATATAGAGCGTATGGAGTCTGATATTATATTTGTCATTATTTTATAGGGGTTCAGTCTCTCTGGAAGGGTTTGCCGTGTACGCTCATTCTATACGGTAATTATAATTTTATGCCATACATGTATTATGTATAGTAAATTTTACGACAACGAATCCTTTCAGGGAATGTGTTATGATTCATAATGCAACAAAGATGATGTTTAATAGTAGTGACCCTTATCGTTCCAGAAACTGTATTCACTGGTTTGGAACCCTACTCTATATCATGCTTACACAAGAGTTTGGTTATTTTTTTCGCTTATTATTTTGAAGCAATTTTAACAAACGAACGGGATTTATTTTGATTTTGTGATAGTGTCAGGGAGGATTTTCGTATGGGCGGGTGGTAAAAAAAAAAAACAATTTGGCATACCTACACAGATTAAGCAAGTACAAAAACGCCCCTTACCTGTGCTCCAACAGTTTGCAATAGATGCCAAAACACCCAAACTATGGTAATATTTAATTTGTTTCCCTTTTTCGTTTGTTTGTCACATGAATGTTCAATGATGAACCTGTACCCCTTCCCCGGCCAGACAATCCTAGATCCTCCACTGTAGGAGCGTCATAGTCAGAGGACTTCGCAGTCGTTCGAAGCCATTCTGCAATTTCTGGAGGATAGGCCTATTGTCGTCTTACTCACTAGTTTTTTAAAGACGAGAAATTATGAAAATGTAACCAATATGCCTACTTTAACCAGTCTGGAGGCATTAATAACCATAAATCAATTTCGAACAAAATGAACCAACTATGACCCTATCTCAAACCATCGTAACATATATCAAACCACTAAGCCAAACATAGGGCCTAAACCAGTACACCAAACACAACGAAATTTTTGACTGATAAAGCATCTTAAACCAATCTCAAACCGGCCTACAAATGATAAATAATTATGAAGCCAATAAACTAAAAATAAACTATTATCAAACCATAACCCAGTCTCAAACCAATATTCTCGAAAACAACAACAAATTCAAATAACCAGTATCAAAATGTTCGGCACATATTTAATTACCACTATGTTTACCTCGAAAAGTGAGAAAGCCAGTATCAACACTCCACACTTTCAGTGATTTACCTGGTTCAAAGATGATTGGTGATGTGGATGAAGAGAACATCCTTGTTCCGAGGACGATGATGACTAGAGACAATAAAGACAACGATGACCCAACCATTGCTCCTGCCTTGGAACAAACCACCAAGACATCGATGACGGGGCGAAGGATGAGGGATTATCAAACTTTTGTTAAACGTAGGCAAAGCGAGTGAGTCATTTTTCCTTGTTTAATATCATTGTTATCGTTGTTTTTTTAAATTAATTACCTGTACCATGACTTGTATTATTGTATACTATTGTCCAGACTAACCTTTGGGCGTGAGAGAGAGACAGAGAGAGATGGAGGGAGAGAGAGAGAGAGAGAGAACTGAAAGTTTAAGGAGTGAGCAAACACATTTTTCTTCCAATGATAATAATTTTCAAAGGGCTATCAATTATCAATTATCAATGAACCAGAGCAAAATACACTGACAACTAAATCTAGTCCATCTCATGCTCGACTAGCATTAACTAGTCCCGCTGGTTAGTTGAGCACTATGGACTAGTTTTAGAATACACCATACGTATTGTAAACCTTGCCCATCCTGCTCGACTACCTCAAAACTAGTCCACGTACGCAGCGCGGGGGGGGGGGGGGGGGAGGGTTGCACCCCCTCAATTTTTTGTTATGTGTGTAATTTTGATGACCCCCCCCCCCCCCCCAATTTTTTTAAAATTAATTAATTGCAAAAAATTTGGGAGCACACAAAAAAAAAAAAACTCTTACCCCCCCCCCCCCCGATTATTCAGCGGCTGGCCGAGGCGTTGCGAAATTTTCGGCCCGATTTTAAAAATGTTAAACCTTCCCCCCCCCCTTGAAAAAATCCTGCGTACGCCACTGTCTCACGGAGGCGAATAATTATGTAGCTCACGGGGGCGAATCGCCCACCGCCCCTGTGTATTTTGAGCCTTGGGCCATATAATGATATTAACGTTATGTCATAGTTATATTTTGTAGGTCTTAAGCAACAAAATCCTCTTCTTTTGATCGTTCAATTCTTTTTACATTCAATTTCACCCCTTCCTCGAATAAAATAGCAAAACCTCTGGCATTTGACGCTTTATGACTGAAAAAACAATTATCTCCCCAAAATCTTTTTATAGAAGCTTCTCCTTCAGCTACAAAATGTTTATTTTGCAAGCAACAAATTTAAAATTGTTTTGCCTTAACGAATTCTAAAACATCTTCTCTTTTCACGATTTCCTAAACCTCGACAGTTCAAAGAAATGATATTGAAACTATCCATTAAATATCAACTCTACCTCGGAACGTTGAATATCAAATCCTGTAGAGTTTTTCTTAATATTTGTTAACATCAAACAAATAATACTGACTACACTACATGTATGTGCTAGCAGGGGCGTCGCTAGACTTTTTTTTTTAGTGTGGGGGGGGGGTGTAGAAGCCAACGATTACCGACAAAACTAGCCACCAATTACCGACATAATTAAATGTCCCAATATCTACAAATTTAACCCTATAAATCCGGGGCCGAAGGCTAAATTGTTTTTTCTATGAACTATCTATAATACTTGCATATGCGCAAATGCTCATTTTCCTCGACGACATAAATATACGAATTAGTTCGTCAACTTAGTCAGCATCATAGCTGTACATTTTAATGCAGGCGCGTAGCTAGGATCTTATTTTGGGTCAATGTCGCTATTCATAAGGACCGCTATTCATAAGGTCCGCTATTCATAAGGTCCACTATTCATAAGGACCGCTATTCGTAAGGTCCGCTTTTCATAATTGGAGAAAAGGGTCATTATTCATAAGGGTCATTATTCATAAGGACCGCTATTCATAATCAAAGAAGAGGGTCGGTATTCATAACACAGAAAGAGGGTCTCTATTCATAATACGAAATGAGGGTCGCTATTCATATTACGGTTGATACTTTTAAAGATGGAAAAGGCTGTTTAGTGCCAATAATATATTTTGTCCAGTTAGGCTTGCTAAGTTTGTTGATGCTATCATTTTTAATGATACCCAACCTCAGGGGCGTACGCAGGATTTTGTCAAGAGGGGGGTTTTAAAATCAGGCCCAAAATATTTTGCTCCGGAAATTTGAAAATCTGGTTTACACACATAAAAATACCAAAGGGGGGGGGGGTTTAACCCCCAAACCCCCCCCCCCCTGCGTACGCCCCTGCCCAACCTTATTATTCAGTCATATTTATTAATTTTCCCCCTTTTTTTTTCTTCCCTATTATTTCTGTACTAGATTTTTTAAAAGTGTTCACAAATTTAGTTACAATTGTATATAGATCTACCTAGTAAATATGTTAAATTAAGATTGTATAGGTCTAGTCATACCTTCTTTTTAATTTGTTGTTCAATTTAAAGCCTCAACTTGACCGCGCGGGGCCAAAAGGTGCTCCAATAAAGTTCAAGTTAGAGATGCTGAATAAATCTTCACTGTAAGCCTTATTCATTGTCTGACTGTTTACAAACGTACACGTGCTTTCTGAATGAATGATAATTTTACGTTTGGGTCGACTTGTGTAAACGTTGTAAACATAACAAAGCGAGCATTCCCACGTACGTTGCAGTCTATTCCACGGTGCAGTGTATTCCACGCTTGAATCGCTGGCGTATGTTCTGCTGCAGTTTAGCCCGATTTATTATGCCAAATCGAGTAAGAGAGGAAAAACCATGGTGTCAGACCGTCCATAGTAAGTATCTTGATAATGTATTCAAATGGAGGATTTTTTTTTGTTTAAAAGAGATATCTTCTTCCCTTTTTTGTTGCTTACATTACACTTACTACATGCTGAGCTGAGCAGACTCAGCTTGACTGCCTTGCCAGTGCAGTGGTACAACGTACGTGTGTATGCTAATGTATATCTATGCAGGGAGATGTGATCTACACTGTCTGTATGCACCGATTCATGCTTTACCAATGCCTGGCATGCATTGCACTGCATGAGCCTCTGTCTGAGGTGTGTTTGTGCATTGTAAGATTGTAGTAGGCTTAAGAGCTGGTGATAAGGCCTAAAATAAAGACTTGTTGTAGACTATTGCCCTTTGCGTCCAACCCAAAAATCTGAAAATCTACGGTCGACATTTTAAAAAAGTTTTTTTTTTAAAACCGTTTTTTAATAGATCCTAGATCTAACAGTTAGAATCTATTTTGTTTTAATGAATATCTACAAAAATAGGTCTATGTACCGTATTTTGTTTGTTTAAATGGGATAAAAATGCATAATATCAAATTATTCCCAAATCCTCACTTGTCTTCTGCCCTAGAGTCTAGTTTCAAAATATGAATGGAATGATGACGCTGAAACATAAAAGCATTACAAACTGAGAAATTTTAGCCAAAAGAGGGCGGGAAAAAAAACACAAAACAAACATTCAAATTGAAAAATATTGGCCCAAAGAGGGCGAGAAAAAAAAGTTTTAAAAAAAATTCCCACTGACAGACCCATGTTTTGTCACCTAAAGGGCAATACAAGTATAGACCTCTAGTCTACAACAAGTTTTTATTTTTTTTTAGGCCTATAAATATGAAATGGTCTATAGATTCTAGTTTGAATGATTTGAATACCAAGTTTCGAAGAAAATTAATTGCGCTGCAGTATTAGATCTAGCACAGGAACATGCCAAGGCAATATCCAATTCAGTGCCACCAGCCACCCACTCCAGCAAAGCATAGAGAATCAATGCTAATGCGTATTGACCTCTAGCACTGCATACTTGCTGTGAGGCAGGTATTATTAGACCTCCCGGTATAAACAAATATACACACCACACAATATTGCAAAGACTGCACACAATAGGACCGATTGGGCTGATCAGCAAATTTGACACTAGACTTACAATTTGAATTTTTAAATTATTCTTTTTAATATCAGTAAGTTGAACAAAAATGTATTTTACTGCTATTTAGGTGTCATCAATTGTCACTAAAGTACCGATTTTGAGTGAAATCAGTTGAGTTTTGTACAGTGGTGTTTTAAATGTTGAGAATCAAAAGCACAGCTTTTACTACACAGCCAGGAAAGTGATGCTCCTATGTGTGCAGCCACCCACAGTTGTACATTTGGATGTAGGCCTATACGGGTACATTATATTGTTTTTAGTCCTATCGTTCGTTCGTTCGTGCAAAGAATAACAGGGAGTACATCATCTAGATAGGAAGATCCTTATTGAGCCAACAGATCGTCTCATCATCGAGCTCACGAAGTCCGGAAGCGCCGTGGGGGGATTTGTAGATCCTATGAATATACCTCAAAATTCACTATTTTAGATGCAGAAATTATCTTAATATCATTTTAAACAACATGCAGTACGTTTCATAGTTATAGAAAATGTTGAAGGAATGATAGGGGGAAAAAAGTCAACTAGAGTTCTGTCCTTTGGTAGAGTCTATTGATCTAAACTAACTCAAACTTGGTCCAAGACAAATACATGTATTTTATTTTATTTATTTATTTATTTATTTTGGTTTAAAAAGACATGTAAATATACAATAGTGAGCCAAACGAACAGGTATGACAAGAACAAAATGTATACTGTTATTTAACGATTCTTACTAAATGCTCTAAGTGTCATTAAAATTTGCATACCGTTTAAAATGAAAGAATTGCTTTCGTCATTTACTTACTGGTTTATTTTTGGATACGAGCTAGCAAGCCGCATTTACGCATGTGCACACATTAGTACGGTAAACAAAATCAAAATCGAAGGATCAAAATGTCAAATGACCAGCAAAACAAAAAAAGATAATACCCACCCAAGGATAGAGAATGAAGATATGTTGATGGCACTCTTATCATTGATAAGGACAGCATTGATGGATTTACTGATTACATCAATGAATAATATCGACCAGTACATAAAGTTTACTGTTGAGGAAGAGGTGGAGAGGTCACTGAACTTTCTGGACACAAGGTTAATGTGAATGATGACCTTTCATAAGCATCCATCTCCATGTACAGGAAGGTCACACAAACCGATTCATATTCATATTTGAACATATAATTAGACCCCCCCCCCCCCCCCCTCAGCATAAAAGTAGGAGTTGCCAGTACACGTACAGTGTGTCATCTGAAAATAGTACACTGCAAAAAGAAGTTAACAGACATTGACATATTTGAACATATAATTAGACCCCCCCCCCCCCCCCCCTCAGCATAAAAGTAGGAGTTGCCAGTACACGTACAGTGTGTCATCTGAAAATAGTACACTGCAAAAAGAAGTTAACAGACATTGACAAGGTGCTGGCACCAGCATGGACTAGAAAGAGCAATGAACAGGAGAAGATCCAACATCCCTCAAAAGGAAAAGATTTAAGGATCATAATATTAATAATCGAGTAGTTCTGCCCTTTATCAATACAATATCATCACGTTTGAAATGGGCCTTCCATAAATAGGAGTCGGTTCTAACATTTTAGCCAGTAGACTTAATATGAAAGAGGCATCAACATGATCAGCTTGGCTCAATTTTATTTCTTCTGTTTTAGTTTAAAAATTTGATTTTGGATCTATTTAACATTTGATCTACAAACTTAGTCTTGTGGAGAATGTTATGTTGACTGATTGTTCAATTTTCATTCAGAGTGTGAGATTGTATAAGAGAAGCATTGCAAAATAAATGCAAATGTTTTGTGATGATTTCCCATGATTCCAGTGATTAAATGTTCATGTATGCAGCATGTACAATTGTACAGTAAGACGTAGAGGTGTCATGGTTGAATGGATACGTCACTAGAATGTGGATCACAAGGCCCGAAGCACTTGTGTCCTTTGGCAAGACATTGATCTACATTCGCCACTCTAACCCTGGTGATGTAAATGGGTACCTGGCAGGAATTAATTCCTTGAAATGCTAGAGCACCGTAATGGCAGCCATTCTTTAGCCGGTGTAATAATTGTAGAGCGCCAGGAGTATCAAGTCCGACAGAAATGAGCGATTTACAAGAATTCACTATTATTATACATCCTTGAATAATAAATCATGGACATCTAGGCGAACTACATACAGGCACATTTTTTTGCAAGGGGAATTGATGCCATTGCCACAACATACAGTATATCGAAAAAATGTATTAATATCTCAAAATGTTGCCTCTGTACGGATTTGTAAGCTTTAATATCCTTTTTTATTTTAATTCCTGATGTCATAAGTGTATTAAAAGGCAACAAATATGGACACAGTGTGTTCAGAAATGCTCTTTCTGGTAGAATTTCGAAATGGCTCTCTTTTAAAACTAAATTAAAAGTTAGTTACTGGTAAACTATGATGTGAAAAATGTTCACAAAATTATTTTTAAAAACAGGAACCACCACCGCACCAGGTTCCTGTAGTGTTGGAATAATCTTTGCACACTAATTTGAATCTCACAGTCACAGTGTGGCCATGTGCCCATAGTAGGAGTTTGATCTGTATTTGCCCGTATTTACCCGTAACAGGCGTGTAGAACTAGCCATGTAACTGAATTGTCTTTGTATTTGAGTGACCATTCTGTAGCCACTTTGATGCTACCATGTTGTTTATATAGCTGCATTATGATCAGTGAGACGGAAGAAGCTCTTTGTCACCATTCACCAATCAAGAACTTACAAGTATGCACAAGCAAGAACTTCACAAAGGGAGAGATATTATGGGTAAGCCCATTTATCACACCATGTTAAAGTTACCAAGCACATCAAAGACTTCAGTCTTCTGATGACTGTACATATATCGACATGATAGCCCTACTAGAGATAAAATCAGATAAAACTTCAAATGAAATTATCAATTTATGTTAAAGGTGAAATTCAAAGAAAATCACAAATATGTCAACTTATGTATCACTAGAAACTGGTAAGCTAACAGATGGCCATCGTACAAGTTTTAGGTCAACTACAAATCGGGTGATTTATAAAAATACAAATACAACCACCTCCATAGCAGCTGGGATATACGAGAGATTCGCCGGAAAAATAATGATATTTTAATGACGTCACTATATGGACCAATACTGCCCAAGTAGACGACATCCCATAGAGAATGAACATAATTGCAAAGCTATTATTTGTCAAGTTATACTGAGTTTAGTGTATATAAATGTAATGGCATGTCAAACCATTCAAAAGGGGATATGACCCGATTCTGATAACTAAAATCTTTTGCTTGTAAATACACAGGATAGGGGTTAATTAACAATCAAAGAAGCCAGACTTTCAAATTGAAAACCCCCCGGAATGAAATTAAGGACAGCATTTGTTCCCTCTTGAAACGCCGAACATACCGCGGTATGTGCAGCTGAATATACAATGGCGTCTTATTTTGTTTACAAGCGACAGATTCCTTCATTTTTTTTATCGCTGCATTTGTCATCAAAATAAAACAAAGCGCGGGGTTTAGAGTGAGGCAATAGATTATACATTTAGCCTGATGGTAGTGAAATAAGAGAAAGAACCCAAGAGAAGATGAAAACACAGGCACTGAAAATGTGTGAGATGTCATGGGACATCGTCTGCTTGTGCAAATTATGTCCATACTGTGATCTCACACATCTCAGCAGCGTTCGGAGAGCTCTTCAGGTGCTATGCCGGGGCTGTATTTAAGCGTTTTGTAATATATAATAATCATTACTTCGAATGTTTCCAAACATTGAATTTGATAGCCTTGTCGAATCAAAGTTTCAACTTTGTAATAATGAAAATAAAGTAAGTTTTTAAAATCAATGAATATCTACTTTAACAATTTCATAATAAAGTTTTATTAAATGCTTGGTAATATAACAGAGGGGTGATGAAAGCCTGCAGGGTCATATAGGGTTAAAATAATATTTAGTTGATTTTTCTTCTCTCTATATATTTATATAGGTGTGTAGGCCCCTTGGGAGGTCTAGGGACAGCGCCCCTGATTAGGGGGGGGGGATGGAGATGGGTAGGCGCATTTCCCTAGAAGCTATAGGTTTTTTATGCCTCCGCCACCGAAGGTGGTGCCGGAGGCATCATGTTTTCGGGTTGTCCGTCCGTACGTCCGTCCGTACGTCCGTACGTCCCGTTTGACCGTTATCACAATATCTCAAGAACCATTTAAGATTTAAACTTAAGACTCGGGAATAGTATTTATCACCATAGGAAGACGATCTGATTAGATTTTGGAGTACGTAGGTCAAAGGTCACAGGTCACAGAGGTCAACTTATGAAATTCCTTGTATTGAGTTTGTTAGCGCGATATCTCAAGAACCATTTGAGATTTAAACTTCAAACTTAAGGATAGTATGTATCACCATAGGAAGACGATCTGATTAGATTTTGGAGCACGTATGTCAAAGGTCAAGGGTCACAGAGGTCAACTTATGAAATTCCATACATTGAGATTGTTAGCATGATATCTCAAGAACCACTGGAAATTTAAACTTCAAACTTAGTGATAGTGTGTATCACTATAGGAAAACAATCTGATTACATTTTGGAGCACGTAGGTCAAAGGTCACAGGGCTCATTATGTATGCAAAAACAGCTTGTGATCGCGTTATCTGAACAACCGATTGATGGATTCCTGCCAAACTTTGGTCATGTATGTATCTTGCAGAGCTGATGAACTGATTAGATTTTGGGGTCACGAGGTCAAAGGTCACAGGGCTCATTATGTATGCAAAAACAGCTTGTGATCGCGTTATCTGAAGAACCGATTGATGGATTCCTGCCAAACTTTGGTCATGTATGTATCTTGCAAAGCCAATGAACTGATTAGATTTTGGGGTCACGAGGTCAAAGGTCACAGCGCACATTGTGTGTGCAAAAACAGCTTGTGATCGCCTTATCTCAAGAACCGATTGATGGATTCCTGCCAAACTTAGGTCATGTATGTTACTTGCAGAGCTGATGAACTGATTAGATTTTGGGGTCATGAGGTAAAGGTCAAGGTCATGCGGCTCATTATGTATGCAAAAATAGCTTGTGATCGTATTATCATTAGAACAGATTGATGGATTCCTGCCAAACTTAGATCATTTATGTATCTTGCAGAGCCAATGAATGGTTCATAAGATCAAAGGTCATGGGCTCATTATGTATGCAAAAATAGCTTGTGGACGCATTCTCATTAGAACTGACAGATGGATTACTATTTAACTCAGGAAATCTTGCAGAGCCAATGAACTGAGTAGATTTTAGGGTCATGAGGTCAAAGATCAAAGGGTCATATATGTATATGAGAAATTGCTTGTAATCACGATATTCTGAGAACATGTTAATGGATTACAATTGAACTTGAATTTGAAAAATTTCTTCCGTTTCGGTTTGTAAAATTGCTCTATGACGGAGGCATCATTTTCGACTACGCGCAGTCGAATTCCATCTAGTTTTTTAATGATACTGGGTTCGAAATAATTTTGGGAAAGAAAAGTTAATTAATGATAGCTTAATTCAAACCCTGTGCTGTAATGTATTTTGTGGATTACAATGTTAAATTTTGTGAAAGTTTATCAAAATGAAGAAAATAAGAAAGAGAGAGAGAGAGAGAATCAGAGAAATATAAATCAGCCACTTAGGTTGAAAATATCCTGTATTTTGTAGGGGCGTCCACTGGACAACTCTTCAAAATTCTGACATTCAAGGAAAATAAAATGTAATCCAGCAACACCAATAATATAGGGGTTCACTTCCCAAAGAAATATCTGAATGAGAAGAAGAAAAAAAGGGGGGGGGGGGCTTTAAATTAGATTTTAAGATATGGAAAATTGGAAATTATAACATGGCTTACCTGTTTGGTTACACATACATGTATACGTATATTGACTAACTGCATGATTAATTAAACACTTCCTACAAAGTTTCATGCTGCCCTCTGTAGGTTGTGGGCATTCAGTTGTTTGGCTTAGTGCTACGGTATATCAATCCAAGCATGCAAGGGTATACCAAGGACATGGAAGGCCACACAAACATTTTATTGATTAATGATTTTGGCTATTTCTCTATGGGGTCGTCATCAACAGGTCTTGTTTTAAGTAAGTCACCAATTTTCTTTAATTTTCATTGCTTGTACTCTGTTTGTAGTGTTCATACTTTTCATAATGAACCAATTGTTTTGAAAAATTGTGAAATGCACTGTTCATATCTTTCTTAATTTTGCTGTTTCATTGGGTAGAATATATTCCATTGGTCTAAACTTGATATATAAATGCAATGTGTGTACACTGTATATATTTTTGTAACAGGAAGAATTGGGCCTTTCTTATTCCAAAAACATTTTCCAACAATCTTATTCTTTGGAAGGATTTGCTACATGTACATCCACAGCATGGAAGGGCTAATATTTCCAGACACCAGTATTATGGAGATGGGGGGGGGGGGGGATTACATTTGTAAGGGTTTAATCCTGTGTGAATAATTTGACATTTTAGAAGCCTTGGTGTATATATTGGGCACCCCTGTGTCCCTGTGTTATTGTTTAGCCATGTGGTATGTACAGTGTACATATATGCCCTATTCTATAATTGATATATTGTTAATTTTATACATGTATGCCAGCTCTGTGATAGGTTTGTATTCTGGGCTGCGTCTCATGACACCGTCGTAAGTACAAGTTGAGCGACATCCTATTGAAACGCGTGTTAAATTTAATACACACATTTCAATGAGATGTCGCTCAACTTGTACTTATGACGGTTTCGTGAAACGCAGCCCTGTATCATTAGGAATTTCTTACAGACCCAGTACTCTGACCTCAAGCAAGAATGGCTTTATATCTTCATTTTCAGTTCAAATAGATACTTTATCTATTTACTGTGGCCTTCCAAATCCCATGCCTCTTCTCAAATTATCAGAGTATATCCTGTTTAAACCAACCGCTAGAGGAAAGAAATATGTAGATAACTCACTTTTGATTGCAATTAATGGAGTTCAGTTGTCAGGGATGATTTCGCTGGAGATATCAAATCCTACAAGACATGTGCAGGATAATAATTATATTGATTCAATTGTAAACTTACAAACTATATATTCAGCAACATATGAACAGCGTAGGGTAGTATAATATTAATTTCATTATTGCATACCGGTAGTGATAAAATAATAATACACTTTCATACGTTAACAAGTGTAAAAATTTAGAATAGAATATTATTCAAAATGAATTTTGAAAACGGGATCATGCTCATAGCAATAGTTATGGGGTGTATGTCCCAGAAACTTACTAATTTGTTATTTGTTTGTTTCCTGCTATGTCAGTGTCCTGTTTCATAATGTACCTTATGGTATGTATTGTAGTATAAAGGGGTTCACCCCAGACAGGCCAGCAGCCTTTAATCAATTAATTCTTTTACATAAAACTCTGTCATGAAGTTGATTTATCTTTTTGATATCACTATTTATTTCCTGTATCAAATCAAATGTATTAAAAATATAGCTTTTTTGTGGAATAAAACTTTAAACTTAGCACTTGAACGTCAGCAAAATTTATGGAGGGTGATGAATTATGGCATTGAAGATAAAGTTAACAACTACATGTGTCATACTTACCAAGTTATCTAATTTTTTAAGTATTTGAAAAAGGTATTTATTTGTCCTGATTTCTGTTTCTTGAGAATGTGACATATTAAAGCGTACCCAAGTACATCTAAAAGTAATCAACAAAGTCCCTACTTCAACCCTGTTCTTGGGTTTATACCAAAAGCATGAAAAACTTCAATTTTGAAAGAAGTGTGAATAATTGAGTTGTTGACTGTACATGTAGAGGTCTTGTGGTTTAGTGGAAATGTAGCTGTCTGTGGATCACAAGGTTCATGGTTTGAGTCCCACCGTGGCACTAATGTCCTTTGGCAAGATATTGATCTTTACCCAGGTGCAGTAAATGGGTACCCGGTAGGCAGTAATTCCTTGAATGCCTTAGACCCCTGTTTTGAGTTTTTAGTTTACTTCATAATTTTATAGAAATGTATGCAAGGTGTACTGACCCTTAACATTAGGGACTTTTAGAATGAGTGAACGAGAACACGACGAACGCCGACTGATCATGCGTGTCAACGTACTTAACTGCCCATGTTGGCTACAATTAGAAATCTTTTAGATTGCACTCGACGATATGCATGCAGGAAGTAACACAATAAACATCACGGACAAAGAAAGAGGACATTCCTCATTCTACCCTCAACAAAAGAACATCCCTTCACTGCTAATATGTAAATATGTGTAGAACAGGTGCATGTGACACCTGTCCTACACATTTCAGCATGTAAAGGCGCTTTATAAATGTCAATATGTATGTATGTATTGCATGTACTAGATTTAGGAAAATCAAGGTTGACGCATTCTCGATCGCCGACTGAGACCACGTGACGCAGGCGCAGTGCCTTAAAATGACGTCACACATTGCAGTCAAAGCTCTGGACGTGCATTTCTAAAAGTCCCTAATGTAGAATGGACTGGATGACCAGTTCTAGACTGTCAATAGGGATATTTGTGTGTGTGGAGGGGGAGGGGGAGGGGGCATTGGGGGCAGTTGCTCCTCCCAAAAAGTCACTATGCATGCTTGAAATTAGTAAGACAAGACAGCAGATTGTATAAGTTGATGAACCCCTTTCATTTAGTTTTGCTTGTCCAAATACTTTCTGCAATCTTGTTGGAAAATTTTGTCTGACACCCTACACCTCTACCCTTTCAAAATGGTCTTTTAATGCCCCTCCCCTGTCCTGGAAATGGATGTACGACTCCTGCATGTAAATCTAAATTATTCTATGGATTAAACTGAAATAACTTTTTTTCTATAACTGCGGTCACTATGAAATGATAAATGCACCACAAAAAAACCCACCAAAAAGTTGCCCAAAATGACTTTTTAGTTTAAATCTGATTCACAAACACTACACAAAATTCCTACTTCTAGATTGGTTGGTGCTTCAAATTTTTTAATTAGATAAAAAGAAAGTATACCAGTACACTTTTAGGGAATGCTAAAAACTACAATTTGATCAACCTGTCAAAATACACCTTTATTACGCTCTAACTGAAAATCACACCATACAACTTCCTGCTGGTTTTGTGGTGAGGGGTCACAAATAGACAAAACATTTGTACTTTGGAGAGTCAGTTGTCCCTGGAAGTGGATATACATGTACACACCCCTGGATATACATCAGTGTATACTGTAGATTAAACTAAAATGATGAGTTTTGTGTAACTGTGGTCACTAGTTATAAATGATAAAAACGTTTGGACTTTGGAGAGTTAGCTCTGGGTCAGAGAGAGATAATAGGAATGCAAGGCCCAAACTGACCCATGGTCGGGAGATTTACTCCCATTAGTATCATAAGAGACAGTGTCCCAGGAATCATTATGGTCAGTTCTGTGTTTTGGGCTATGATCTTAGTGTGAGCTACATGTGCACACTGCTTCAGTCATACATGTACGTTATTCTTTGCTTGCACGTTTGCCATTGTTTGGTAAGTACATGTTTGGTATGATACCAGTGGCAGGAGGCCAATGAAACTACATTTACTTGCAAGTTTTCAGGATATGTGCATAGAATTTAAATGTGGAAGAGTGTGTTTTGAGTAGGTGTCAAGCAGAGAAATCCACAGAAACAGACAACCACCCCCTCAAAAAGGATAGAGCTGAAGGGCGAAGAAACAGACAACCACCCCCTCAAAAAGGATCGAGCTGAAGGGCGAAGAGCCCCCTAAACTCTTCAAAGGATCAGCGGAACCCCTATTAAAACCAATTTTGTTGTAGTTGTTTTAGACGTGTATCATTCAATTAGTGCTGTAACATCACGGATATCTCCAATTCCGTTTAACCGCCAGTCAAAACCGGACGGTTTTCGGTTAAACGATTTATTTATAAAAAATAAAAAAAAAATAAAAAAAAAAACATTTTTTTTTTTTTTTTTTTTTTTATAATTTTTTTAAACTTTTTTTTTTCTTCACCGACTCTGTCGGCAGCAAGCCAGGTCCGTGTGAAAAAGCGGGAAGGAATTTCATTTGTGCTTGTAAACTTGTCATAAATAATAGTAACAGTGTCGATTTTAGAGGAATGTGTAAGATCATTAATGTAAAGTAAAAACAGTAGAGGACCTAGGATAGAACCTTGTGGTAGGCCATGTGTTCAAGTTTGATGAATTATTATTATAAATTACATATTGAGATCTATTACAAAGATTACTTTCAAACCAAGATGACAGACAAATTGGAGTGTTGTTCTAGTTTCAGAGTGGTGAGTCAACACACAGATTACTGAGCTGGGAGACATTGCCAGGCATAGTGCCAGGTGTAGGGGCATAAATCGAAACTTAAAAAAAAAAATATTTAAAAAAAAAAAAAAAAAAAAAAAAAATTAAAAATTAAAAAAAAAAAAAAAAAAAAACGGGTAAACGAAACCGTCCAATTGAAAACGGAATCCGCCATGGGCGGTCGGATACCGGACGGTTAAACGTTTGACTACAGCACTACATTCAATTATGTATTTTTAGGCCACAATCTATTTGCATTGTATATAAAAAGGCAAAATAAAAGGAAGGAAAAGAAAGAAAGAACAAAAAAAATCTAAGCTGCACAATTTTCTGCAATTTGTGGAGATTCTCGACAGGCTGTCAGCATAAATCGTTGGCCGTTTTTTATGTATTTTCTGGCCAGTCTGGTTCGGTACGTTGAACAGACTTCTGGGCTTACATGTTCGTGCGCAGCCTAGGCCCCTCCAATACCAGTCTAGACTACAATGTATGCGATGTTTGTTCGTGGGATTGTCTCCTACATGTACATTGTACATGATTGTCTCCAATGGGCTGTAAAGAATTATTAGGCTGAGTCTAATGAAATAATGATTTGACAAAGGAGTAATATCACAGAGCAAATCCTTAGTCTGACTTTCAAACAACAAGACATAGATTGGAGGTCATTGAGATTGAAAGAGAAGGAGGGAAGAGTAGGAGAGAAGAGCTAGAGAAGAGAAATAATAATACTGGTAATGATAATAGTTCGTTCTTTTATAGCGCATTTCAGGACCGCAAGCCCTCTCAAAGGAATGTTTAAAAAAAGAGAAAGAAAGATATTTGTATGGGGGAGATTCAATGGTGTCTTTTTTGAGCTCTCTACACAATCAACTTTTCATTGTGTGGGTAGAATTACTTTATGAGTCCTTGCTACTGGATGAACCTTTATTTTCCCCCTTTTTACAAGTGCTAAGCAATAGAGAGGCCTTGATACATGTATGCATATACTGGTAGTTTCTTTTGTTGTTCCTTTTGCACCTGTACAGTTTGTGGATACATAGAAGGGAGGGCACTGAAGGGCAGGCATAAAGCTACTGCTGTTCGTGATGTGGTGTTTGCACTTTGCAGAGGGTATCTTACTATGTTTTTAACTTAATTTTTGTGGTGGTGATAAAAGGAGTTAAAATAAACAGATCTCGTTTGTTGAAAGGTGAGCGAATACTGATTATTATAGGATGGTCCAATGTATGGTTTTATGTTTTCATTTTTTCTACAATGTTCATGATTTCTTTTAAGTTATGTGATTTAAATCCATTTCATGAGATTTCATTATTTGAGGCTGAAAGGTTTGGGAGTGAATGTTATGTTGCAGTACATTTATGTAGCTCTAATTTCCAATTAAGATGGATGGTGAAGATACTTGTCAAAGTTTTTTCCCCCCTGTTTAATGAGTTTTCATTTAACATTATATGAAAAATTTGCTAAAATGGACAGGCGGTTTTGGGCAGTTCAGTGACTGCTGGTGAGTAAAAGGAGGGGCGGTGTCAGGCGCCAGGCGGCGGTTTAATTGCTAAAGGGTTAAGGGCCCCAGAAAATGTTGAGCTTTAAAATGCTCTATGGTACATTCTGAGGCATTTCTGACCGGTAAACCGAACATTTATGTGAGTATTTCTTAGCTTTTTTTTCAGCTATTTTTTTTCAGAAGGAAAAAAGTGGGTGTGTAGGAACGTACATCACTAGAAAGGGGGTGGGATTTGAGGGGTTGTGACAAACCTAATCATATATTTTGTATCAGCAAATTTGATATTTAGTGAGCACCTTGTTGACAACAAAGCAGAAGTTTGTGTTAAAGTGTTGTTGGTGAATTTTCAGGTATCTCTGTTGCAGCTAGTGTGGTC
This sequence comes from Strongylocentrotus droebachiensis, assembly GCA_035222895.1. Lineage (NCBI taxonomy): Eukaryota > Metazoa > Echinodermata > Echinoidea > Camarodonta > Strongylocentrotidae > Strongylocentrotus > Strongylocentrotus droebachiensis. Next base: position 57,768 of record JAVYIG010000044.1, on the reverse strand, counting down.
GTGTGGTGATAGATGGTATCTGTTTGTTGATGTGGCAGTGGTCATTTGTGTATAATGCTAAGTCAAGATAATAAGTTGCTGTTGCTTTACATCAACTAGATTAGTAGGTTGTTGTAGCTTTTTAAAGATATCAGGGACAAAATTCTACAATTTTTGGCAACCTGCCAAAATTGCAGGAGTTACCAGCAGTTGCCAAAGTGGGACACGCCCACACACTTTCTGATGGGATGTGTACATTTAGTGAGCAGCAGTGCATGTTAAAGGGGAATCCACCCTGATATTAAGTTGGTTTAATAGAAGCAGATAAATGAGACGAATATGTCTGTTAAAGTTTGAGCAAAATCTATTTAAAAATAAGATAGTTATGAATTTATAAAGTTGCGAGCAACCAAACACAAATTGGCAACTCTGTGACGTATCTCTCCTTCCCATTTGCTCTGTACCTGCATAAAATGTTCAATTATACATTCATCCTAATTCCTAAAATAATTATTGCAAATATGAATCATATCTATTCCATCATCAATAACAAACAAAAATGAAAGTTTATAACATTTCTGTACAGATCAAATTGGAGAGGACCTCGCGAAATTAACTTTTATGGTACTTTTTGACAAACATGAGCACAAAATATTTTTCACTCTAACTTATCAAAAAGCAAAACAAATGATGCCCAACCTCTTGCCGAATCTTAATGACATAATCCTACTGCTGCCACCAAATTATTTATATTTAGGGGTCATTAATTGAATGGTTTTAGATGATAGAATTTACCCAATCATATCAACCTCAGGTAGAGATGCCAATTTGTGTTTTACTGATGACAACTTTAAGAATTCATAACTTTCTTCATTTTGGAATATTTATTCAGATATTGCTCATACTTTCACTAATTTGTTTCTCTCATTTTTCTGCTGTTATTAAATACGAGCTAATAATTAGTGTTGACTGCCCCTTTAACAATGGAATACCCTTGTATTCTCTAGTACATCAATCTGGGATGGCTTTCTCTTCACATTGAATGTACCAGTCTTTGTTTTTCTTTCTTTTTTGAACTTAGCTTTGCCCCAGATAGTCCTGAACTCTTGTATACAAATGTATATTAATACTGTTTGCCTCCTCTTTTCTTGACAACTGTTTGAAACTAAATAGGTCTTCATTTCTATAGAATACACTGAATTCATACAATAGCATGTTTTCAAACTTGTGGTTATTCAGGCATATGACTTGAACTTTATCATTGTTTAAAAAGGTTGTTACAAAGGTTTGTTCATGCCTCATGGGAGATCTGAAAGCTGTAGGGGCATTCACACATTCCCATAAAAGAAACTTCTGATTATGGTCATAATATCTTGTTTACTGTGCCTATTCACAAGTTGGTAAAAATCTCACAATCAAATACAAGTAGATAACACCTGCAATGCGCATGCCTGGGATAAGATCCATGTCGTATGACCCTGACCCTGCTTTGATTTTGCTCGCATGCAATACAAACGTGAATGTTGAAAAGAAATATTGATATATAAATCTTGCTATTTTTCACATGCATAGTGCTTAACCTTGTATTAATGCGATTTTTGTATTCATACGCTTAACAAAAGTAATTTTTTAAATCTTGATAAAGATATCAATATTTTAACAATCAAGTTTAAATGCCCCTTATAATTACAAAACCAGTAGTAGTCAACAACAAGAGAAAATGACTAAAAGTTGTTTCAATCAAGTTTATTACTGAACCGCCACTATTCAACATACAAAAAGGAGCAGACGGCATTTATTGCCTCTTTCAGATACCGTTTTTGTCGGCGATAGGGCTGCAACCCCAACTTTGACATTTCGTAGAGGAAAAAAAAAAAAAGGGAAAAAAAACAAGCGGACCAAACATAGAACACTATTTTTCCTACAAACTGATACCAAAATTTCTTATTCCTAATCTTATAGTTTACAGCAAGTTTACCTCAAAAATGATTGTAATTTAGCAAATCTACTTCGATGTTTAAGCTAGTACTGTATCACTTGCAGATTTGGTATGCTACATATACCCCTACCACGACGTGCGGTGTAATACGAAATTGCGACTTCAGCTAGATGTGCCGTTGCCTTGCGCGGCAGCTCGCTCCGTAACGCTCCCTTTTGTTACTTTTTAGCGATGCAATAGCACTTACTTTTTTTTTTTCTTTTTTTTTCTTTAAACAAATTTGAGGAGGGGGAGGGTTAAACTGTAAACTTGTTTCAGTTTCTTCAAGCTTATTATAACCCTGTTGTTTTTATCTCTTTGTGTAGCGCATACGAGAAGACAATGGGGTCGGGTGAGGTGACAAAGTTTACCATTGAGGAGGATCGAGATGAGAAGCTGGTGAGTATCCTCAGATGATAGTGATGATCGTCATCTTCATTGTCATCTTCATCAGTAGCATCATCATCATTGTCATCTTCATCACTATCATTATCATTGTCATCATCACCATCATCATCATCATTATCATTATCACCATCATCATCGTCATCATCATTTTCATCATCATCAATATCATCATCATTATCATTGTCATTATCATCATTACCATCATCATCATCATCGCCACCACCATCATCATCATCATCATCATCATCATCATCATCCTTGACATCATCATCATCATCATCATCATCATCCTTGACATTATCATCATCGTCATCATCATCATCATCATCATCATCATCCTTGACATCATCATCCTTGACATCATCATCATTGTCATCATCATCATCATCATCATCATCCTTGACATCATCGTCATCATCATCATCCTTGACATCATCGTCATTATCATCATCATCATAATTATCTTCATCATCATCATCATCATCATCTACATCATCTTCATCATCATCATCATCATCATAATCATTGTCATCTTTATCATAAGTAATGACTTGATTAGGCATAAAACTGGAAAGGCTTAAATAATAAGTAATAGAGTAAGTAATAAAATAGATACAAAACGCCGAGTGATTGGTCAACGGTAGTGTTATTGAATAGTGGATGATCCCAGATTCCAAACCTCAATCCTTGACCCAGCATTAAAACTAACTCTATCTTTCACCTTAATTTTAATGTAAAGCCCAGTTGCATTAGTATACTAATGAAATACAGCTTAGAGCAATTGTCGCCAGAGCAATCTTCGGAGCACTGTATAAACAGAATAAATTATCAGTCGTTTCTTCTAATTTTCTTATTGTCAAACTCCAGATTTGCAGTGGTTACCAGTGCAGTCTTCTGAGGGTCATCCTGGTCTATTTCTTTGGGATCATCACGGCTGGATTCTTCCTGTTGGTGGTCTACTACTGGAAACCTGACTGGGGTCTAAAGCTGACCCATTCAAGGTGCTCCCTGCAGAATGCTGACTCTATACTCATTCAGGTATGTGGAGCGTTATGTGGTATGTAGTATCTTCTATTCTATTGTTGAATAGTGGTAGTGGTAGTGGTAGTGGTAGTTGTTTTGGAGTTGCTCTCTATAGAATGCAGACTGCATGCATACTCATCAAGGTAAGTGTGTTTTTTTTATTGACAAACGGGAGTGTTATCATCGACTGCATCACCATCCACTGACCAAATTGCCAATTTGAGATTCACATAGATTTAGTGATCTCACATTTCAAACATTCACAACTTTCTTTTTATTGGTACGATTTATTTCAAACTTATAGCCATACTGTTTCTCTAATTTGTCTGCTTTCAAACAAATGAACTTATTACATGAGTCAGATTGCCCTTTTTATCTAAAGTTATAATTGATTTTGGCAAATACTGAGGGTTCCATGGACAGACAGAAGAACAAACCGATGAATATTGGACAAACTGGGTACAGAGATGTCGCTCTGTAAGTGTATTTCCAGAAGTAAGGAGAGATGGTCTAGGAAAGTAACTTATAACTGTGGAAGCCAGGCAAAAAGGATGGAAATTCTCAACAATTTCATTATTGAACAAATGGGAGCAGTGCCCCGAAAGTGCATCACAGAGTTGACAATAAGCATTTCATCAACCATGACTTTTAAATTTGATAATTTTTTTATCCTTTATCACATATTTCTCACTGAACTGCTTTGGTTTTGTTTTTATGGGTTCGTTTAAACCAACTTGACGGCAGTGTAGACTTTCCTTTTAAAACTGATTTCTTACCTGTGCAAGCAACACAAAGTTGTGTCATAGGGTTTTGGTATGGAATATTTCTTACCGGTAAATCAAACTTGAAATGCTTTGTCAGGTTTTTCTTGCATACATGTAGGTCTAGAATACTGCAATACTAACACTTCTTTTATCAATTCAAAGGATCACACAAGTATACCTATTACCTTCTGATCCTGCCATCTGTATGTCACTGTAGCATACCTGAAAGGTCTAGCGGTAACACATACTAGTGCAAAGAAGTGTTCACCTTATTCCAGAAAGCGGTCATATACCTCATTAGTAAGGAGAGATGACTTTCCACATGGTGTATTGTAAGCTGAGATAAGACAGGGAATCAATTGTCTAATATAGAGATTGTGTTGAAAGAAGTCCTTGTCATTAAAGGAAGCCATCAAATGTAATATAAAAACAAGGCATGTTTTAGATGCTGCTTGTAAGTATCTGCTTGCATGGTGATGTAGATATACAGTAGGCTTGCGGGTGCACCATGTGGGAGAGAGAGGGAGGATTGAGGAGTCCTGAAAAGGACTCTCAGTAATCTTTCTTGAGGGTGTGTAGTCCTGAAAGGGACTGTTCGTGTAGTCTTGAAAAAGACTGTTGGTTATCTTTCTTAGCTTATAGTTCTAAGGAGAACTATAGCGCATGGAGAGGATGAGTGGCGGTAGTGGCTTGACGTTTCGAACAGGTTGACTATCAGCCGTCAGGAGTGGAGAATAGCTGGCGTGCGTGAGCTCAAGTCACCGGGGTGCGGTCATGGGGGAAATATACATGATTGTGTGGGCTTGAGTCATCGGGGAGTGGATGTTTTGCGTGTTTTGCGCTCAAAACACTGTTGAACTATTACAGGTTTTTGTTGTGTAACTCTACTCGCATCCGTGCTAACATATTTAGAGCAGTGACAAGTGGCGCATGCACACTACTCACACCAAAAACTACTCCGAAGATTAAGATACATTAATCTTGATCTAAGGAGAGACGAACAAACGAACACCAAAAACAGAATGAGCACACACCAGCGTCTTTTAGCTTTCTTTTTTCTTTCATGTAAACGGTAGTTTTAAAAAATAATGTTTTTTGAAATTGATTTTTCTGCAATATAAATGGGCCTATTTCTGCAAGGCTATGAGCAATCATCCTTGATTCTCCATTTGTTGTTTGTGTTTTGTAATCTAACGATGTATAGGAAATGTGCTTCATGCAATCGCGCAGAGTTCATTTCCTATTGGTATCAGCTGTTGTTTGATTAATGTGGGAAAACGTTGGTTTACAAGGTTTTTAGGATATGAACGTGTGAAAATTCCCCAAGATTTAAAATATAAGAAAGAAAGCTTAGCAATACAGGGGCAAGGCAAGATAGAGAGGGGGAATCACAGAGAGAGAGAGAGAGAGAGAGAGAAAAAGGGGGGCAGGAGGGAGGAGTGGTGGATTTACAGGGAGGGAGGGGGAGAGAGTTCAAAATGTGGCCAACACACAACTTCTGGTTCATACACATTTCCTATTATACAAATCACTCTAAGATCCAGATCACGTTAGATTTTTTGAGACTATCCCATGTTTTTTTGGGAAAAAGCCTGTAATAGTTTCCAGTTCTATATCCAAGGATTTAAAAGTATGCGATGCACAGCAGTGTGCATAGAGGTTAGTGCATACTGTGTGTGGGCCTATACATGTACTTGCATAGCACTGCACCTAAACAGAGGTAAATGGGCTTAAATGTGTGCGCTCTAAAGTACGCCTACCGGTATTAAAATTGGGATATATTTGTTAGCGATGATACAAAACAATTAATTCTTTTTACATAAAATAACAAAGATTTTGTTGTATAAAAGAAATGACGCATGTTTTCATTTGTTCATTGAACGATCTCTCCGCTCTTATTGAATTGAATGCACCTATTCAACATCAACATTCAGTGCATTTTGGTGTGCATGATATCTTTCCCCACTCATACCTTAGTAAACAACATCACCTTCTAATAAACAGTCTGAGCCTTTTACTCGGGAAATGAAAACCATTTATTTCCTGTGCACTTGTGAACCTTTGCCAATGTACATCATGCAATGTTTGAAATTGACACCACAGTCAGAAGCCATAAAGATAAAATGTGATGGTGGTGTGTGTGTGTGGGGGGGGGGGGGGGGGAGGGGTTATTATGTTATAATGTTTTCTTGTGGAGAGATTGCTAATATATGTTACTATAAAATATACATATACTGTATATATATTGTAGTTTTGAAAGTCTTTGGGTCTAGAGTAATATATTTAATGCCCATACTTGTGTAAAACACATTTGTAAATTGTTTATATTTATTTAATGATGATCCAGGATAACATTTTGGGGCAGGCGCGCCGGAAGCAGTTTGGGATTGGGGGGGCAAACGTTCCAGGGGGCTCACCTTCCAGGGGCAGTGACGCAGTGGCGGATCCAGGGGGGGGGGCGGTGGGCCCTGGGGGCCCGCCCCCCCCCCTTGAAGAAAAAAATCATGTAAAAACACGTGATTTTTACCTTTTTGGGGGTTTTGACCCCCCCCCCCCCCTGGCGCTCAAGGGGGGGGGGGGGGGGTGAAAATTTTAAAATTTTTGAGGACAAAAAAAAATAAAAAAATGTGCTCGCTACCCCCACTGAGCGAATTTTCGGTTTTAGGCATTAAATTATGGTTGGATGAGCATCCAGAAGCCCTCTTTAAGGCCATTGATGTGGTCCAGGGGGCAGAGCCCCCGGAAGCTCAGAGGTTTCAATATTTAACTATGGTCAGATGAGCATCCAGGGGCCACCTTAGGGCTCATGCTGGGGAACAAGGGGCAGAGCCCCCGGAAGCTCAGAGGTTTCAATATTTAACTACGGTCAGATGAGCATCCAGGGGCTGCCTTAGGGCCCATGCTGGGGAACAGGGGGCAGAGCCCCCGGAAGCTCAGAGGTTTCAATATTTAACTACGGTCAGATGAGCATCCAGGGGCTGCCTTAGGGCCCTTGGTGGTGTCCAGGGGGCAGAGCCCCCAGAAGCTCAGGGGTTTTAGGTATTTAATTACGGTCAGATGAGCATCTAGTGGCCCGCCTTAGGGCCCTTGTTGGGGTCAAGAAGGCAGAGCCCCAAGAAGCACGGGGTTTTTAGGTATTTAATTACGGTCAGATGAGCATCCAGGGGCCGCCTAAGGGCCCTTGGTGGGGTCCAGGGGGCAGAGCTCCCGGAAGCTCAGGGGTTTTAGGCATTTAATTACGGTCAGATGAGCATATTTTGATACCTCATTTGTGACATTGGCAGGTCACTTAATTTTTCTCTTTCTTTCTCTTTCTCTTTAACATACTTTTTCAAAAAGTGAGGGGGGCTCGAGCCCCCTAGCCCAGTCGTTTTCCAGACCATGACACAAAGGCTTCTAAATAGGCATATTTTTTGTAAATATTGTAAATTTGGGTACTTACTTTTCAACAAACGCAGAAAAAGGTATGACTACAAAAAAATTGAGAACAAATACCGGCAAAATCATGTCATTTCAGCAACATTTGTAAATCGCTGGTATCGAATAAGAAATACCCCCCCCCCCATATCGGTACGCCAGCGTTCAGGGGCTCATGTCTATCAACCCTATAACAAAAAAAAACAGACATTCTTTCCCATTCTCTCACAATATGTCCACGATATGCGCGTATCGCTATTATAAAAACCTCTATTGATAAATATAGGTGGCATGCGCAATGTTTAGGAAATTTACTTTCTGTTAACTTTCCTTTTCTTTGAATGGAATTTTATTTGTGATTTAATTCAGGTTTTTATTATTGTTATGTTCTTTTGGGTCAAAAATACAAACCATCTTTACTCCTTTACTGCTTTTTTTTTTTTTTGGGGGGGGGCAAAAATGCGTTTTGCCCCCCCCCCCCCCACTTTTGTGATTGGGGGGGCAACTGCCCCCCCTGCCCCCCCCCCCCACTTCCGGCGCCTATGTTTTGGGGTCTGTTTGCACTCAGCAGTTACTGTTGATCTAACCTTTATTTGTCTATTTTTAAATAATTATCATAATTTAGCATAAAATTTCATTTTGTACTCTTTTAATTGATTTCTCAATCTCATAAATAATTTTAAATAATTATCATAATTTAGCATAAAATTTCATTTTGTACTCTTTTAATTGATTTCTCAATCTCATAAATGATTTTAAATAATTATCATAATTTAGCATAAAATTTCATTTTGTACTCTTTTAATTGATTTCTCAATCTCATAAATAATTTTAAATAATTATCATAATTTAGCATAAAATTTCATTTTGTACTCTTTTAATTGATTTCTCAATCTCATAAATGATTTTAAATAATTATCATAATTTAGCATAAAATTTCATTTTGTACTCTTTTAATTGATTTCTCAATCTCATACCTTGTATGAGTGAGTTTTGCCATTCCTTTACCTTTTTTTAAATATTTTTGTTATACTATCCCATTTAGGATGTCAACTTCTTTTCTTGCATTTCCTCTTATAAACCACATCCCTTCATTTTCCCATTATTTCAACCCAGGATTGCTTCCAGCGGTACCATGTCGTTCCAGTCTCCAGGGAGGTGGTCGGAAAGTAAGTTGATTTTCCTGGAGCCCCATTCTTACTTTGGCATCAAAAATCATTTTAAAGTGAAGGCAGTGATTCGATACATCCCCATGCATAGTTGTACCATAATGAGTGTGATCTAGCAGTCCTAGAGAAGAAATCACTCTGATTCTTGTTAGGATTCTCTTCATGTTACAGACATGTCTTCCATATCATCAAGATTTGTAGAGGTGCAGCTACTGTATGATAATGATTGTTTCATACATGAACTGCCAGATTGCTGTGGTTTTCATTAACCTTATGCCTCAAAGAGAGAAGGAGATATGACAAGGCATTCTTTTATGTCAGTGTTGTTCACTTTAAATATCACCATGATTAAATGGGGCTCTATATCAACATGCATCAAATTCACAATACTTTGATGATAAAAAGGTGCAAAGTGAGTTCAAGGGAAAAGAGTAACAGCATTAAAAAAAAGACGTGTTCGCAATAAACAAAACTAAATCATGACTATTAACTTATACCGGTAGTTCACAGCCTCAATAAAGTAAGCAAGTCTAATGGGGTTATAAATGCATGTCTAATACATGTGGAGTTTGATCGATAAAATGACAAAATGCAAATAGAGCTTCTGAGTTGTATTTGTGTATCATTCATAAATTGACAAATAATAATCTTTGTGTCAATATCCTGTGTAATTAGACTGAAGGATTTGAGATTCAATATGTGTGTCTGGCAAGCAATGTGAGGGGAATGGACTAAAGCTAGGTCAAAGGGTATGAACAAGTGACAAAACACTTTACAGGGTGTACGTGGTGTGTTCTTTATCACAAGTTTACAACTTCTGAAGTATAATGCGTAACTGGTTATTAGCTGGGGTCTAAGTACTACTTGTAGATTGTAGAAGATATACATCATAATATTGACACTGTGGCAAAGATCTGTTGGTTAAGCATCTCAGTAAATACTGATTACATAATGCTGTGCTTTGATTTAGGGATGTTTCGCAATGTGCAATCTCTTTGGCACTGTACGTGATATTCCCACAGTGAATCCCCTTCTTAATTAATTGCATATTTTTTATTCATTTACTGGTATTTAATTATTCAAGAGAAGTTGGTTTTCAAAGTGGTCCTCAAAGTAATGACAATAGAAAACAGTTACAAACATGATAACAAAGAGGAAAGGCCAACAAACTAATAACCAATCAAACAATACATAAAACTATATCATTTAAAAAGTATAATTAAGGTCTGATATTTAAAACTTAATCTTGATCTTCAACCTCTCATTTTCCTGATCAGTTCTACAAGCATTATACAAGCAAACAAATGGCTCTTACATGCAAACTTTGATTCGCTCGTCACAAAAGCCACCTTGAGTTTCCTCAATTTGATAAATTCTTAGATGTCATGTTCTCATGCAAATTGAATATTTTTATAATTTGTGCTACCACTCTCTTATATTTTTACTTTTTCAACCAGTTTAAGTGAAATTAAGCCTCAACTCCTTTAGTAATTCAGGAAAAAATCTGGTTGATAGTGACAAAGACTATATTTTTATATCTGATAGTATCTAAACCATGAATTTGTTGGTTATCAGGGTTTTGTGAAACAGGTTGTCCGCTTCCTTCAAGTTGGTTTTGTTGAATTAAACCAAGCTTGTATTGCGAACCATGTTGGGGCCATAGTTATAATTTTAACCCTTTTATGGTGATGTTCATAAGATTGACTATAAAATTTATTTCATAAATTTGCTTTCTTAACTAATTTCCTTGTTAATTTTATTGTATTCATATTATCTGTAATGTTACCCTTCTACATGTATTTATGTATTTCAATTAAAATAAAAAAATACTCTGTATGTATTGTATATGTTTTTTATGAAGAATGAAATAAATACCATACCATACCATACCATACCCAATGGCATCAACATGTTCATTTTCTTCCCATGCATGCCAGGTCTGTTGAGAAGGAGATCCTCCAGGATGTGATGAAGCATGATGTTCTCATGGAGGATACATTCATGTACTTTTGCTTCCATAAGATCAAGTTCTTCTGGAATCCACAGGATCAGTGTTTCTTCAAGCTTAGGTGAGTCAGATATTCTTTCTAGCAAATAAAAGGGAAATAAAGTATGGGGGGGGGGGGGGAGGTAAAACTAGTGAAAGTCGGGTTTATAGACAGATTTTTCTTGAGGTTACAAGGCAATGAATACTACTATTACCTCAGCTTCAACTGAGCTACTATTCTCAAAGACTTTGTTCCAATGCAGTCCTGTTTACTTCACCTGAGTAGAGGGTAGCATATTATAGTATTAATGACTGCTTTGAGAGAAATAGTTGTTTTATTACGCTCAAGGGAAGGTTAGAATTGTGCTATTACCCGAGGCGTGCCGAGGGCAATAGCCCAATTGTAACCTTCCCGAGAGCGTAATAAAACAACTATTTCTCTCAAAGCAGTCATTAATACTTTTATATGCCAAAAAAAAAATAGACTAAAAAATAAAAAATAAAAAAACTTTTGTCGAAGATGAGATTCGAACTCTTGCGTACAAAAGGTGATGTAACTAAAGTCAGCGCCTTAACCCGCTCGGCTATCGCGCTCTGTTAAATACATAGTAGTTTTTTCTTATATATATATTAAAATGGATTGAAAACGGTTTCGAGTGGAGGATGCTTCGCGGCTGCTCCATATAAACAGGCCCTTCTTTTACTTTTGCAATGCATATTGGCACGAATTTAGATCAAGATCTATCGGCAGATGTTGTTTTTTTGTTTTTGGAAGTTTATTTTCGTCTTCATGTCAACAATGCAAGATAAAATTGTCGGTAATATCGATCGAGATTCAATTGTATTGAAATTGCCGACCAATTTTTCGCACACGTACGCGGTATCCTCGATCGCTCAGACCATTTTTTAACATGTAAACCTATGGGGTAACCATGGAGACTGAACTATTTTCCCAATAACCATGGTTATTGGGAATTTTACAGAAATAGTTGAAGTTTATGAATGCAATTCGACCAATCAGATGGCTGGATTTCTTAAGTGAGGTATATAAATGCAGATTATTGCCTTGCTTGATGATGTTAGTGCTGTGGTGTGGCATTGATTTGACCCCTGAAACATGGATTTTATGACACATGCTCCCTATTCTAAATAAATTTCTTACTTTAAACAGCGACCAAATAATGCATGTAACCCTATTAAAGCTGTTTTTACAAAATAAAGCCCAGAGTAATTGTTGCTGGAGCGAATTTTGAAGCGCTGGTACACATGAGGTCCACTTATCCGTCCCTAGACCATGACACCTGAGGAGTGTCTTCCAACAATCAGAGTTGAGCTCTAGGAATAAGTTAGTGGAAAAGAAGAATTTAATTGTATTCTTCTGACTAGTTCAATGGTACATCCAGTTCATTCCAATATTCATGGTGTATTTAATTTTTTTTAAAGATCCCACATGATTACTAATGCAACAGTGCATCCAACTGTAATGTACTATTGCCAGTTTTTCCTAGAAAAGTGTTCATTCTATGGCATTTCAACAGATTTGTAACATCTTTTAATTGTCATTGTGATTTGTTCTTGTTTTAAGGGGCCTGGATAAACACACTCTTACTGATGAGATCTACAGGCGAGCTAATATTGGTCTTGACCTTCGTGAAACAGCTCAAAGGTAGGTATAGCCTTGCGCCAGACTGATCATCAAAAGTCTCCTCTTACTCCTTGATTCACTTTGTTGTATCAGAGAGTAAGATGAGAGATAGGGGATTTGAAACTTTTACGTGACTAGTGAGTTGCTTGACTCTTCACTTTCTCAGGCAAATCAGTACTGTATGTGGATGCTTCCCCAGTCCTGTTCAGCTGACATGCTTACCTTCACTTAACTCAAAGGAATTCAGAGTTTTCTAATTTTCTGAATTTATCAGTTTTTCATCTTCAAATTGGCAACAATTAATTTTCATTTTCATTCCTTCGTATTTTGAAAAATATTAAAAGGTTTATTGTATGATTTTTTTATATTTTTTTAAAGCTTTAATTATTAGTACAATTCAATTACTCTTATATGGGAACGGCATAGGCCTGAGTCATGTCGGGATTTTCATAAACCGGGTCCCGACGGCCTTGCACCGATCGGGACCCGGTGTCCCGAAATCAGCTCGCAGGATTTGTCACTTGCCTCTATAAAAAGCGCATATCATCAGTATGTCCCTTAAAAGTGACCTTTTTTATCAGTCAAATAAATCAACACATGCATACCTCGGCACAGATCGGTATATTCTTCCATTTGACATTATTTTAATCCATGATTGGCGATGTTTAGTGCCATTATCGTGCCTCTAAAATTAAAAAAACTGGAGCAAAAATAGAAAGACAACGATCAAGCCGCCATTTTTATTCATGCAGGTTGAATAAATCGGGTCAAAAAACATTAATGTTTGAATAATAAAACGGCTTTCTAAAAAGTACTCCTTTACAACATACCGATCGAATAATTTTTAAAAACAAAATAGATATTTTTTCTTTGATTTTGAACACCGCATGCTTCTTTCAAAAGCTGAAAATTACTTTGTAATCACAAGAAGTTTCGATACGGATAGCTGTTGCAAGGCAAGTTCCGACTAGTCTCGGAAAAATGCGCAGTGCTCCCTGTTAGCTGTAATGCGTGCCAGAACGAACCCAAACAAAGACGTGATCGTAACGAGAAAAAAATCATTAAAAACTACGAGAGCACAATTGGAAAGACAACTACTGCTCAAAATTACGATAATCAGATAAATAACTTGGACAAAGAATTCAATAATCGCCCAAGAAATGCCAAAGAAATTGTGATAATCGAGGAGTAACTGGGTACATTTTTATCGCAAGAGGCTTGCTGCAAATACTCGAATCCTTTGTTATACTGCTTTTTACCGTAGAGGGCGTTATTTGGTTTCTAGCCTCGTGTTAGAACACGAGGCTAGAAACCAAATAACGTGTAATTCGGACATATCAGCAGGCCCATTCCGATAATGATTGTACCTATAGTAACTCCTTAAATATCACTATTTCTGTGGCTTTTCTTGGACAACTATTGTATTATTCCTCCAAGTTATGTATCTGCTTACGATAATTTTGAGTAGTTGTCTTTCCAATTGTGCTCTCGTAGTTTTTAATGATTTTTTCTCGTTACGATCACGTCTTTGTTTGTGTTCGTTCTGGCACGGATTACAGCTAACTACGAGGAGCACTGCGCATTTTTCCGAGACTAGTCTGAACTTGCCTTGCAACAGCTATCCGTATCGAACTTCTTGTGATTACCAAGTAATTTTCAGCTTTTAAAAGAAGCATGCGGTGTTCAAAATCAAAGAAATAATATCCATTTTGTCTTTTAAAAATTATTCGATCGGTATGTTGTAAAGAAGTACTTTTTAGAAAGCCGTTTTATTATTCAAACATTAATGTTTTTTTCAACCTGATTTATTAATCCTGGCGAGAGACCCGGCCAGTACAGTAGCTAGCTAGCAGCTGGCAACAACAACCCCATGGGGCGAACTGCTTTGCAACCCATATTTATATCAGCAGTTCGGATTGATTCAGGATGAGCTAGAATATGATTGGTAACAATTAAATACTTAAGTTTCAAGGTGAAATGATTTTAGTGGTGTGCAAAACTGCAATTTCTTACATATTTCATTATTTTTTTCGGAGCGTCGGTTCTCAAAAAACGAAACCGGGACCCGACGGCAACGGTCGGGTCCCGGTGTGATCGACCGTACCGACTCAAGCCTAGAACGGCACAACATACTGCATTTAAACAAAACTAAACAAATTATGTGTTTATTGCTCTTTCTGCTCCTGTATAATGTGTTATTCCTACCATTCTGGATCAAAAGATAATGCAAAAACATCACTAAAAGGAGACACTCTCCTGCTCTGGGTTAAAAGAAAGTCTCATAGAGTGTCTCATAGAATGGCTTGTGCGTCTGTATGGGGTTATTCACCCTACTTTCTAACTTGCAGAGCACAGACAAGAAAATGCATTTTTGAGCATCTGTAGTCTATTTTACAAATAGCTGTTTAAACGAGGTAATAGAAGATATTACAGGACTAGTATAACATGTTGACATTGTCATTAATTATCAGCTACCATTACCTGATATTGTACTCTTATTGCAGTTGGGATATTAACAATTCAAAGCCGATATTTCCCCTTACGAATTGGTTGTATTACGGTAATGATTGTGAGAATATGAAGATATTGATACATTTCTATAATTATTCATCGGTAACAGGTGTATGGGACTGTAATGGAAATATAAGCTCTCAATTGATATTATTCTGATCATTAACTAGTCACCATATGTATGAGCAATTAAAATTTGATGTAACATTATACACACTGTGTTATTGATATTCCAGAGCTAAAGCCAGGTAATAATGTCAAAAATCCTTTGGAAGCACATACAGGTGTTATATCATAATATTATATGCGCTATAAAAGAACAGAATAATGTTGTCATTATTACTTCGACAAGGCAATTAAATCCCAATTTTCTAACACCAGAATATCAAATGTGCTTACCATGGAAGGGGGCAACTCCACCCCCTCTTATAGAACCTGTTTCTCATGTATGATTTTCCTAGTCAATCGTACAAGCTTGACTCAAACAAACAGCTTCCCCGGTAGAATAAGAAACATTATGGGCAGATTTGAAGAGAACCAACAACAGCAAAATACACAGATTCATGATTTTTTTTTCTTTCACATTCTACTACTGAATGAAGAACTACTGCATATATTTCTTAACATTATTTTCTTTTCCATTTTTAGGCGAACCTTGTATGGACTTAATATGATTCTTGTACGGGTGAAGTCCATTCCTCTTCTCCTAATTCAAGAGGTGAGAAAAAAAACTTTTTGTTTTCCTTTTAACTCAAAGTTATATTTTGACATTATTCAAAAGTGTAGTTTCTAATCTTATGTATGCAATGAGCATTGTGTGCTGAGAACTGGTTTTCTATTGACACTGTATCTTTTCAGATTCGTATTGGAAACCCTTTGGAGAATCGATTTTGGGCCTGGAATACTTTGATTGTACATGTTTATAGTTTTCAAATTAAACTATCAAGTTGTTTGTTCAGGAAGAGCCATATGCATGTATTTCAGTTGTTGAATATCTGTTTTCTTTGGAAGCATTTGTTTTTAGATGAGTGAAGAAGATCCATTTGTAACCCTATGACTTTATGAACTTGCTGGTATCCATTCATTCAACAGTAAAACAGTAGTCACATTGACAATTGATTTCTATATCATCTTTTAAAACTTACCTATCTATGTGCATTAATGTGACATTTATAGTTGATACATTTTATTCAATGCAATACATGATATTGTATAGAAAAAGTAAGAAATTCAGTTACATGCTTCATGTGCTTGTAAAATGAGTGTAAAAGGAAGAGAGTGACTTACCATAATTATAAGAAAGGTAGAAGGGGGGGGGGAGAATGCTGGTTTTCTAACTATAACAATAGTAACACCTATAAAAATAGTACATTTTTACATTCTTCAAGCATCTATATGTCTCTTAATGTCTGTTATATACCTCACTTAAGAAATCCAGCCATCTGATTGGTCGAATTGCATTCATAAACTTCAACTGTTCCTGTAAAATTCTCGTTAACCATGCTTAAAACATTTCAATATTTTTAATAACCATGGTTATTAAAAATAGTTGGTCAGCCTCCATGGTTACCCCATAGGTTTACATGTTGAAAAATGGTTTGAGCGATGGAGGATACGTATGTGTGCGAAGGATTGGTCGGTAATTTCAATACAATTGAATCTCGATCGATCTTACCGACAATTAACCGAAGGTTATCTTGCATTGTTGACATGAAGACGAAAATAAACTTCCAAAAACAAAAAAACAACATCTGCCGATAGATCTTGATCTAAGTTCGTGCCAATATGCATTGCAAAAGTAAAAGAAGAGTCCGTATATGGAGCTTTTGCGAAGCATTCATCACACGCGAAGCCGGTTTCAATCCATCTAATGTATATATTGTACAAAACTGCCGAGCATGTTAACATCGCGCGATGGCCGAGAGGTCTGAGGCGCTGACTTAGATACATCACCTTTTGTACGCAAGAGTTCGAATCTCATCTTCGACAAAAAAAAAAAGTATTTTTTATTTTTTATTTTTTAGTCTATTTTTTTTCGGCATATAAAAGTATTAATGACTGCTTTAATATTCGAGAAATAGTTGTTTTTATACGCTCTCGGGAAGGTTACAATTGGGCTATTCCCCTCGGCACGCCTCGGGTAATAGCACAATTCTAACCTTCCCTTGAGCGTAATAAAACAACTATTTCTCTCAAAGCAGTCATTAATACTATATTATCTGAGAGTATTCATAGATATATCATTTCATTAGCATTTTGATTTTCCTCCTCCAGATCTTGAATCCATTCTACATCTTCCAAATCTTCAGTGTGACCGTGTGGATAGTGGATGAATACCTCTACTATTCTATCTGCATCATTGTACTGTCTGCTCTCTCCATCTCTATCTCGCTCTACACCACTAGAACTGTAAGTGGTAGTGTCATTTGAATCTAATAATGATGATCATCATCAATAATTAGTAATAATCTTTTCTTGAATAGCATATATGACGTGATAGTATAATGTCTTTATGTGCTTCCAAAGGACTTATTACCCCTGTTTGAGCTACGGCAATTGTAGCACTTTGTGCATTCCAAGATTAGATCCTGCCAAGTAACAGCTCTCTAAATTTAGATCGTGGCAAATATAGATTGATGTCTTGCTAAAGGATGTTAAAACTGTGGAAGGGATTCAAACTCAGTTTGGAAGGCAGGAGATTTATCCACTAGACCACAGTGCCTCTAAAGAGAAGTTAGAGTTCTGATAAAGATTTTATTGTCACATGAAAAGAAGTAGTAGCATTGTTCCATTGACAGGACTGCTCTTGAACGTCTCTCATTAAAGGAAACTTCACTCCAATGAATAAGTATAGGTATGATGCAAAATGAGATTCATAACCTCGCATAGTACGCCACGTTATCAACAAAATTGTGATGCCAATGCCGTGCTGAGAATCATTACATTAGGCAAAGAATATTTTGCTTTGTACCTCTCTCAAACAGTTTGGTTGGGAATCTTGTAGATTAATGGGCAAAAATACAATAAAACTCTCAGAATAACTCAATTTATTGCCTGAGGTGATGTTTCCTTTAAAACTAAAAAAAAGGGTAATTTGTTTGTGCTCTGTCTGGGTCTTTTTATATGTTTATCTTGTGCAACTGCAAAAAGAGCCACTTCTAGTATCAGCAGATAATTGTTAATTGCTGGTCAAACCTGATAGGAGAGTCCTAAATAGACCAATCATATCGGTTTGCTGCAGCTCAGATGATGTACTTTTTCATTTATCTATTAAAACACAAAAGTCTAGGGTTTTTACGTAGGTATATGGCAGGATTTTTTTTTCAGGCTGCAAATGATTGTGGAATGTGGTACATTACAACCCTGACCTATTCAGAGTGCAATTCAATTTTCCTGGTGCTTTCAAAAGTATTTGTTTTTTATTGTTTTTTTTCTCTTTTCAGCAAGCAACAACTCTAAAGAATATGGTGAAATCAAATGTTACAGTGCAAGTATTGAGACCCAATGGAGGTGAGAACAATTTATGATTACAGTTAGCAAGGTGGTCCATACACAATGGGCTTAAACATGTAACAGCCAAGACAGGTTTGAAAATCAGCAACAGGTTAATATTCATTCTCAACCAAAATAATTTATGAAATATCAGTAAAAAAACGTGTTTGAAAATGCTTCAAAACATGGCTCAGATTGCACCAGAGTGCATCCAAGATCGTTAGAGCCCTTAGGCAAACCCTGGAGCCTGGCTACAAGGCACTGTGTGTTTCATCTCTCTTTTAAAGCATCTCTTCAAAAAACACTTATATCAAAATGTCATCATAGTTGGTTTCAATATGCAGTAGACTATTATCAATATCTCAAATTTTGGTCACATTGCTATGTAATTTTTGCTATTTCGTATGCTATTTCATATTAGAAGGCTGCATTTAGATTCAGATTTTTCTTTCAAGGTCGCCATCCTAGTCAAGCGTCGCGTAATTTAGATAATACTTTGAATTTATAATAATATGTTATAGAAATATTAACTTGTTATTATATGTGTATAACATTTTGACATGAAGTTATCATTCTTTGTATATTTGTATTATACCTTACGTTCTTTGTTCTTTGTTATTCAGTTATTGTAATTTGAAAAATGCAGAAATCAAGTAAAAATCAAATTAAATCAACCGTATACCAAGCATTAAAGGCATCGTTTAACAATGTTAAATCTGTGATATGGTGTAATATTGAAGCCCTACTAAAATTGCGCTTCAAGATGATCAAGAAGTGCCTCAAAAAATAAAAATCTTTGAGTGACTGGTTTTACCATACTTGTTTCCCCCAATAGACTGTAGTGTTATGAAAACCATTTGGCAAACGGCTTTCAAAATTTGTAATTCCAATCATAAATATCTTGATAATCTTGATAATCAGACAGGCGATCGGCTTGTAAAAGTCATGGAGTTTCTGACTGACCTAAAGGTTTATAATTATCATTGCAGCATGAGCTAAATCCAGGATTTTGTTCAGAATCTGAGACAAAGTTACCGAATCCCTTTAAGTAAAATCATTATATTAGAAAATAGGCCCTGGTGAAATATTGTGACTGTAAACATTATGTTTTGACTTTTGACAGAGATTGAGACTGTTTGGGAGGATCAGTTAGTACCCGGTGATGTGATCATCATACCATCATATGGCTGTACTATGACCTGTGATGCAGTCCTGGTCGCTGGCAACTGCATCGTCAATGAGAGCTCTCTAACTGGTGAGTCTCTTATCTTCCTCTGTCTCTCCATCTACCCTTCTTCCTCTTCTCTTGATCTTTTTTTAGAATTCCTCAACTTTTTCTTCATTTTCGGAAAGAGCATCAAAAGTTATGTCCAAATGTCGAAAACCAATTGAATATGTTAAGTATTGGCTGAGAAATGACCATCTGAATAAATAGATTTCCTATACGAACTCAGTGTTATTTTGCTCTGGCTCGTTATGTTGAGTTCCTATAGGAAATCTATTTATTCAGATGGTCATATCTCAAATTTTATTTTTGATAGCATATATATATATATTTACAACCCCCACCCCCTAAAACCGCTGATTTTTAGCGGGTCCTGCTAGTCCATAAATAATCAAATTAGGAAGTAGGAAATCAAATTTTCTCATTTTTAAAAACCTTAACTAGGTGAAAGTGTGCCCATCACGAAGACCCCCCTCCCTTGTCCCGAGACTGGAGAGTTGGAATTCTCCATGGACGAGCACAAGAGACACACCCTGTTTTGTGGGACGCAGATCATCCAGACGAGATTCTATGCAGATGAACATGTTAAAGCTGTGGTAATACTTACAGGTAAGTTGACATTCCCACACCAGCAAAGATTCTATGCACAAATCACAGTTTCAAGAGAAACAGAAAATGCAAAGACTCATAAACTAAAATAGAATGTACAGTTTCACAACTTCACTCATTCCTACCAGCTTTCCACTTCAGGAAGACGACAAGTTTAATCTCTGTTTATAGTATATATATGTTACCTATAATCGCTCTGAGACATTTATATACAGGTATGTGAATCCTGATGGAAATGAGTGCAGTTGTGAAAACAGGAATAAACTGTTTTTCTTCCAGGTGTATGTAAATTTTGGGGCCCAACTGTCACACTATTTTCTTGCAGGAAAGAAGTTGGATTTTGTGGTACAAAATCATACAAGAAAACAGGCTTTGTGGAAATTCAAACTAAAGAAACAAAAAACATAATGTTGACCTATTTATATAAAAAAAGGTGTTGGTTTGTTTTTTGTTTTATTCTACAGGATTTTCAACAGCCAAGGGTATCATGGTGCGATCCATACTCTATCCCATGCCAACAGAAATCAAGCTCTTTAGAGATGCTCTACTCTTTGTAGGAATCTTGGCTGGTTTTGGTACGTACCTTTCACTATTTTACAACTATGAAACAGCAGGAATATGAAGCATGAGTGAGATATTTCATATCTATTGAAATCAGAACTTACAGCAGGAAGTTCAAAATAACTTTGAAAAAGAGGTAATCATGAGAATAATACTTAGGACATTCTTATGAATGTCTTATGTTTATAATGATCGTAGCCAGTCTCAGTAAAACTTTCAAGTAAGTTTTGAAAGAATGAGAAAGAACAGGAATTTATGGATCAATTTTATAAATCACAATTAGAATGTCTTTTTTGTAGAACTCATAGACCCCTTTTCTACTTAGTTGAAAACTCCAAAGCGGGTTTAAGCTTGATCCCAAGTCAAGTGAACTGTGACTTTGATCCAGCATTGGGTTTACCGGAATGGTATGTTTGGAATGTGGACCATGGTCTCATTTTCTTTATTCCTGATGACTTTGAAACCCTAAAGATTTGTCTGCTACTTGTTATGAATTATGATTTACAGTAATAATAATAATAATAATAATGATTATAGTATATGATTAATGATAGTATTGATTTTAATTTGTCTTTGTTTCTTTGCAGCTTTCATTGGTTTCATCTATACAGTGATTGTTCTGGCATTAGATGGGGTAAGTTTAAAAAGCAATGGTGTCTGTAGATAGAAGAGAAGACAAAAAAAAGTCGCTGTTAACAAAATAGCTCTTCATTTCTTTAACACTATTTGTCTTTTGTGTTGTAGAGCTGTGGTGTTCAATTTAGTTGGTGATTGGAAGAGTCAATGAGCCATTCTTTATTAAACAAACGGTCACACATATGACCTTTATATTTTGCCTGCTTTGCCACAAAATCAGATTGCATCTTATTAATTTTGATATCACCAGTTTCTTACAAAAATATTTCTATTTGAATAAATAATTTCCCTAAAATAATGTTTTTTACTTAGACATTTAAAAACACCTCTTTTGCGTGGTCACACATATGACCAACACAGTTTTCACTTCTAAAAGAAAGCAAGTTTGCTCATTTATGGAAAATTACTGTCCCTCTTGTGTTGCCTGCCTCTGTAATCATCAAAGTGTTTTTTTTTTTAACTTAATTCAGACTCAGAGAGCATGTCAGATTAGTAAACCTACAACTATGTGCATAAAATATTGACTTATATATTTTTTCTTCTTCTCAGACTCAAACGAGAGAGATTATTCTGAAATCTCTAGATATCATTACCATTGCTGTTCCACCAGCGTTGCCTGCCTCTCTAACCATTGGTATGGTGTATGCTCAGTTCAGACTTAAGAAACGTGGTATCTTCTGTATCAGCCCTCAGAGGATCAACCTGTGTGGTACAATCGATATTGTCTGCTTTGATAAAGTGAGTCATAAAGCCTAAAGCACTGTCACTAGTATTATTTTGTTCAGGTTTGCATCAATTATGCTGTGAGAAACTTGACATTTGACCATTTTGGATGCAGATAAAAACATCCAGTAAATTCTATCTTTTCAAAGATTTTGCTTCACCATAATAGCACTTAAACTTGATAGGCCTGTAATGGTGATCATGACTAGCAGTGCTTACAAGTAAGTATGCAATATACAGGATAAACCCTGCATGTTATACTGGTTCTTTTTGCTTGAGATTGATGTTATGATTGGATTAAAAACTCTTTGTGAAATGGAATAAAATGTTCTTATTTCAGACTGGTACTCTGACTGAAGATGGTTTAGATATGTTGGGTGTTCAGGAGACATCTAATGGCGGGTAAGAAAGTAGAATACTTCAGCCTCTGTGCTTCTAGCTCCCATAGGCTTCTTACATTCTATTTTATTTCTTTGATAGCTGCTATAATTGTGTGTCCAGCAGGAAGGTTACTAGCAGAGCAATTCCTAGCTTGCTTAAATCCATGGCCATTCCCTTGCTAGCACCCTCCTGCCAGGCAAACAATGTTGTATAGTTCAACAAAACATTTGACCGAAGATAAGCAAATGAGTAAATGTAAAATAATGCAGCTTATACATTGGCAATTTTCATTACTTAGCATACCTTTGCATTTGATTTTAACGTTACATAACTAATTATGCATTTGACTGATGTTTCCAATTAAACAAAATTGAAAGCTCATATTCCAATTCAGAGAAAAATTAACAGACTCAAACATTTTACCTTGTGTCTCCGGTCCTGTCTCTTGTGTGTTTCCATTTTTTTTTAATTCACTAGCTTATATCCCATTTAAAAATGTCTTTCAACAAACACAAACTTTCTTTCTTTGTTGAACCTTTTCCATATTTTGATACTTTAATGTCGATATTGAAGTTTCAATTCTATGCTAATGTTTCAGTTTAAAAATCAATCCAACAATTTTGAACCTTCTCATCGCTGTCTCAGGTTTTCTCCCATGGTGACGGACATCCAGAGCCTTCCTGTCGGCCCCTTTGTGTCTAACATGGCAACATGTCACTCATTGACCTATATCAATGAGGAGATCGCTGGAGATCCTTTAGATGCTAAGATGTTTGAAGCTACGGGATGGGTAAGTACAAGGCTTCTCCTGAACGTTCATAACTTGTTTTGAATAGAATTATTTCTCAATGTTTTTAGGGTTACGCCATGCAATTTTTTCATAGGAATAAGAACCATAGAAAGGGCTGGTTTGCTCTACTAAGAGCGCTTTGATTTTCAACTTTTCGATCAATATGCTTTTATTATGGAATTATCAAATATAACTTTATTATGGAATTATGAAAATATAACTTTACTTGACGTTTTGTCTGTTTCAGTGTATAGTAGGGCTGTCATGTTGATACAGTCATCATTAAAAATGAAATATTTGAAGTGGTCGTCACTTATGGAACAAAATAACATGGACTTGCCCAAGAATTCCAACTTTAGTTCTGTAAATGGAAGTCTATTTTGACAGAAACTTACTCAAAGTATTTCTGACTTTTCATGCAGGAGGTGGGTCATTTGGAACATCAAAATGCTATCAAATATGACAATATATGACAATCACATCTGGCATTTGCACATGTGGGACTATCATATTGTCACAATGGTTGTTAACTCGTGTTTTAAAGTATATGGTTTTATGACCTTCTGGCTCCAAACATGTAATACATTTGTTTTGTTTGCCTATGCAACCTTCAGGCTAGCCAAAGTTAAACTAGCAATATT
The DNA here is from genome assembly GCA_035222895.1 of Strongylocentrotus droebachiensis. NCBI lineage: Eukaryota > Metazoa > Echinodermata > Echinoidea > Camarodonta > Strongylocentrotidae > Strongylocentrotus > Strongylocentrotus droebachiensis. Next base: position 33,829 of record JAVYIG010000044.1, on the reverse strand, counting down.
TGAGACCATTTGATGAGGCAAAAAGTTTATTAGTTAATCTCTTTTTAAATCAGGAACAAATGAAAGCATTCATTATCTGTGTAGATTTGTCAACTATTAATTTGAAGAGTAGAGAATACTACTCTGTTGCATTTTCAGCCAATACAATTTTTTTTGTTGCATTTCTTTGTTTGATGTTGATGCATGAATTTCTCATTTTCTACTTTATTTTTGTTCTTATGGTTAAAGTCGTTACATGAAGGAGATGCTTTTAGGGTATGTGGGCTCCTAGACTTCTTTCATGCTGTTTATCTATCTTGCATTCACTCCATTTCAGCAGATATTAATCAGTGCATAATATCTTCAGCATCTGATCATACATGTAACCTGTTCATTTGGTGTGAAAACAGGATGAAACAGAAAATGCTCAGAAGCACAGTGAATGAAAGAGAGAGAGAGCAAGATGTATGTAAACTCTTTAAAAAAAAAATTACAGAGGAGAAGAGGAGAAAAAGAGAGGTATTGATTTATTGGAAAGGTGATTGTGTAAGTAGGAGAAGGAGCATGTATGATTACGGTAAACATATATACCACTGGAAGTACAGCAATATGAAGTGAATGGTGAACAAAAATAAGCCAGTTCATAGATATTATCTGGGCATGGGCAGATAACGGTAATTTGCACAAACTTGTAAATAATAATAATAATAATTGGATTTATATAGCGCCTTTTCCAAAGGTTACAAGGCGCTGCTCTCCTAGACTTTCGACAATTTAAGAGGAGTTGTACAGGTAAGTTTTCAGATGTTTTTTGAAGAAATCTAGTGAAGTACTGTTTCTTAAGAAAGAGGGGAGTTTGTTCCAGAGACGTGGGGCTAAGGACTGAAAGGATTTGAAACCAGCCTGTTTACGGGATTTGGGAATGACAAAGGTAGGAGCTGATGAAGACCTAAGGGAATAGGATGTTCTCTGTTGCTGAAAGAGTGAGGAAATGTATACAGGAAGGGTGGTCGACATAGATTTGAAAGTTTGAACAAGTATCCGGTATTGTATTCTATCAGCAACTGGAAGCCAGTGTAGTTCCTGCAACAATGGGGTGACGTGAGACCATTTTGGTTTTTGATAGATTAGACGGGCACATTTGTTTTGCAGACGTTGAAGTCTGCCCAGGTCCTTCTTACTTATACCCCCAAGTAGGCATCCACCATAGTCAAGCCTGGAGAGCACAAGTGCTCTAACAACATTATGACATGTTTCTTGATCTAAGTACTTTCTGATGCGATTTAAGTTATATATTTGCCAGTTCAGGGTGCGACATAAGTTGGTGACATGGTCAGACATTTTCATTTCCCCATCAAACACGACCCCCAGGTCCCTAATTGTTGAGGAAATGGGAATGTTCTGATCACCAATTGAAAAAGACTGATTTTTGAGACGATTCAGGTGGCTTTGTGATCCAGCAATGAAAAATTCTGTCTTGCTAGAATTTAACTTTAGCTTAGACATGACAAGCCAGGCCTGTATGTCTTCTAAACACTTCGAGAGACGGAAATACGCACATACCGCATCCCCAGGCTTGGTAGGATCAAATATGGTAAACATCTGAATATCATCTGCGTATACATGATGTTGAATTGAATGCTGACCTATGATGTTTCCTATACAACGAATGTAGTAAGTAAACAATTGTGGTCCAATGATGGACCCTTGCGGTATCCCAAATGTCAGATGTTGGTCATTTGAGAAAGATCCACTGACGTGAACCCTACTAGACCTGTTGCTAAGATACGATCGGAACCAAGACAAAACATTATCGCCTAGACCAAAGTCCTCGGCTAATCTATGTGAAAGAATGGTGTGGTCCACCGTATCAAAGGCGGAGGAAAGGTCCAACATTAGCAAGAAAACAGCTTGTTTGTTATCAATGGCACAGAGTACATCATTCTGCAGAGAAAGCAGTGCAGTCTCAGTACTGTGTGCAACTCTGTACGCTGACTGCATAGGATCAAGCAAATCATTCTGGTTGACAAAATCAGATACTTGTTTGGAAACTGCCTTTTCAATTACTTTGCCTAGGAAGGGTATATTAGAAACAGGTCTATAATTGTTTAAATCATCTCTGTCAAGAGAAGACTTCTTCAATACAGGAGCTATTACAGAACATCTAAGTGCTTCTGGAAACACACCAGTAGACAAGGACAGATTAACAATTCGTAACATTACAGGAAGAAGAACTGTCAAATGTCTCTTAACCAGCCATGTAGGCATGGGATCCAAGGAACAAGATTTCGAGGAACATTTTGCAATCAAACCCCCCAAGACACCCTCACCAACATGACCAAACTTAGCGAAACCAACATCAGGTTTACCTGTAGAAACGCTTGATACATCAGATCTAGTTGGAATGGTACTCTCAATATCTTCCTTAATCTTAACTACCTTATTGACAAAATGCTTAGAGAAATCTTCTGCCAGATCAGAAGAATCTTGGCATACAGGAAGAACATTACTACTGACATTGAGTAATTCATTAACAGTTTTATACATGTCTCTGGTATTACATGATGAAAATCTGCTACAGTAATAGTCTTTCTTGGCAGATGCAATAATGTCACAGACATTCCGTTGAGATTCAATGTACAGTCTGTGATCGACATCTGTCTTCGTCTTACGCCAGTGTCTCTCAGCGCGTCGACGGGCGCGTCGAGCGGCAGTCACCTCATCTGTGTACCAGTTGGGCTTGACACGAACAGAAAATGTCCTTGTAGTCGCGGGGGCATGAGCATCAAGGACTTCCCGGCAAACTGCATTGTACTCGAGGACTAGGTGATTTAAGTCACAGTCAACAGGATCAAATGATTCCATGATGGTGTTCACTCGGGTGAGAAGATCCTGAGAGAACTTCTCATGATTGATCGCTTTATACTTTCGTAGGACGTGCATCTCCTTCGGCTGAAGTTGCCTCACAAAATGCAGATCAAGATCTAAACATATCATGAAGTGATCCGAAAGAGCAGTCTGATCCATGAGACACGATTGAATGATAGTGTCAGTGTCCTTGACAATGACGAGGTCCAGGGTGTGCCCAAGACGATGTGTAGGTCCTTGCACGAGCTGTTTGTAGTTCAGTGAAGTGAGCAAAGAGTTGAAACTTCTCACCTCAGACTTACTAGGACAGTCCATGTGGAAGTTAAAATCCCCCATGACAACGAGTCTATTTGGTAACAAGTCAGCACAGCTGAGTGATTCTTCAAATTCTTCCAGAAAGGATGTATATGAAGCAGAAGGAGGTCTGTAGATCACCAAGAAGTTCACTTGTGCAGTGCAGAATAAAGCGAACTCAAAAGAACTAGCTTCTGGAAGGGTTTCAGAAATGTTCTGAAGTTTTAAGTTACTTCTGTGGATAGCAGCGATCCCTCCACCAGTATGAGTATTTACATAGTGCACATATCCACCATGCAAGGTGCTCAAGGCACTCCAATATTACCCCGGCTTATGAGATGTATACCGATTACGTGTTCATGAAATTTATATAATAATTCACTTGTGCACCATTTGTAAACTAAAGGGATTTAATACAAAGCACCTACATAGATATTATATTTTCATACCTAATTCATTTTTTCTGGTAACTATACAATTACACTTTGCACATAATAACTAGCAGTCTTCACAAGTTGACAGTTGCAATATCATTGGAGAATAATTATCATGCCATCACCTCCTCCTAATCCTCGATCAGCATTGTTACCATGGTTACCAAACTTAATCCACTCTATTGCTGAATTATTTAATGATAGTAGAACATATTTTATGTCCTAATCACTAAGTTATAGTTCTTCAGACATCTTCCCCCAAAAGTATGGACAAGATATGAGAAATACCACATTAATGAGTATACAAGTCATGATGCAAATAACCACTTGAGTTGTTAACATCTTTTCTTACCCAACATAACATTCTTAAAGGAATAAAGTAATGATGATAATGATGCCTCTATTTCAGAGTGCTCAGTAAACTTGTATTGTTCCTCAGAGACTCTTGCTAGCTTGTAGCTGGGCATCCATATATGAGGTTTTTAAACATTATAGAAAATTGTTCTTTGCCAGGTTGCCCGTTTTCTAATAAAGAGACAAGAGTTACATGTATATGAAATGCCTTTAAAGGGTAGATCACTCGGTCAGTATATCAAATTGCAATGTCATGACTGAAGTAATGAGAACGAACATACCATATCGCAGGTAATCTCACTACAAATTTGCTGCTTCTTTTTGTTAACCTGACCTTTTTCCTTTCTGACTGATTTAGACCCTTGAGGAGTCCAATCCAGCCGAGACGAGTAACTATGATGCGATGGTCCCAATAGTAGTCCGTAGTCCTGGTAAACATTCTGATCTGAAAGCAGGCGGAGATAGTGATGTAGAGGTATATACAACATGTACTGGTTTTCTAATGAGGATGTTGTGTGTGGTCCCAATGATGGTGTCTAGTCCTGGGACCCGTTTCACAAAGCCTCTTTTCAAAGACAAATGACAAAAACCAGTGACAAATCTGCTGATAACCAATCAGAAGCAAGGATTTCACTAGTTTATAACAAAAACGGTCCCTTGTCACTGATGATAAGTTTTATGAAATGGGGCCCTGGTATACATGCTGATCTCAAACTAAATAATATCTTGATATATAGGTTTTTATCAGGTTATCCCAAACTTTCTGGACACCAAACAATGTAAGTTGAAATTTGGTTTGATTTGATTTGTGTGCTATGGTGTCAAATAGTTTCTGGAATGACAGAAACATTTTGTAAAAATAATTTTTAAATGTTTAAAATCAGAGTCTTTAAATTATGGTTTATTTGAGTTGTGAAACAGGCCTACATGGTATAGTGGATTGGTTCAAGAGAAAGATGACAGTGCTGAAGAGGGGTGGAGGCTAAGGATGCCTGCATGTGTACTGTATGAACTTTGCTTCGTATTGCATATTGTCATGGGAAACCAAAATATTAATTAAGTAGTTACATTTGAAATGATAGCAGGGTTCAAAATGAGTGATTGCCAGGGGGCCGTTTCTCGAAACCGTCATAACTACAAGATCAACGACATCTCGCCACTGTCGCGCAACTTGTCAGCTAAGTGTTTCACGAAGCCGTCTTTGCCAAGATGAGCGACAACTTCCGCGACAAGCGAGTTGTCACTGCTCCGAACCCGTCATATCTTTTTAATTGCTGTAAAGCGCCATCACAAGTCAGTTTGTTGCCATTCCATGGGCCGCGAAATGGACGATTAGTTTCACTATCATTTTGAGAAAAATATAGACGAGTTCGGTATGGTATTCTCTGGGATGCGAAATGCAAATGTACAAAAGTGAGAATACAAATTATACAGAAATTTAAAATGCTGAATATAAACATTAAATCACAAATCATTAAACTATAACATATAAATAAGAGAGATAAGAATGTTACACATTGTTTTCCATAGTCGATCCATAGTCTTTTCTTAGGATACCGCATACCTTTGGGGCCTATGTGCATTATTATTCCCTCTCTAATTACTTCTTCCAAATTATATTTTCAATATCAAATCAATCATATAACGAGTATTTATGAGACTCTAGAATAAAAACTGGCTGAGAAAAGGTATTTTGCCAAAAATTCCTCGTCACACTAAACAAAAAAGTACGTATTGATAAACTATCACATTACGGTATCCTTCAACTAACTTTTGATTCGACTGTCAAAAAAAAAACACTCACCGGTTTTTCTTCAATTTAAGAATCTTTACAGAAATATGCAAATCGTTTGATGATGTAAATATGATAATGACACTATTTATTATTTATTTTAGGAGAATTTATATGTATATATTTCTTTTTGAACAATTTTAGCCCCAAAACTTGTTTTGGGTTATTCTTCATAAATCAAATGGATCGTGACAAAGACTATCTTCTTGAGCTGCTAGTATCGCGATATATCAATATCATGTCTGTCATGGCTTTGTGAAACGGTTTATCCACTTCATGACATCTCCGTAGGTCGGCGACAAAGATATGACTGTCATGGAGTTGGTTTCGAGAAACGGCCCCCAGGATGACATTGACCCCTCAATTCCTGCCAGACAACGTATTACTGGTGTCATTGTTGTTTTGGTTGAAACTCTATCAGTGTCTTTGGTATTTCTATATCAATTTGGTGTAAATGACCACCAGAAGTATAATTTTGCCAACCTAAGCAATTGCGTACGCTACTCGGCTAGCAATCTTGATTATAAGATAAGCAGGAGTACTGTGATAGTTACTGCACCGTCCATTGTTTGAGCTCATATTCTAGGAGTACTGTGATAGTTACTGCACCGTCCATTGTTTGAGCTCATATTCTAGGAGTACTGTGATAGTTACTGCACCGTCCATTGCTTGAGCTCATATTCTAGGAGTACTGTGATAGTTACTGCACCGTCCATTGTTTGAACTCATATTCTTGCTTTGTTCATCCATCTTGCAGGATTTAGGTGAGATCGGTATCATCAAGCAGTTTCCATTCTCCTCCAGTCTTCAGCGTATGAGTGTCATCACCAGGGCAATGAATACCAAGCATATGTGTGTCTATACCAAAGGAGCCCCAGAGAAGATTGCTTCTCTCTGCCTTCCCGATACCAGTAAGGAGCCTTATAAGAGGTGTTACAGGGACATGGGTAGGGATGGGATTGGGGAGGAAATACGTTGGATGAAATTTGCTTGTAGGTTGCATGATATCAAATAAAAGCAAAATTTGTCAATAAGTACACTTAAGGAGCTCCAGACAAAAATGCTTCACTCTGTTCATCCAACACTAGGAAGTAATTTTATCAGGGATGTCATTTTAACATATTTTTTTTCTTGGGAGGAGGGATATCTGATAAGTTTGTGTTTGCCAACAAGTTAAATGGGGAAGGTGCTCAGAAAATTCTTCTGAAATTTGTCTACAGACTTTGAACAAGCTCACAAAAATGGTCTTAGAAGTTGGAATAGTTGCAGACAAAGATTAAAGTAGTCACAAGAATGACAAACATGCAAACATAAGATGTTTTTAAATTGTGTGATACTTCGCTTAGTCATGCTCTCCGAGGTCAAAGCAGTTTAATGTATATGTTTTTTGTGAAGAACACAATGCACCTTTTGAAATTTTATGATATTTTTAGTACTCCACTATTTCAAATTTGTTCATCCCCTCCTCACTTTTGTCCCTATCATTAACATCATCTCCATCATTTCTTTGTCTCTATCATTATTTTTTTCTCCCGCAGTTCCTAATAATTTTGAAGACACGTTGAGTTCCTACACTGCGGATGGTCTGAGGGTTATAGCGTTGGCATGGAAACCACTGGATACTTCATTGCAGTGGCACAAGGCCCAGAAAATACAAAGGTACACTTCTTTATTTAGAGATGTTGATGTTTGTCATTACATTGTGATATTTATGCCAAGTTTCTTCATAACAAATTGTTAGTTTCTATGAGGTTTGAAATTTCTAATTTGAAATGGAAGAAAACAAAGCATTTGTTAATCATAGACTTTTATTTTGTGTTGTATTATTACTGTTATGAATATCAAATTCTGTCTCTCTATTAATGGGTTACAAAAATATTCCCCAATCTCATGGACGAGTGTATATTGATGACATTGTAAACTTTATGCTTAATCTGTTTGATGCTATTGTGGAAGTGCTTTATATTATATAATGGCTCTTCAAAACTGTTATATTAGTGACATATGACTATTATACTTTATTATAAGTAGGACAGGTGTATCATCAGCCAATCAAAAGTATTGAATAATCTGTTCTTTCTTTTGTGTACCTTTGATAGGGATGCGGTAGAGAGTGATCTTCAATTCCTTGGTCTCATGATCCTACAAAACAAACTCAAACCAGAGACTATTCCATCACTGCAGGAGCTTCATCAAGCCAAGATAAGGACTCTTATGATTACAGGTTAGTCACAAACAAACTCTTACTCTACTTACTCTTTATCCTATGGTATCATGATCCTACAAAACAAACTCAAACCAGCGACTATTCCAAATTAACCAGAGATTGTTTCGATTGATCCAAAACTCTTTATTTCATGTTGCAGGTGACAACATTTTGACCGCAATCAACGTCGCTCGTAAATGCGAAATCATCCAGCCTGGGAAAAAGGTTGTGCACGTTGAGGCAGTCCCTCCACTCAACGGTGATAAACTGGACGTCCAATATCAGACCATCGAATTCCATAAGGAGACTGCAGAGGTGTCCACTAAGGAACCAGTCGTAAGTTTATAGTAGCAATTGGTTGGGTTATGTCTTGGGACTTGTATATGTCCTTGACTTGATGTTTGTTTTACAGGACAGAGTATGATGAAAGGATGTGCACAGGAATGGAAAGGCTCGCTCGATTGTGATGGTAGTAGTGGTTGGGGTAGTGGATTTGATGAGGATGAGGATGAAGATGTTGATGATGTTGTTTTTCAAGATGATGTGTTAATAAGAAAGAGAAGGATTAGGAGAAGGGTGATGATGATGATGGTAATTATGATAATAGTAATAATACTTTTTTGTATGGTGCAATTCAACTTCTGTTGAAATGTTTTGTCATTTTCTGGTGATGTTGGTGGTTGAGATGATGATGACATCGCCAACCACTATACAAGTATATATCTCTTTTATATGGACTATTACAGGGGTCGAATGAAGTTTTCATTGACATAATGAATCAGAACAGGACGACGTATGCTATGGATGGCCAGACATTTGGTCTGATCAGAGAACTGGAACCAAATCTGATGGACAGGGTGAGTGAATCAACATTCAGTATTCAATTTATTAAAGGTAATACAAAGTCTTTGTATGGGAACATGAATTTGGTTCAAATGAACATATTGGAAGCATATGCGACCTTACAATATTCAGTGATCGTTATCGCGGTTGAAATTGACTCTAAAGTTATAAAATTGTAAATAATAAACTCTTTATGTTGTATAGCTCCCTCTCAAGGTCAAGATGTTAATTAAGCTATAAAACAATGTTTCTTGACTAAAATCAATCGATTAGCTATTCCCCTTTGGAAGTTATATATCACAACTACATATTCTGAAATTTTCATGGTCGCAGCTACCATTGTACGGCCGTAGGCGCTATTTAGAATTTATCAAAATTTACCGGGGGCACCGTTAAATTGTTATATTCAATTTTTCTTGAAAGCAGAAGTGTTTTGAGGGCTAAATTTTCTTGTGCTTATAAAACATCCACAGAGGCATCTAAATATATCAAAATTGTAAAGAATCACTATCCACCAAATTTTCACAATTTCCCAAAACTTTGTATTACCTTTAAAAAGAAAGGAAGAAGAAAAACTTCAGAGTATAACATAGTAACATATGGGTGTAACGGGATAAACTTTTTTTGTGAGAGATATTTTTATGAGTTATGCATTATTATCAGAAGGAGCAAAGATTCAAATACAATATTTATGTATGATAATAGGCTGTGCTGAAGATTCGTGTACCTAATCCTATTTTGTTTCTCTCTCTCTCTCTCTCTCTCTTCATCTTACAGCTTGCTGTCCATGCCCAAGTATTTGCCCGCATGTCACCTGACCAGAAGATGCAGCTAATAGACATCCTTCAGAAGCTAGAGTACCACGTTGGTATGTGCGGTGATGGTGCTAACGACTGTGGTGCCCTCAAGCTAGCCCACACTGGGGTGGCACTGTCTGAGGCAGAGGCTTCGGTTGCTGCTCCGTTTACATCAAAGATTCATGATATCTCATGTATACCTGCTGTCATTAAGTGAGTTTGAGCCAAAAATGTTACTTGAAATGTGTCTTCTTGTAGTATCTTATTATAAGGGGAGGGGATCAGTATTACTTTGATAGTCCATTTCAGAGTTTGAACACCACCTGAATGACCCCAATGTTCCCAGATGTTGCTAACATGCAGAGGTCCCCAGCTCAGAATAATCATTCCTAAAGTAAAGGAAGGTGCTTGTATTGATAGCGAATATGTGGATTTTTTGTCAAAAGATTTGGTTCCCCTTTGAAAAGAACACTTACCCTGTGTATCCTAGTTTGTGCATCAATGAATAATGAGCAGCCACCTATCTAGCTTTGTCTCATTGATATTTACAGTTGGTAGATATGACCTTCATCTATCTGCTCATGCTACAGAATGGCGTACTTGTTTGATGAGAGCCAGAAGGACATAAAAGTCTGAGTCTATGAGTTAACACCCTTCTGACTCAGTAGATTCCACTACCAAAGTCAAGCTAAACTACTAAGCCAGCCTGTTTTTCTTGATAATACATGTATTTGTTATCTCTGTTGTAATCTGTCAGAGAGGGTCGTGCAGCCCTGACCACCTCCTTTGGAATGTTCAAGTTTATGGCTCTATACAGCATGATCCAATTCACCACGGCCACCATCCTGCTGTGGGGGTCCGGCTACATCGGTGATCTGCAGTTCCTCTACATCGACATCATCCTCTCAACCGTGGTCATCCTCCTCATGGGAAGAAACGAAGCTTATCCTGTCCTCTCCAAAGTGCCCCCTCCTCCCCAGCTTATGACGGTCACTATTATCTTCTCTATGGTGTCAAGTGTAATCATTCAAATCATCTTGCAAGCCATTCTCTATGTGATTGTTCAGCAGCAGCCTTGGTGAGTATTGAGTTCAAGATTAGTTTTAGTGTAGGCTTAGGATTAGGGTTATCTCACTGTCTTCATGGTATAGAGTATAATAGATTACCTTGGTGAGTACAAAGTGTAGGGTTAGTGTTAGTATCGAGGTTAGAGTTATGGTTTATTCCTGACATAACCATTATCTTCTCCATGGTTTCTAGTATAAGCATCCCGATCATTCTATGGACAGTGCTTTATTTGATAGTTGAGCTACATAGTTGATGAGTATTTGAGTGTAGGGTTAGGGTTAGTTTTAGTTTTAGGGTGAGCTTAAATACCAGTCATCAATTTCTCTAGGGTGTAGAGTGTAGTTGTTCAAATTATCCTATAGGCTGTTCTGTATGTGGTTATACAGCAACAGACTCGGTGAGTAGGCCTACAGTGAAGCATGTAAAGACCACTCTTTATATACAGGTTTCTTCAAAACATATTTCAGTTAAAAACATTTTTAAAGCAAAACAAAATGTGGTCTTTGTAGGCAAATAATAATAATAATAATAAAAGTGGGTTCTTGTATAGCACTCGTGTCAGACTTGACACTCCTGGTGTTCCTGATTATTACCCTGACTTTAGCATGGCTGCCACTACAGGGCTCTAGCATTTCAAGGAATTATTTCTTGCCAGGTACCCATTTACATCACCTGGGTGGAGTGTGGCAAATGTAAATCAATGTCTTGCCAAAGGACATTGGTGCCTCGGCCGGACTCGAACCACAGACCTTGTGCTCCACAGTCCGTTGACGTATCCACTTGACCATGAAACCTCTACTTATAGAAGAAAAAAAAAACCTATTACATACATGATGAGGGAAGTCTGTATGTTCTAGTTGTGAGTAATTTGCTCAGACTTTAGTACCGTATTTGCCGGCGATAAGGCCGCACCCCCAACTTTGACATTTCAAAGAGAAGAAGAAGAAAAAACGGACAAAACAAAATAATCGTAATTTTCTCTTAGAACACTATTTTTTTAAACAAACTGATACCAAATTCATCAATATTCTTATAAATTACTGAAAATTTAGCTAAAAAATGGTCGCAGGCAGATTTGGTGTCCGATATATACCCCTACCACAATGTACGGTGTAATGCGTAATTGCATATAATAATAGTGTAATAATAGTCAAGAAGCATTTTATTCTAACTAGTACCCTTATTTCTGTTAATCATTTCTCTAGGTACAAGCCTCCTGTATACGATGAAGATGGTATTTACATCCTAAGCTATGAGAACACAGCAGTGTTCATGTTAACATGTTTCTTATACATCAACTCGGCCATAGCATTCTCACCAGGGGCGCCATACCGTAAAGAACTCTACACCAACTGTAAGTCAATAATAACAATGAATGATGATAATAATATTCTGAATTTAGACACTCCTAATACGTCAACGATTATCTCAAAGCGTTATAAAGATATATTATTACCCTGGTCTTGGGATTCAGGCTTGTCCAGAATCAATTTATGTACACTCTCTATTTTCTGGGGATCGTTCCATCCAGGCACCATTTGACAGAAGCTCACAATGCTGAGCAAACTAAGATTGTAAATGTAGATTAAGATCTTGCCAAAGGACATCAGTGTTGGTGCAGTGGCTTGAACACACGACCTTCGCATCTCTACTCAAGTTTTTTAACCACCTGACTACGACACCTCTTGCATGGAGGTAGTTGGGCACAGAGACACCTCGATAGTTTGAAGTGAAATTACATTAAGTCCTGTTTATACATGAAATATAGAACTCCCTCAATTGCAGAAAAAGTAATTTTGTTTTCCTCATGCTCCTTTAAAGGGATCCGGTAACTTTGTCTCAGATTCTGAAATAAAATTCTGGATTTAGCTCATGATGCAATGATAATTATAAACCTTTAGGTCAGTCAGGAACCCCATGACTTTTACAAGCCGATCGCCTGTCTGATTATCAAGATATTTATGATTGGAATTACAAATTTTGAAAACTGTTCGCCTGACGGTTTTCATAACACTACAGTCTATTGGGGAAAACAAGTATGGTAAAACCGGTCACTAAAAGATTTTTACTTTTTTGAGGCACTTCTTGATCATTTTGAAGCGCAATATTTTTAGGGCTTCAATATTACACCATATCACAGACACTGATAACACGTAGGGCTGTGAACCTCAGATTTAACATTGTTAAACAATCCCTTTAACTGAAAGGGATAGTTGAGTTCTTGTTTAAGACCGCAAATCTCTTCAAAGTGCATGGTTATTGATCTTATTCTTATTTATGACATTTCTAGTGCCCTTTTAGAACCTAAAATTGCTATGAAGGTAATTTTAGACCCCAATATGTCTGAATTTAGATTGAATACCATCATACCAATTCAGCTCCACTTTCAAAAAAATATGGTGACCGTTAATTTACTGATTAATTAATAATAACAATACACAGGCCGGCTGGTTACGCGTATAATAACCAACACAAAAAGCCAATAAAAAGCCTATGTTGGCATTGGCTGGAATAAAACGTATAAGGCGCTATCTCGTTTTTCAACGGCTGGTTCAAAATTACCGAAGATTTGTGGGGCACCACAAAGAATCAAAATGGTTATATTTATGGATATTTCAGCCGTCTCTGACCCGATTTTGATTAAACAAAGATGATTTTGTCATTTAAATTGTGTATTCTTTCAAATTTGACACTCAGTTTTACACTATCTCACAATTTGTTTGTGTGTAGCGCTCCTGCAACAAAACTCAACTACCGGTATCCCTTTAACCGTTTAAATTTATATGTTGTGTTTTTATAAGAAATAACATTACAGTGCATTCATATCCCATATCAGTGTCGCAGTATCTCTATGACTTCAGAAAACTAAACAACAAAGGAAAAACAGGTGCTTTAATTGCCAAACCATAGCTCATACAAAACGTTTCTTAAACTAGAACGATTTGAGGAGGGTTTTTAACATGGATATAGTGGATGATTCCTTCATATGTGATGGAATAATGTTCCTAAATTGCAGGGGCTGCAGGAGTAAATGGCCGCTCCCTGTACAAGTTTGTTTGAATATAATAATAACAATAATATTTATAGGGCGCTTAATACGGTGGTTTATAAGTGCCCAGGTGGTACTGTCACATGATTACTCTCCTGAATGAAATATAAAGCAGATACCTTCATTTTTAATCATAAATGAAATGGATTGATAAACTTGATTTATGTTTTGATTTATGACAGGGCCTTATTGTGTAGCTCTTTTACTCCTCTACGGGATGAATCTCTTCCTTCTGTTTGGGCCACCTGAAAAACTGCGAGAGGAATTTGAGGTGAGTAAACCGTCATTTTAGAAACGCTGTCTCATCAGTGAATACATGTAGCTCTATTTCCCTCTCACAGTTTGGCTAGCTTTCTTTTTGAAGCTATACGCTCCTGTTCATGTGGTTTTGCTTAAACTTTTTTTGATTGGTTTGTCTGATTTGTCTGCTTCTATTGATAGTAAGTTATTTTTGGAGTGGACTTGCCCTTTAAATTTCTGATCACAAATACCCACCATGACTATAGAAAGAAAACAAATGAAGCTCAAATCATATTATATTGTATTATTGTATTATAGAAAAGGCAGCAAATGTTTTAATTTATCCCCCAAATCCCTGAGATAATACATCTCGTCATGAATCTTTTCAGGTTTGTTTGAAAATTTCTTATAGAGGTATTGAAAAATATATATCTTTTCTAGTACTAGTGCCATGGTAGTAGTCACTTTCGGTGAGGCTTTCAAGAGCATAAACATCTAGAGGGAATTTCATGATTTATCAAAGTAATATTCTACTGCAGTGCAGAGCCATAGAACAATGAAATTCAAGCAGAGGAATTTCTTTCTCTCAATTCTATCTGCAGCTGATGGACATCCCAGACTACGGGTTCAAGTGCATCATCCTGGCCTTTGCGCTGGTTCACTTTGCTCTAGTTGAGATTATTGAGCTTCTCCTCGTACCCTGGAAGGCACTCATGTCCTTCTTGACATGTCAGTGTCTGCGTCTCAGGACCCTTAACACCTTCCAACGCCTCGAGATGGAGGAGGTCAACTCATCGTCATGACAACCACTCTGTGTCAACCAAGTGCTTCAATGTTTCTCAATATTTGGGTCACATTTGAAGTTTTTTGATAAGAAGACCCATTGGATGAGGGGGTGTGCTCTGTCATGAAGAATGGCTAGTCATGATGTGTCTTACACATAATTATATTTTATGTCAAATTTGATGTGCGTTTATGTGGAGACATTATTTTGGATTCAAAATGCGCTACATCATCAAGTTTAAGGTTATCGTAAGGATTTTTGTATCAATCAAAGAATATTAACTTTTTTAACCACTATAATATATTTCTTTTACCATTAATGCTAAGAATACTGTATATTCTTGAAAGTGACAATTTTGTTGCATAATTTAGTTATTCTTGTTTCGTTTAAGTTCATCATGTAAATACATAAGAGTAAGACATTAATCCATTTTTATATTATAAATAATATTTTGTATACAAAGGCTGATAAGATTTTAGAAAGTGAAAAACTGAATTTAAAATCAAACATTTGAAATAGCGTTTGATCATTGCACAAGGCAATATTAAAATTAAAATTACAAATTTATATGCTGGAAAGAAGAAAACATAATGAAATATTGTCACTATTTGTTTGAGGTAAGGGGTTCATATAAGTCCATGAGCACAAATTCTTTCACCGTTCTACTTCTCTCATTTTTTCAGCCTGTCTCGTAGTTTTCTATGAAAGTTGGATTTACCTTGAAGGTAGTCTGTGAAGGTCAGTAATAGGGACTTTTAGATTTACACGACGAGAACGTGGACCGCCATGTGTGACATCCTTTTAAGGTAATGTGACGTCCTTTTAAGGCACTGCCGGGCACGGCCCAGTGCCTTAACACAATGTCACATGCGGCAGTCCACGCTCTCGTCGTGTAAATCTAAAAGTCCCTAATGATATCAGCTTTTACGATGTATTTCTCGCTCATATAGTGATCTGGTGACGTATCCACTAGACCACCACACCTCATGTGGACCATGATACATGTACCCTCTCTCAGTTATTTAACTGTCTTTTGATTATGGATGAAGAAATGGAATTGAAATGATATCTCTGTTGTGTTCAGCATTGTTACTCAGGCGATAACTGATTGATAAATTGTAATGACCATACACTGTACAACTGCTGAAATTGAAATAAATGCATATTATGTTGTTCCAATGATGTCAGACATGTAAGGTCACTCTCTTTCCTTTGCAAGTGACCTACTCATTTTCAGAAAGTCAAGCATTGATCATGTGGTCCTCAACTTGATATTTACCATTCACATTATAATGGATAATAACTGGAAAAAGAATATGCTTGATAACTTGCAGAAAACATGTTGTGAATACTCTCACTGTGCTAAGGAGATACTGTCATTGTAAGTTTTTCCTTCTGAAAATGTTTTTCAACAATGACTGGAAGTGGAAAGCTAGATTTATTAAAATGGTCAAGATTATATAAACAATTGAAAGGAAAGCAATGAATCTCGACTATAATTGTATATTTGAATAGATAGATGTTTAGATGTAGCCTTCTGATATGGTTTCCTGTGTAACTGGCCTGGGAAATAGATTGGAATACTCTCTAAATCCATTATGACACTGGTATTTTTTAATCTTGATTTTGCATTTTGATACTGTGCCTTATGAAATATAATTGAATACATTAGTATATAAAGTCATGTTTTAGAAATTAGCAATATATTGGTTGTAGAAGTATAGAATACACATATTCAACTAGTATGTAGTTTAAGCTATCGATTGATCAACTTTTTAAATTTGCAATTACGTATATAGAAAAGAGCAACTAATATCATGTAATGCTTGACTATTGTAAATATGTCGACTTTGATGTCATGTAATCTTCAACAAATCTTTTAAAAACAAGCAGAAATAGCTAGTACCTGTATGGCAATTGGAATTATGAAGTAACAGAATAGCAAGATGAATGAAGATACACTATAGTCGACAACTCTTATGTAATGAAATATCAGTGGAAGTTGATTATTATCACTCAAATTGTATGAAAAAAAATCTTCTGATAGCTATGAAACCTTCCTACTATCTGACCTACAATTAATTAATGTGCTAAAAACGATTTATGAGATGTTATTCTGGATGTCATAAAAGACTGATATACTCATTCAGGCAACTCAAACAGGGTCGATCGAGCTAAAAGAACCAATATCAATTGAGGGGTTAGGGTGCGAGTCAAAGTGAAGAAGACAAAAAACTGAAACATAAATGTTACAATGTGACATGATACGGGTACCGGTAAGTGAATCATATCAGCATTGGTTTACCCTGGTAACCAGGACCACAAATGTAGTGTAACTTACGGTACTGCCCTTGCGACAGTATATTTGTGTGTGATAGGATTTCTGTTATTCATGTAAAAACAACCATCAATTTATAGAATTGTGCCGTCATTTCTTGTAATCCTTGTGTTTTTTTTGTTTCCCTTTAATCTGGCATTTACTTAAAATTAAATGCTTGATATCATTTTTTAGAGGCTTTTTCGTTTTTAGAACAGTATATGAAGTCATGTAACAGCTCCTTTCAAACTTATTCCTTTTTTTTTCTCAACTTTTGTTATACTTTTTTATAGAATATCTGTACCTATCTATGTATTTTGTCAAGTCCATTATACAATTTGAGCCACCCCTCCATTTTGCTCATTGTTTTAAATTTTGAACATTTTGCCTTCACTATTGATTTTTTTAAAGAATTGGAAATCATGAAATATATGTACATGGGTTCAATATAATTATATTTAATTTATAAAGGTGAACTTATTTTCAGGACGATTATTGTCAAGAGGAGCAAATATGTTTTGAAGGTACCAATATCATTCCATCTAATTTGATACATGTACAATTAACTCTTCATAACTCAAATTTCCCACAAGTCGAATGTTTTTTTTGGACCAAACTGCAAAATGTGTTACATGTATGTACACTTCAGAAGTCGAACCATATACCTGTACAGTATTTGAAAAATCATGGAATTTCTCTCTCCTATGCGAAAATGGCAGATACATTAGCTTACGAGACTTTGAGCATGTATTGAATTTGGTATTAGCACTGGATGTTATCAAACTACTACTGGCGATTAAAAATGATTTTAAAGTTAAATTATTAGTGATGTTTATACACTGTACATGTATCGTGCTTGCTTGTTACAGATGCTTTTTTTTCTTGCCCGATAGGAAAGGCTTTCTGTAAAATATTTGTTTGTCAAAGGACATTTGAATTCTCCTGCACAACTCAAAATGTACATAAGGTTGCTTAAAGCGGGACTGCACTACTTGCACCCTCTATATTAGCCAACAATGCCTAAGTGATACCCGTTAATCCCCCATGGTCCCCTTTTTTCTTATGTTAATTGAGAGCTGATTTGATGAGATAACCACCTGCCAGTGATGCAGGGAGGACTAATCTCTCCTGGCTAAACTAGTGCAGATAGGCTTTAAGGAATGGTGGCATAAAAACTTGCCTCAAAAGCAAAATTGTTGAAAATAATGTTTTTATCATATCGAGATAAAATGTTACTTTTAGGATATGAATGGAGCTGGTATATACATGTACATGTATTACCCTGACTAGGATTAATATTACTCTAGTTCAGATATGTACAACAACAACAACAAACTTTTAATTCACCAAAATCTGTCATTATGCCTTTGGCATTCTCGACTCGTTTTTATGTCATTTTATTTCACACATCTCTTTAATGTTCTTTGAAGACGGGTGTTCTTCATGAATTTCATTTATGAAAAATTTGAATGAAATCTAGTCTGTTCATATATTTGTAAGGATACGGGGCATTTCAATAAAGATGCATATATATATATGGAACTGTAACAAGTTGTGTGTGGTCTGTTGTGTATATTTAATAATAATAATACTCAGTTTTATATAGCGCTTATTAGAATCACTAATCGCTTCCAAACTTATAGATTATTACCCCGGCTTTAGCTGTGCTGCCATTTCAAAAAATTAATTCCTGCCAGGTACCCATTTACATCACCTGGGTAGAGTGTGGCAAATGTAGATCAATATCTTGCCAAAGGACATTAGTGCCGTGGCGGTTCTCGTGATCGGCGACTTAACCTCTCGACCGCGGCAGCTCTCTTTGTGATACACATGTATTTATCTTTCAGACTAGGAATATGTGAATGTCAAGTCTTGAGATCATGCTAGGAATTACCTTTAGCATAAAAGGAACCGTCTTCAGTTCACAAAGGCACGAATTAGGTGAAAATGATTTTCATGCTCAAACACAATTTATGCTGAAGGTTCAAAATTTCAACTGTGAAATTGAGTTTTCGATTCCAAACACTAATTTCATTTTCCATAATTTGGATAATGTGAAAATTACCTCGAATATCCAGATTGATTTAAATCATTTTTTCTGATCCCAGTTTTACAAAGTTCTGTACAACTTTTATTCCTGTAGCTCCTGAAATGTTTGTGGCCTAAACCTTTATGTAAATTTATTTAAGATGAAAAATGGTAAAATCAACCACATTCTTTTCACATGCATACATGTACGACACAGATAATCATCTTTCATCAACATCCCGGTTTATTGCAACAATAGTCGCATGAAACAGACAGAACATCACTTCTTCACAAGCAAATACAACTTGAACTCTGTATCTCCACATCTATTCTATCAAGGATCACACATCCCATTATCTACTCTTCTCAAGACTTGCTTTCCTCCCATCTCTATCTTTACATGATATTCAGTCCTACACTGAACAAGTACAGTCTTTTCAAACATTTTTCTTTTCAGTCTTCATTAAATTATTCCATACATTCCAGGGAAACTTTCTCTCTTCATATTCTTTCCAGATTAAACTTTTTTGTCAAGTCTGACATGGCATCAAATCACATATCCTCCATTCCTCAGTTTTTCTCATCCAAATTATCTATCTCTCTTTAAATCTTTAAAAAAACAATTACGGTATAAGTCTATAAGATCAATATCTCTTCAAATCCAGTTTGTCGCAACATCCGATCCTCCAAAACATATTCTTCTCAAAATCTCCAAAACCAGACACTACAAAAACACATTTGCGGTCGATGTGAGTTTTGCTGGGTAAATAAATTATTTATTTACACCTGTGGACCATCACATACAGTACATCAGAAGCTGGTTGTTTAGTAGCTTCTAGATAAATCACATTGCTTGAGTTCATGTGTGCCTGTGCTCGTGGACTCCTCAATCCACAATAGAGTTTGTGTACGATGTCAGCGACGATCAGGGTGGCGATGGCGCAACAGTTAATCGTCCTCCTCTTCCTCATCATCTTGGTTGATCTGGAAGTATCTGAGTTCGTAGCTCTCCTTGTTGGCAGCGACGACACGCAGCCAGTCACGGAGGTTGTTCTTCTTCAGGTACTTCTTGGTCAAGTACTTGAGGTACCTGATTGGACATTGACGAAACAACAAGTGAGATTGGCTTCATAAATATTTGGCATTATCTTGGCAAGCATTAAAACTATTGCATTAAAAAAAATGACAGGTATCGTGTTACAATGGCGGTCTAAAGGCGTCTGTGAAGTTTTATTTACTGAATATTGAATAGCTGTGCAAAATCATTGCCTCTCAACTACAGTAAACAAATACTTCAGAAATATCAACATATTTTATAGTGCTAATTCATCTAGGAGCTCATTTTAATTTCTGGTGTAAATTTTATTAGATAGGGTACCACACTTCAAAGAAAGGCATAATTTGAAAATTCTGTTAAAAACATGAATGTAGGGCCTTTAAGGGTACTATGTCCCATTTGCAGGCCAAAAAGATGAAAAAGTTCAATTCCAACTGCATTTGAAAGATAATACTAATTTAGAACTTCCCTAAAAAAGGTGGGGCTTGAAAATGTCTTCAAGTGGGAAAATAACGACCATTAGTTGTCAAATCGACTTTAGGGCTATAGAGCCCAAAAGTAATAGTCTTGATTTTCAGACAATTGTAACGAATGGTCATACGTTTTATGCTGCGCAAAGATTCAATCAGTTTAATCTTGGCCATCACAAGAAGTGGGTTATTGATGTAGACAAATGCTCATGTACCCTTTACAACTCTTTTCATGTATGTTATTACCAAAGAAGAAAAAAAGCCAGTCACTCACTCTGTGTCTGACAGTGAAGTCTAGCAAGTAAACGGGTTTCCTTGCATAATTTGAATATGAGGACACTGCTAACGTTTAAATTTCACAGATAGGACATATATGACATATTCATAATTCCTGCAAAGTTCTACAGCATTTGAGGTTGGCTGCAAAAGGGACATAGTACCTTTAATATATCTTGATGGAACAATTTGATTGATTTGGGAGTTATTCAAGTCTGAGATTCTCATTTGCCCTCTACCCTTTGGTGAAAGTACAGTAAGCCAAAGACTCGCCTCTTGGAGAAAGCAATCTCGGAAGTCACAGCGACCTTGCTTTTCTTACGCTCAATGACGATGTTGGTCGACAGGTTCTTGGTCTTGCCGTTCACCTTGATGCGTTCCTGAAGGAACTGTTCCTGTTGTCATAGTGAAATCAGGTCCAGTCCAAAGAGGAGATAAGAGAGATGATGAGGGGATGGAATAGAAGAGAGATGCTCCATGTTAGGGAATGTGGCCCTAACATGATGAGAGCTTTGTTTAGGGAAGGTATCCCTAGATTGGATCAGGGAAGATCACCCTAAACCAGATTGTTGAAAAGGTTAATATTGATGTTTTATATTGTACATTGTAACATCGCACAATCACACACAATACAAACAAGTAAAGATCAATTCACTAGCAGAAGTCAGTCTGTGTTGGATCGTTTCTAATTAAGGTTGCTTAATTACATCCCTACATGTCTCTTTTTAAAGGCCATCAGCAGGATCTATATGAGCACCATCTAAATAAAGTTTTAAGCCTCTACTTTTGTTCCTGAAAATGCAAACAGGTCATTCTTCTTGATCTTATTACTCCTCGTTTCTTTTTCATTGCATCCATTTTCCAAGGCTCAAAGGTGACATGAGACCATACTCCCTGATATTTGATCTCTATTTCAAGTACAACCATACATAAATATCTCATTTTGTATTCATCACAAAGCACTTTACCCATTTGTAAGTTTATTTGTCTTTATCATTATTTGCATGGCATACTTTGGGGCATGTGGTTGAGAGAATGACCCCCCCCCCCTCTTTCTGTTTCTCTTTGAGTGGGTGGGGGGGGGGGGGGTGGGGGGATGAAACTTACAAAGTTGGATGCATCCATGATGCCATCTTCCACTGGCAGAGTGCAGTCAATGGTGAACTTCAAAGTCTGCTTCTTCTTCTTGCCTTTTCCAGTGGGGCGACCACCCTTCGTTGCTGTTTTCTGTAAAATTGAAGAAAAATATGAAGAATTAACATTAGACATACTAAAAACAAAAGTTAGAACAATGTCTAGTAATCCAAGGAAAAAAATGAGATTATTATTATTATTGAGATAATACCTTTCTCAGTTTTCACATTAGAAGAGAGTCTTGACCCTCTCCTCCCCAACCCGAGTGACTTGACATATTAGTAGGATGTCTGAACGCGCACTTGGCTTTGTGTGCTTAAAACCCTTCCCATAGAAATTGCATTGCGCACTTAAGCATAATTGGTCAACGTTTTTGATACCAAATTGGTGATTTCAACCTTTTCAACCTGATCCAGAAGGTGATGTTCAACAAATGAGGTGTCGTATGAAAGAGCAGGTTTGGCTCCATATGCCCACATAAGGTCGACTTGGAACTCTAAAAAGATCAAATTGGCGATTAAAACATTGATTCCATTGTAGGTCATTCTGCACAAAAATTGGATGAATATTTTTCATGATTTGGGGGGGCTGTTAGAAATGTGTTCTCTTGAGTAGATTTAGGTCTAGTTGAAAAATGAACCAAAATGGAAATTGAAAAATTGTTCAGACACCCTATTAATAATATCATCAAGATCATTGTCCTTTTCTTTTACACTTTTATTCAGATTTTTACAATTTTATAGTCTCTTATTTGCAATATAATAACAATACTTGGAGTAAAGGAGGGGGTTTTCGACCACTTAAGACAAAATCCTATTTTCTTGTTTAAATCATGAAGCAAATATTATTTAAACGAATTTTTTTTCACTGTTTCGGAGGCAGTTATCGGTATAGCGAGCCAGTTTTCGACCGCATGTACACAGTCAATGATCTATAGCACTAGCGGGCGGAGCAGGTATCCCAGGTCTGAGCTCCCGGGTGCTCGCCATGTCGAAAACTAGCTCTGCGTTGATCGGAAATTGGAATCTGAATTAGACAGAGATATCGTGTGTGCGTTGGTAAAATCCCTTTAAAATACATTGCATAATAGCATATCACACATCCCATACCATGCCAGAGTCAGTGAAGAACCACATTTGCAATGGAAAATATATCCTAAAATATCACATTTTAGCGATGTAATCGGCGGTCCCGCTACCCAAATCTGAAAAATCAAGTTTCTTACGCGTGTATGTAAGAAATATGGGTATCATAAAATGAGCTTTAGTTTAAGTATTTTTCAGATTTAGAGCCCGATTTTGTGTTGGTCGCAAGCTCAAAAGTATCTCATCGCATGTATTAAATCAATGCAGCCGAACCACGCCACGCACACACGATATGTCTGTCTAATTCAGATTCCAACTTCCGATCACCGCTGTGCCTGTCTTCGGCCAGGCGAGCACCCAGGAGCGCTTCCTATTGACTTTGTACATGCGGCCGAAAACTGGTTCGCTATGCCGATAACTGGCTCCAAAACAGTGAAAATTGAAATGAATATTGTCATGGCAATTCGCGATTTTTTTCTGGGATTCTTTTTTTGTTTAAATAATAATATTTGCTTCATGATTTGAACAAGAAATGATAATAAATAGGAAGAAAAGAGTAAAAAAAATAGGATTTTGTCGCAAGTGGCCGAAAACCGGCTCCTTTACTCTACATCCACAAAAATGACTGCATTTTTTGGAAAATAATATCTTGAACAAAGTAACATTAGGGTGTCTGAACGATTTTTCAATTTTCAATTTGGGATGGTTTTTCATCATTTTTGTTTGATATTTGAATTAAAAATGTAATCAGAATAATACATTTCAAATTTCAAGTCTCACCGATGTTTCTATCAAAAGATACAGCCCCTCCAAAACGCTGGTATATTCATATCATTTTGGTCAAAATCGACGAAAAAGACGTCCACGCAGAGTGATGTTGTTTTGCTAAATTTAGCCAAACAGCTGTATTGCGCGACATGCAAGCGTATGTATATCGTACGCATGCTGCTAAGCCAATGCGCGACTTGCAGCTTGAGCCGCGCTGTCTCCGCGATATGTGCCATTGACTATTATGGATGGCCGTTCCCACCATAGACCCCGGAAGTGAATACACGTTATAGTCAATGGCAATATCGCGGAGACAACGCACGTTGTCTCCGCGATATTGCCATTGACTATAACGTGTATTCACTTCCGGGGTCTATGGTGGGAACGGCCATCCATACTTTCATTCACTATAACTATAAGCGCACATGTTACGCGATGTAACCATGGTTTGGACTGAGCGGAGCTCACGCCTCCCTAATTAGCCGATTCCAAAAATGTGGGAAGGGTATTTTTAAACTGTTGGGGCGAGTGATCTCTTGGGGCTAGCGAAAAAATAAGTGCATACATATTTTCCTTACGTCTAGCCGGACATAAGGCCATGTAAAATTGATTTCATGTTGATCGTCCCCGCCCGCTTCCTTTTTGGGGGCCGCCTCCTATTTTTTGTTATTTGTTATTTTTTTTTTGATTTTTTTTTTTAAATTTTTTTTTTTTTGAAAGAAAAAACACATGAAAAACACTGCTAAAATGGCTCTATTTCTGATTTTAAAAAAAAATTGTCGGCGGCCATCTTGAAAAAAAATAGCCTCGACTGTCAGGGAAAATGTACCGAGCGGCCATTTTGAAATATCAAATATCAAATAACATGGTACACCCTAGACCGAAAGCTTCAGTCTCTCTAATCGTCGGTTGTTCCACTGAGACTACGTCTGGCTCCACTAGACCTCCGATTATAGAGACTGAAGTCTGGGGACCTCTTTCTGTGAGGCACTGTACGGAACAAATGGTTCGGTTCGACCGGACCGCGATGAATGAGATATGCAACGAGATTTTCACTCTTTACATCCTCATAACTGCTGGAATTACAACACAAATTAAAAATAACATATATATAGCTTATTTGACTTACGATATCTTGCTCATTTAGATCCTAAATTAATGATTAATCCGAGAAAGTCTCGTCGTCAACATTATCCGTCTTGGTTTTAGTTGATGAATATTCATTTTTTCTTTTCGAACGTCCAATAGCTACCGTAGCTACGTACGAGTCGGCCCAGCTTGACCAACGAACTCCCACGAAACGAGTGCTCTGATTGGCCATTTGGCTATGTTTTGGTAGGTGGACCCGGAAATATATCGGCCGCCGGGTAATATTTCGAATGCATGAACGTACCGTTTCACAGTTCGGAAATACAAATTGGATATTCATATAAGTAAGTCCGTAAATTATACATTTAATATTAAGTTATCAAATTTTGATAACTGTAATTAGGACAAATGACATACCGACCTAATTTACATCTGATTTAGAAATCAGAAAATTAGATCTAAATAAAGAAAATCGGGGAGAAAATGTTTTGACACAAAAAGCTGCCATTGTTGGCTATAGCTACCCCCACGGTACGAGATCTCTGGGTTGCCATCTGTATTGGGGAATGACAACAAATGTCAGTTTTATTAAAGAAATGACCCAAATCAGATGGTTATTGCTGTCTAGGTACACCCTCCTCCTCTTTTTCAAAAAATCCGGACGATCAACATGTAATCAATTTTACATGGCCTAAGCCCGGGGGGCGCAGCTCAGGAAAGTGGCAAATTTTTGAGCTAGGATGCAAACAACATTTAAATCGCTGTTTTGACCAAGATATTTTTAGAATTTCGGGGGTGCGCCCCTTTGGGGAATATGGAGAAAAACCTGCTCTTTCATATGACACCTCATTTATTGAGTTTCACCTTCAGGATCACAAGCCCCAAAGGTTTGAATTTCAATTTTTTTCATAAAATCATTGACCAATTTTCATGGTCGCGCAATGCACGTAGACTGCATAGGGATGCGTGCAATCTCTATAGTATGGGAAGTATTTTAGCACACAACATCGGGTGCGCGATCAGACACCCTAGTAACATTACTGCAAAATAGCCTCAGCAGTTGTTAATACCTACTAATAAATTGAAAATGTAACAGTAAAAAACGTGTACCAAATGCCACTTTTTACTATTAAAACGTATGGCAGGTTACGTAACCCTACGCCAATTGCCTACGCCGTAGGTACGCGGTGCCTACGCACAGGGTACGTAACTATTTGCCATCGTACACAAGCCTACGCAGGGACTACGCCGAAGCATCAATTTATTCACGAGTACGCAGCTTAACTTCGGCGTAGTCGGTACGCAACACTACGCAGATCTGGTGTGAAAGGGGCTTTAGAATAGAGGTCTAGAGTAAAGTACCCGGTAATCGGTCAGCTCCGGTTTTCGGCCAATTGGTTGGATACATGGTAAAATCACTTTAAAATACATCGCATAATAGCATAACACATATCCCACACATACCATACCATGCCAGTGTCACTGAAGAACCACATTTGCAATGAAAAATATATCCTAAAATATCACATTTTAGCGATGTAATCGGCGGTCCCGCTACCCAAATCTGAAAAATCGAGTTTCTTACGCGTGTATGTAAGAAATATGGGTACCATAAAATGAGCTTTATTTCAAGTATTTTTCAGATATAGAGCCCGATTTTGTGCTGGTCGCAAGCTCAAAAGTATCTCATCGCATGTATTAAATCAATGCAGCCGCACACCGCGACGCACACACGATATGTCCGTCTAATTCAGATTCCAACTTCCGATCACCGCTGTGCCTGTATTCGGTCAGGCGAGCACCCGGGAGCTCCGGCGTGGGATACCTGCTCCGCCCGCTTGTGCTATACATCAGCGCAGAAACGCACGGCGCGCGCGAGCGCTTCCTTTTAACTTTGTACATGCGGCCGTAAACTGAAACGCTCGGCCGATAACCGGCTCCAAAACAGTGAAAATTGAAATGAATATTGTCATGGCAATTCGTGATTTTTTTGGGGGATTCTTTTTTTGTTTAAAGGCACACTGTCCTACTTGTAGCTACTTGCTCCCTCTGTATAGAAAACTTCCCAAATCGGTGCCTGTTGGTCCCCCATGATCCTCTTTTTCTTATGTTAAATGAGAGCTGAGTTAATGAGATAGCCACCTGTCACAGTGACCTCGATGGCTCGCTGTGTGGTCTAATCCCTTCTAGCTGCAGTAGTAACGCCTACCTTTAAATAATAATAATATTTGCTTCATGATTTGAACAAGAAATGATAATAAATAGGAAGTAAAGAGTCCAATAAATAGGATTTTGTCTTAAGTGGCCGAAAACCGGGTACTTTACTCTACTCCTGAAAACAATCTTCATTCTTTCTTGCATTTCTTGGAAAAAGTCAGAACACCATTCTAAAATCTCTCTGGACTCTGATTAATAATTAGCCGAACGAAAAAGTATGTGTAGGTCTAGTAATGTTGACTATTATATGTATTCTCCTGGAAATCTAAGCTGAAAATTTAGTCTCGCCCTCCACAATTCACAAATTTATTCATTAGACTACACAACGACAGTGCCACTGCACAGCACATCGCGGTGCGCGCCTTCCACCCACGGCCGCTTACACACATGGCCTCCGCATCAAGATTCAGCACCAGACTCATCGTGAACACCCAAATTCATCAACCATTATTACAATTAACCAGTGGTTATATTAAAATCTAAAGTAAATAATTCTTTTCTATATCAAAAAATCTTTTACAATATTACTTTGGGGTCCTAAATTTTATCAAGTGGAGCCTAATTTAGGCGCTTTTCATTCCCGTAAAACTTACTCCAGGCATGATTTTCGGCAATGCAATAAAAGAGGCCAATTTAAGGAATCTTACTTCATAAGTACATGTACGTTTATTAATATTCAAAATATAGAATTAAAGTAAAGAAATCTAAATTTATTTGTAAAATTATATTTTATTATTAAATTGAAAAAAATATTTATGAAATCGATTGAACCACGAAAATTGGATTTCAATGATTTTTAATATCGATGTAAAGAATTGAAGTTAGCAACAGAGATTGGAAGCCGGTCATTGCATGCCTGCTTGGCAAACTTTCTTTTTACAGATCAGTGAGCCCGGAATGGCAAATAAGAAATCGGGTAATTTTGAAAATGTAGTCAGGCTCAAGCAAAATCGTGTGTGATAGTAGATGGTCGAATGTCTGAGGCTTTTCAATGTGATGTTGGTGTTAGGCAGGGTGAAAACTTATCACCCCTGCTCTTTGCAATATATCTTAATGATTTCGAGGATTTTCTCAGTAAACACTTTAAAGGTCTCAAATTTTTATGTGAAAATGTATGTGCTGACATTTTAGATAAAGAAGTAAACAAAGATCTTTTATACAATTATACACATTGTTGTATGCAGATGACACCCTAATATTGGCCGACACAGCAGAGGAATTGCAAGTGGCTTTGAATGCCTTGTCTCAATATTGTACAATTTGGAAGTTAAGTGTTAATGCTATATGAAAACTAAAGTACTTATATTTTCAAGAGGCAAAGTACGTAAATTTCCAGTTTTCAGATTTGGAGAAGATGAAATTGATGTTGTGGATGATTTTGTATATCTTGGGGTTCAGGTTAATTATAATGGAAGTTTTAAAAAGGCTATTTCAAAACAGGTATCACAGGCCAGGAAGGCCCTCTTCTCTATGTCATTGAAGGTTCAAAGACTCAATAAACTGCCACTGGATATTCAATGTGAATTGTTTGACCAACTTGTTTTACCAATACTCATTTATGGATGCGAAGTGTGGGGATATGAAGATTTGAGTCAGATTGAAATATTCCATAGAAAATTTCTCAGGTCAGCGTTATGTGTAAATAAATTTACACCAGATTGTATGATATATGGAGAAACTGGGAGGGCATGGCTAGCTAACAGTATCAAACATCGAATGGTTAGTTTCTGGTTAAGAATAGTAAAAGGTTCTCCCTCTAAATATTCAGTCAAATTTTATTTTTTGCAAAGGTTAATTAGTCAGAATGTAGATATGTCTACTTCTTTCAAGTGGTTATCTTGTATTGAAAAAATATTGAACCATGCTGGTCTTGGTATTGTTTGGCTAAAGCAAGGGGAAGGATTTAGCAATAGTTGGATACTGAGCACTCTGAAGTTGAGATTAAACGATATTTCAAAACAAGATGTGATGGCAACAATTTGGACAAACAGTGTGTGCCTGAATTATAGGATCTTTAAAAAGGATTGTCTCTTTGAAAGATATTTAGTTTTGCTGAGTAAAAAAGATAGAATAACACTGAGCCGTTTTAGATGTAGGTCACACCGTTTACCAATTAATAATAACAGATTCAAAGAAGCTTTTAATGAAATTAGTATTGAATGCCCATGTTGTGATATGCATGAGTCTGGTGATGAATTCCATTATGTTTTTGTATGCCCTTTTTTCAGAAAGGAAAGAGAGTTATATTTAGGTCGCAAAGTAATAGTTAAACGCCCTTGCACATTACACATGTTGAATTTATTTTTATATTCCGGTATAGGACAGTTGAAGAAATTAGTACTCTTCTTAAGGATAATAATGTCATATTTTGCTGGTCTATATACATGTACATCTGAACAATCCAATCATATGTCACCCATAAAAAGGAATGTTACAACCCGAAGTGGTAGGTTAATTAAGCAACCAACAATTCTTGATCTGTAGTACAGTCTTTCTTTAGGTCAAGTATAGTTTTGATGGTTTGTTTGTTCTTTTGTTCTTTTTTTTGTTGTTAGTATACTTTTTGTTTTTGTTTGTCTTATTACATTATATTCCATTATGTTTTTGTTTGTCCAATGGACGATTATGCCGTATTTAGTTAATCTGCATAAATCTTAACAATCCAATCACAACTCACTTACATGTACAATAATGAAACTTATAATTTCTTATATAGTTAAGACAATAATGTATTTTTGAAGAAACAAAAAAAAAATTGTTTTGTTTTTATCTTTCTTTTTCTTCATGTTTTTATTTAGATTTCATGTTCATGTGGTATTCTCCACTTTTCATGTATGCTTGCCATATTGACTATTGTATAATATTGTATTTATGTTTAGCATAGGCTAGGTTTAGATCATTCCTGTTTATCGTTATACTTTTATATTGTTTTTTTTTTGTATTCTGTATTCTTTGTATTATTAAGCTATGTTTGTATTCTTTATTATGTATCATTATCATGACATGTACATGTGTTGTACTCTCATACCCCAGAAGGGGGTCGAATGAGTCAATAAATTCTATTCTATTCTATTCTATTCCTAGGGATCGGAGGGAATTTCAAGTGCCCTTCACCCCAAATTTCCTCAAATCTAAATCTAAAAGAAAACACAGAAATCAGAGAAGCAGAGTGGACTAGTCTGAATGAAATTGGATAAAAATAAGAAAGCTATGAATTTTTGAAAAAAGTTGTAATCACTATAGTATGGGCAGGGGCGGATCTAGCTTTTTGCTAAGGGGGGGGTTTGACCAAAATAATGACGATGCGGAGCATCGTCCACGAGCCGCGAAGCGGCGAGCCGATTTTTTGGGGGGTGTTTATTTGAACCCCGTAAGTGATGTTTTCCTGGCATCTATTAACACAATGGAGACCATAAAAAGCAGTGCATGATAACGTCTTTTTAAATCAAGTAACAGTTTAATACACAGTTATATCCAGAGTTATCATGTGTTTGGTTAAGTTACCAGATGAGTTGAATATCTTCTCACAATATTTGCACTTGAAAGGGTTTCTCTCCAGCGTGCGTTCTTTTTTCTTTCTTTTTTTCTTTCTTTTTTTCTTTTTTTTTTCCTTTTTTTTTTTTTTTTTTTTTTTGGCCGCCCAAGGGGGGGGGTTTAAACCCCCTAAACCCCCCCCGTAGATCCGCGCCTGATGGGAACATCTGAATCGGTATGTCACAGTGATGACGAGGTGAGGCCCTTTCCCCATTTGTTTCACAATACTGAGTTACTAAATTGTCATACAATTTGCCATTTGAAAATGAAATATGAGGGAAACTATAGGAACGCCGTGCACGGGTATTTGCAGGCAATGTATTTCCAATTTTTTTTTTAAAGACTCATCACCCACCCCCTTAAGCCAGGAGGAGGGAGCCCGTCTTCTTTTTTCTTCAAAAAAGGTTAAATTTACCTATTTTTGGGGCCAGGATAGGCCGCCCCCCCCCCCCAGGTCCGTCACTCAACACGCCACTGAACCAAAACTTCCATAAGGCTGGGGACCCTGGGGTAAACCTTGTAGGCCCTACAGCTTTACAATATATGGGTTAACCAACATTTTAACAATGATATTTTCTGAAGTGTCAATTAATTATTTCTCTGAATAAACTTGAAAATTAGATTTCTTGACATGCAGGTGTATAGGCCAGGAGCGGCCGAGCGACTTCCATAGTGGGGGGCACCAAGAATAAAGGGCACTTTCTGGAGGAAAAAAAGGGCACCTATAAGGGAAATATCAAAGCGAAAATATGCAACTTGTTAGACATTGGTATATACCCCTACATTATCAGGGATGATTTCAATATTTGTTTCACTTTATACACCATACAATATATATTAAGCATCATGCTTTGCAGTTGGGTTTGATTGTCAACAAAAAAATAGCGAGCGAGCGAGGAAAACAAATTAAGATGTGTGAGGTCGTATAGTGCGAAAAATTACATCTTATAAAGAGGAAAAACCCAATCCTAATGGGGTTATAAGCACATTCTCATAACGGAAGACTGAAAAGACCTTTGATAAGTAACATAACGTCGCTGTTTTCACGAAGTGACGGTAGTGAAAAAAAATTGCATTCACTTTGCGTTACGATTTTCCTCACTACCGTCACTTCGTGAAAACAAGGACGATAAGTATATCATCTATAGATGCGTGCGAGCGTAGCGAGCGAGCTTTGGGGAAAATTGCTCTTAGTAGTATGAAATTAGCTATAGGGCGGGTTTAATGATGAGAGGAAAAGGGGACACTTATCAGGAAAGAAAAGGAGCATGTGTCAAAGCACAAAGGGTAATTATCAGAGGTGAAAATGGACACTTATTGCAAAGGAAATGGGAACTTGTCGAAGGAAAAGGGGCACGTGTCCAAATAAAAGGGGCACTTATCACAGTTGAAAAGGGGAAGGGGCACTTTTACAAATTAATAGGGGCACTTGTCAAAGTAAAAAGGGCACTATTCCTATGTAAAAAGGGGCACTTTTCGGGTGCTTGAAAAAGTGGGGGCACTGTGCCCCCCCCCCCTGCCCCCCCCCCCCCCCCACCCGGAGGGCCGCCTCTGGTATAGACCTATTCACTTCTGCAAACATCTTACTTGCACTATTTGCAAAAGAACTGAAATTCTTCTTAGCAAATTTTACACTTTAATTAAGTGAAATGAGATATCTCTTCCGAGAACATTATAGGCTCCGTTTATCACATGTAGCTTTATGTAGTCCGATTCATAGACCAATTCAGTTCCAAAATGACCATTGATGCAGCCATCCGAGACCTGTGACTAGTGGTACAAAATAACCAAGAACGAGTACCAAACTGTTAGTTAAAAACACTATTTTATGAGATTATGAACGGATAATAGTCAAATTTTACCCCTACCCCTAATGCAATAGAGTAGATTTTTAACTACTATAGTATATACGTATATACCAAGAAGACACTAATTCAGCGTGGCCAGTGAACAAATACGGAGGAGTAGCAAAAATTATGCTCAATCGCCAAATTATGCCAAACCAACCCCCAAACATCGAATTTTTCAGGAAGTATTTTGCGCCGTCTCAGCCACTCCAGCCGCTGAAAAAGCGGGGGAGGGGGGGGGGGGGGGGTAGAGACGAACGATTACCGACAAAATTAGCCACCAATTACCGACAAAATTAAATGTCCCAATATCTACAAATTTAACACTATAAACCCGGGGCCGAAGGCTAAATTGTTTTTCCTATGAACTATGTCAAGTACTTGCAAATGCGCAAATGGTCAT
Organism: Strongylocentrotus droebachiensis; assembly: GCA_035222895.1. Classification (NCBI taxonomy): domain Eukaryota; kingdom Metazoa; phylum Echinodermata; class Echinoidea; order Camarodonta; family Strongylocentrotidae; genus Strongylocentrotus; species Strongylocentrotus droebachiensis. Next base: position 896 of record JAVYIG010000044.1, on the reverse strand, counting down.
TTTCCTCGATGACATAAATATACGAATTATTTCGTCACCTTTGTCAGCATCATAGCTATATATTTTAATGCAGGCACGAAGCTAGGATCTTATTTTAGGGAGGAGCGGTAGTGAGCAAGCGTTTCACTTGAAAGGGTGGGTGACTTAAGGCCTTCCGCGCGAAGCGCGGAGGCTCAGACGCTTCATTAAATTATTATAGAAAGTAGTAACCGTGATTGTCTGAATGAATTTTCCCCCTCCCGCGCAAAACGCGGAAGCTTTGACGTTTCATTCAATTATTATAAAAAGAAGACGAGTTCGTTGTACCGTTCTTGACTCTTAATCCTTGTCTGAATTCAGTTTCCCCCCTCCCGCGCAAAGCGCGAAAGCTTAGACGTTTCCTTAAATCATTAGAGAAAGAAGGCGATTCGTTGTACTGTTCTCGACTTTTAATCCATGTCTGAATTCATTTCCCCCTTCTCGCGCGAAGCGCGGAAGCTTTGACGTTTCATTCAATTATTATAGAAAGAAGACGATTCGTTGTACCGTTCGCGACTCTTAACCCTAATTGTCTGCATTCAGTTTACCCCCTTTCGCGCGAAGCGCGGAAACTTTGACGTTTCATCAAAATATTAGACAAAGGAAGACGATTCGTTGTACCGTTGACACTTAATCCTTGTTTGATTTAGTTTTTCCGAAACTGTTAAACCACTGTTTTTTTTAGCTGATTTTATAGGAAAAATGAAACTTCGAAAAAATACAAGTATTGTAGTAAGTCGTCACAGCGGATAAAAAGTCAGAGTTCTTAGGGGAAAAAACTTGTCACAGGCGACCGACTGACATTATACAGGCTCACCGACTTCAAACTTCTGAATTGATATAGTACACGAGGATCGAGCAAGAATACCAACACAGCT